>CM052324.1:4913867-5401742 GCA_028455615.1 Lasioglossum zephyrum | reverse complement strand
TTTTAGTCATTCCAAGGCGATTACAGCGAACAATACATTACATTCATTGAAAATCAGCAATATCTATATTTAACACATAATGATCTCTTGACGAATCGACAGGAGAATCGGATAACGATTATCTCGCGGCGCAATAAGAACCCCGCAACACACTAAAATCCCATCAAACACCCCATCGACAGCAAATCAAGGAAGCCGAGGGTCTCGCATTTCCCGTAGCCGTCCGCTACGTAGTTGCACGCACCGGGACGTTGTCCGAGTATAAAAGAGCGGTGGAAGAAGAATCATTTAATTCCTCGCAGGGGCTAGCCGGGGCGTACGTGATTTGTGTTGAAAGCGTACGGCCGTTCGTCATTGCCGGCACCGTTACGTCCCACGGGCTCTTGAGATTCGAAAAGTCGAAGTTAAATTTAACGAGCTTAACCGATAACTCTTGGGTTCGATCGGTGGGTTGCTTCTCTGTACCGGTTCGTTCTCTGTAGCTACGTATGACGGTGGAGATAGATGCCAGAGAGGACCGTGCAGCAGGAGCAGCAGCTAGTGCAGTGCAGTTGCAGTTGCAGTTGTAGTTGCAGTGGCTGAAGGCCCGCATCGCATAGCATCGCACAGCATCGCACGGCATCGAATCGGATCGGATCGGATCGCATCGGATCGCGTGTATCAAGCCATATGCCGTAGAGATTCGAACAGTGATCCTGTGTGTCAGTCGGCATATCAAATCGAAGCTGCATGTGTTTCTATTCCCAGGTGACGTTGCGTCTGTCGCTCGGAGGCTCCGCGCGCATTTAGTTTACCGGCCGTATGTAAACTCGGCGAAACGAGACAGCCAGATAACGTGAGAATAGAAGGCAGAGAGAAGGCTAGACGACGACTAGGGACGCACACGCGTATGGTGTACGGTTGCTTTACACCAGGGGGAGGTTGGTGGCAGCGATGCTAGAGAAACGACGACGCGCGACGGTGGTAGCGCAACCCACCAACCACCGTGGTGGATAGCCTCTACCGCTTGCTCGCGTGTTTCTGAACCCCATATACGCGAGAGACCGGCCCATAGGAACAATGATATTACGGTTATTTTTCAAACCGGGACCCGCCACCGCTGACCCCCTATTACTGCGGATGTAATTCATTACGCGGCGGCGCGTTAAAGTGTGTATAGCGTATCGCGGCGTATGATTGATCGCGCCGCGTGATCCGCGGAACAGCCATGTCCCATCTGTCACCAATAAATATCCAATTTCACGTTGCAGTGATATATAAGACACTTTAACGCGAAGTTTTTGCGCCGGGGCCCGCGTAATGGGATCATTTATTAAAGAAATTGGCTGTTGGGGGATGTTGATCCTGATCTTGTTCGCGGTCATTTAGTACTCGTCACGTCCTTGCTCGACGGACGATGAGTTACCAGCCGACTAGAACGCGGCTTCGTGGCTCGCCGGACTACCTGTTCGTGACTCTCTATCTCTTTCTCTCTTTTCTACAGGCTGATTCATTGGCCAGTGGACCCAGCAGCAGTGCCATTTTCATGTATGCACCTTAACGTTGCATAAGAAATGTCCGATTTCAGAATGCAAATGTTATCAAGTGTTGTAATCAAGAAATGCTATTACAGTCTACAAGTTTATTATACTGGGTGGCCCACGCAACTTGCACAGGTTGCGTGGCGAGACCTATTGTGATGTAAACATTTTCTGCTTCATTTCAAGGTCACCTTAATTTCTTTCAATCAAAACACCTGCCTTTTGCACCACGAATCTTAGTGAATTTCTTCAAAAATGAAAATCTGAGAAATCTACAAAGAGTCGAGCTCACTTCCTCATACTTATGTTCAATTCACTAGATTATTAAGAGAAAAAATGAATTTTTATTTTGCATAAAAATCCATCAGCAGATCCATTATCAAGTGAATCACCCTGTACGTCGACTCGACGTCTTTCCTCCTTCCTTTCTCGCTGGCTTTGCCTGTCCTCCAGTAGAGCCTTGGTAAGAACCCAGTGTTTCCGTAGCCGACATATGGACGACAACGAAATGGATACAGTACACATCATTTTTCACAGCTACGGCCAACAGAAAACCAACGGACCAGCAACGCGCGCCGTCTTCGAGATCGGGTAGACGCGCCACGTGTGTTTGGCTTCGGGAGAGAGCCTCTTGTCGATATGTCACGCCACGCCGGGGAAATAAAACTACCGGAGAAACACGGCGAACCGCTTTTCCACGTAACTGCTCGCCCCGCAAGTACTCAACGGGAGTGCCGCGATCATTTATGTCCTATGTTCGCCGCCGCCGCTCGCTCCTTTGATCTTTGGTGAAGGGATAACGCTACCTCGTGATTATCTCGTAAAGATCTGAGGGATTCTTTTCTTCGGGCCAAAACTCACCAGGCGTCTTGATTCGGAATTTTATACGACGATTTCGTGGAAAGCATTGCGAGGATTCTTTTGCTGACCCGGTTTTTGGAATCGTCTTTCTTTCACAGGCAAAAACTCCGTTTTTAGGTGAAACAGATTGAAAAAATAGTTTTTATTTTATATATACTGAGAAAACATTTATCTTGATCTGCAGTAGAAGCTCTCAAATCGAAGAAGAAAAATGTTCAAACAATGTACCCTGCTAGTTAAAATTTAAATCGTTGTTTATGTATGCTTGTTTACCAGTCTGTCTACACTAGAGTTTATTTTACAATATTGTCTGTCTCAATTAGAGACTTCTTTGATATTAGGAAGCTTAATATTTTTATGTAAAACTGTAACATAAAGAAAATTGCGATTTTTTTTTGGAATTCTCACTACGAACTCGACAATTAAAATATTTTCCTTGGAATTGTATATTCTGTATGAAACGAAGTTATCAAGCTCCCATTTTGCTGATTGCTCTGCAACGTTCCGAGAGAGGAAAATGGGATTGCAATCAGCCTAATCCTACAACGGCGCGTACACATTAGCGAGCGTGCGATTCTTAAGTTATGCATCCATAGTCCGCAGCTAACAGTACTACACACGCCGGTTGACGATTCCCGGAGGATGTCCACGTCCGACCACAACCGTCTGAAGAATTAGTCGTCTTCGGATTTGTAGGCAAACGCGTCGAGAGAAGGCTGTTAAAGTTGATTTGCTGGCAAAGTAGCCTGGCAATCTTCTGTAGACCACATTCTCTCATACCATCCTATTTACTCCTTTACACTCGGAAGCTACCGACATGTCAACCGCGCGATGCGAGACGGGAGACCCGGCTGCCGAGCCGAGCGGTAACGTTTCCGCATAGCGAACTTCCTTATTAAACATAACAGGGACGCGAACCTGTCAAACGGACTACTACTCGATTCTAATTTCTCCAGAGCCGTGAAATATGGTCCAGGGATCGGGAAGAGTTAGTGATGTCGGTGTCAAATTGCACGTGTCAAATACGGTTGTTAGACGACGCTCGCTAAGCTTTTTCTTATATTGACAGAACAACGGTAGATTCTCCAGGGTTGTTAGCGTAATTCGATCGTGTCTGCAACATTGTTCACTGGATTCTCTCGTCTGTGTGTGAGATCGTCATTTTTTTCAGTTGTAGATTTTATGAAGCATGGAATCGGTGCTATGTCTCTCATTCAAACATCCATCAAACGATTTTGAAAAATCGTAGATCAATTTTTTAGGTGATATTGTAAAGAAAGAAGTAATTTCGGTCAAGAAAAAATATTTTTCAAAAAAAAAAAGGACCAACAGAAAGAAAGTCTAACGTGTTTACAAGAACTATTTAAGAAAGTTTTTTTTATTAATTGAGAAATAAAGCAGTGAATGAGTTTAAAATGTCCGCTATCCGAGGGTTAAAACAGGACGAACTGTTTTTCTTGAAGTCCTTAAGAAACAGACCCAATAAGCGATCAATAGAATCGTTCGATTTCATTAATCGTGGATCATAGTATTTTTTATTATCGCTTATTGTGCAGCGATTATAGTTGTAGCTCGTTTCCGACACGACACACGTCTGAAGAAGCATGAACGGTGCTCGTCGGCGGATCGAAAGTAGAAGCAATTCGTCGGACACGTCTCAAGACGTTTTAACTGTTACACTAGTGAATATTAAATCTCGTCTATGACACGGGTCCGTAGCGGGAACTCATTTAGCAAGCAATAAAGATCGATACGAAAAAGAACCGGGTATCGGGCCCCGAACGAAAAAGTGGATCGATATCCGTCACACAGTTATCTGTTTACAGCTGGCTGTTACACGGCGAGCGTTTTCTGCGAAATTACACGCGGACGGAAGAACGCGTTAATCACCGGCACAACTACCAAGCGCGGCTTTTATATCCCGAGGAGCATAAAATCCAACGGGGCGCATAAACTTCGAATCTGGAAATTTCTTTTCCACGATGAAACAGCAAACAGATGCTCGTCGGGTAGATCGATACCTGACGAAGAACTGACGCGGCTGGCTCTTGCCCGTGGAACGAAGATTCGCTCTGTTTTATGCTCCACGCGCGCGGGCGCCATATAATGAACGAACAAAGTAAAAACTTCCGATTGTTTGACTCAGTTCGTTACCGTTCCGCTCGACTTTCTTATAACACGAGCATGTATCGTATTATAGTTTATAGCTGCGTCCGGAGCTGGGTTCGATCGCATTTGTTTAGTTATTCTAATTGCCGGTAGAACTTCTCGAAAAATGTCTTTCGAATTCTTTCCACTTATATAATAAATTTTAATAAATTCTGTGTTTTCGACACACGGTTCGATCATTAATAGACAACAGCAAATTTGCAATTTAATTCATTTCAACGTTTCCACTTACTTTGGATTTTATTTCAACTCTGCTTTAAGCTAAACGAGCATTGTTTAATGATTCTTTGAAAATTGTTATCTTGTTTAAATTAAGAACAATGTTGAAGGCACATGGTTCAGTGAATATCATTTTTATTATACATTCTACATCCGGCTGCGAAAGGTTAATAGTCGAAATAGATTTTTATTTGACTCTTTATTCCTGCACTAATTAATTAAATCAGCGTCGAAGAATTTGGCAGATGCATTTTAAAAATCAATACATGTATTAAATTTGTATTGACGATAAAAATTGACTCGGAAGTGTTGTCACTAGGAATGGCATGGTAGAAATTGCGGAATTGTAAATGAAATATTTGCGAACAGTTACAACGGCCTATCTGAAACTATGTGCATGATCACGACATAGTCAGCAACGTTTCGCCAGGGAATGGTAAAAGCGAGGGGAAGAAAAGGAACGAAAGGAAGAAAGCCGCGCGGAGATCATTATTAAGGAGTAATGAATAATACCGGAAAGATTCAAGCATGTAAGGGTACGATACGCGACCCCGTCGAGTATAATTCTCGACGATTGCGTCATTACCTCTGCACAGGTAGACGATGGAAGATGCTGCGGCGGGAGAAGGATGCGGCGAAAGGCACTCCTCCGCGGAAAGCGAAATGTGCTACATCGTAACAGTGCATCACAATATAAACCTCGAAACTATTTAAGGATTCATGAAAACGGACCGGATAATTTTGGCGCAATATAATGGCAGTGTTTCGTCTATACTGAATTTAATACTTGCGGAGGAGGACCGGCTGAAGTGTGTTTCATTTTATTTACAGTTTATAGAAAATATTTACCTTAAAACCACCATAGTTAAAATACTAAAAGGTTATTCACAATGTACAACATACGGATTTATTGATACATTTCTTAATAGAAAGAAAGTAATGAAAATCATTTTCTTAAAATATTTTGTATGATGTATCGTAGATATACTTTGCGCAATTCTTTTTCGAAAGCGTCTACGAGTATTTTACAGATTTATATAATGGTTAATTCTTTTTTTTTGGTTACGATGAAATGTAAAATTTACAAGAACGAAAATGAACAATTGCATTCTATACGTGGGGATGAGGAGTCTCGCGAAAATGGGTTTTGCAAATTTATTGCAGCTTGTGTTACGTACCGTGCTACATAACAGGCCAGCGTGTCTGTCTATAGCTAACCGTTTCTACTTGTAATGTATTCACACAGCGATGCAGTATGATCAGCGTTGCGTTCACCTTCTGTTTATAAATTTATATCACATTATTGCGGGCAACAGACTACAGTACTATAAATGATTGCGAATATTATTACAGGAAGAATCGATCGACATCGAAACAAGTTTCTTAAAAGAGCACATTAAAAAGCAATAATCCCTAAACTTTTTCATAGCATTGAGTAACTATTTAAGTTGTAAATTAGCTAGAATTGCGTTTTTATAGGAAAGAGAATCAAAAGCAACGAGGGCGACTCGCAGTGATTCTCGAATCACATTCGAGCATAGAAATTTTTCGATAAAATCGAGAGAAATGCTTGGTACTATGCTAGCTAAACAAAAAGCGGCAAAAATGAAGAACAAAGCGCCACGCAGCTATTCAAACACTCAATCTTCATTCGCAAGCTCCTCTCCAAGGCGCAAGTCGCCGTAAAGAAGAGCCACGTCCAAAGATAACAGAAGTGGGGCATTCTTCGCAGATTTACTCTCGAGATGGGCAAAATAGATATCGCGTAAAGAGAACCAGGACTCCCAGGACTGCGAGAATCAAAAACTTGGCAAAGTTCGCAGTATCGCTCGTGGAAAGTAAACATCGATATCAGATTCGCGGTGGAGGGGGAACGTGTTCTTCGGGATTTATCAAGCAACAAAAGCGTAAGCGAGGGGGGAATTATCGTGGTCCGTCGGGCGAGAAAATTTGCGCGAGGTCGGGAAAAGTGCTCACGTTCCCGGCGCAACGCGTTCTGAATACGCTCCTTAATCTCTCCTTAAATTTCACCCGAGGAGATTTAGTTTCCCGTATTACGGCGCCAGTGATACATTGTGCAGTGTGCCAGCTATTTCGTGCTTTTCGGTTACTAGAACTTCCTAAGCAGCCGGTACGTGCCCGCTCGCGTTATATCTGGGTACAATAATGTAGAATTATCTATTGATTTAGTTGCTGGCTGAGGGTCCACGCGGGAGTTGTGGGGGTGAGGGTTGAGAGCCAGGCGGGTAGTTTAGAACTGCTATGCGCAAGAGCGCCGCCTTGAATGTGAGATTCGAAATTATCGCGACGATTCGGAACAGTTAGGTTCGTCTACCGGTCGAGAATGGCTCGCGAGAAAGAGAGAAAACGAGAAATGCTGGGAGGGCGAGACAGAGAGAGAAGCAAAGAAAACGGAACTGCTTCACCGAGCAAATGTATGCGCACTCCCGGAGATAACGCGAACGCGAGGAACTCTCACTATCTCTCTGTTTCTTCCCCGCTTTCTTTCTCCTTTTCCTTCTCGCTGGCATTAACGTGCTGATGCGGTCTCAAGCTCAAGAGTAGAGGTTAACTCTCGTGTCTATCTTCGCTCTACACGATGGATAATTCAGCGTTACTTAACCGTTCCGTGCAACGCGAAAGAAACGGAGACGCCGCGCTGCTAAATCGCCGCGGAACGATGACGGGCCCGGCTTGTTTATCTTACGTTCCCATTGTCCTCGCGGACCCCGGCACACTTCCACGTCCCTGGAATTCCACGGCTATAGTCCTCGTGAAATCAACTGAACGCCCAAGGTTACAGGATCGACCTCGCTAGCTCGTTTTCTTGCACTACCTACACCCCCGTTCGTACGCGTCCGCGTTTATGCAGGCATTTCCGGATTTTGAACAAGTATCGCTCGCATCTACCTTCTTCCTTGGATTTATCGCGTCGTTGTATTATCTTGATGGTATTCTTCGGTAATACACGCTTTGTTAAATGTACATATTAGTTGCCCACTCGTGGACGTATTCGTTGTGCTCCAAAAGTAAATACAGCATGTGCAAAGTTCTATAATACAATTAGAAACGTGAAAGTCTAGGGAAAACACGGAGTAAAAGTTTTTCGTTTAAAGCTTCGTTTACGAGAAAATCTAGTTTGAAAATTCGTCCGGAGCGCGTGATGCTGGATAGGAATCAGCTGACGTGTCTGTTCATGACCGGCCGCCTCTACTTCCTGTAAATACTCACGCACGCTAACCTGACGAATCTCCAAACTCGATTTTCTCGTGAATGAAGTGTTGCAAAAACTTCTGCCGTTTCTTTTCGTTTCATTTTCAGTTACAATATAATTTCTGCTGGATTTCACGGAAAATTTCAAAGTAGAAATATTAGTACATTCATTCATTGCAATTTAATAGCTTGTCAAAAGATGACGAAGCAAGGAAATAGGAAAATCCACTAAAATGCGCTTTATAAACTTTAATATGCGCTTTCTTACTGTAAACTGAATTTCATAATTGCTACTTTTTCATTTGGATTTTTAATTACATACATGAATGTAGAAAATGTTGAACTTTCCAAACGTGTTAATACAATATGTAAAATCTTATTCGATGTTCAACTATTTAAAGTTTATGAAATGCATGGAAATTTTTAATGAATATACACAAAAGTAAATGCGACTAACATCCTAGACTCTGTTCATTTCTATTCATAGACATTCCGAAATCCTCATCCATAAATATTTAAACAGCCTAAGTTTCCAAGGACATTAGACTCGTGCAATATCACGAGTTGCAACAGTTGCATCAAGAGCTGCATCCAACTTTTCCATTCTTGCAAAGATTTATGTTCATCCGGAATATAACCAAATAAACAGTTCAACACAATTTTAAAACTACATCATTTACGTGCAAGAATCTCCCAAGAAAATTTCCTGACTTTTATTAAAACGAATCTGCACCGGTTTGCGTTAATAAAATAGTTTGTTCTATGTGTAGAGACCACTTGCAGACTAGTACGCTTTTGTACATAAAAATTGCAACGGTATGAGAAACATACAAATATCTTTTAATTAAATCCATAACGAGAGATAACATTTATGAGAGCGTTCGTTGTAAAAATTTCGCGAGTAATTAATCGCGAAAGAACGGTTTCAACGAATTGTGAGTTTTCAACAGGGAATAACTGAACATTGAACAAATACCGTGAAATCAATTATCTGATATTGAATCTCCCGCGTCTTCTATATCCGATACCACTGGTGAACATTGCTCGTGCAGGTTCTAAATAAAACGGAAACAAGTTTAGTATCTTCTATCGGGGAATGCTGCTCTTAAATTCCCGTGAAATGATGATCGGTTTCAATCTCTAACGGAAGCATTCCCATTGTCTTCCAAACATTAGAAATCTTCTTGTTCTACAGGATTCCGGGATCGGGCAGATTACGTAGATGTGTTCCCGAGGAACGATACCGCGGCCACGGTCTCGATCTCTTTATTGGCTTTATTATACCGGGAATGTTTATTTAGCCGTGATCGTATCGATCGCGGTCAACCGATCGGTGAAAAAGTAGCGCAGAGAACAGTTCCTCGGATCCTCTGCAGAGATTCATTTGGTGCCTAACTTCTTCCTACATAGTACCAACAGCGAGGAAAAAATTATTCGACCCTTCGTGATACTCCATCATGGGTGGTCTACCGATTCCGATAGCGATCTCCTTTAACGGTATATTATGCTTTAAGAAGCTACGCTCATGGGAGGAAGACCTCTGCCACCGACGCGACGTGGTGAATATTATTAATAATTTCCTTTCATCCTACTCCAATTTCCTGATCCTTCCACCTTTTAAATTCATCATTAATGTCTCAAGTCGAACCGACTTTTCATCTTTTATATTTTTTGCAAGACACGAGTAAACGATAAGTTCAGATTTTTAGGCAAAATAAAAATTGTCTGCATTAATTTTAAGACAGGAGATCTTAATAAGTTCAAAATAATACTACAGTATAATAGACTTCAGTATGATGCGATCAAAAAATTATTTACACAGACTTTACGTATACAGAATTTTTTAAAACAATTTTTTAATCGCTTTATACTGGAGTGTACGAAGTTTTAAATACTCATTTTTTAAAGTGAGATTCGCTGTCTAGTGATAAGACATTTTTAAGTGAAACCATCAGATGTTAAATAAAGACATATTTTTGATCGTGATACATATTAATATATTTTATTGATAGCACTGATGTATAGATTGTGAAATCAAACCGATTCATCTAATTGCTAACAAAAGATCTCGCGGAGAATTGAATTAGATAAGTTGCAGGCGATAAAGTTCTCGACTGAAACAGTGTTTCTCTGAGGCTTGAATTACGGCGAGATCCTAGCCCCAGCATTCAGCTGTATACGACCACACAGACCCGAGTTCTTTGACAGAAAAGACGAATTAGCGACTAAAAAGGTTAGGTGCCAGCTAAAACGAAACCTGAACTGAAAGAGGTTTTCCTGTGTCCACGTAGACGGGAGAAATTACTAAGAAACGAAATGTTACTGACGTGATCGATATTTTAAAGTAGTTCAAAGTGAACAATAAATTTATTCATCAATTGAAACACTAAATACAATTAATACAATATTTACCGATGGCTATTCAACTAGTTCCGTGATCCAGAATTGAAATTGTTTTAAAAAATCATTCAAATAACAATTTTAGTTCATTTTTAGAAACGTAAATCAATAATTTTTTAAAGGGATTGTGTTTCAAGAGAACATATTGAATTTACGTTTTAATATAGTCCAGTAATTGAGAACCATACTAATAAGCTTTCAGCATTAAAATGTCAGGAACATGAGCCAAACAAAATTAATAAATCAAAATAATATACATCAAATTAATATTTAATCAAAATTGGGGTCAATCAAAATCAATCCACGATTAAAATCATACAGTTGAGTCAATCAGAGTTGGCATACAGTTAAAACAATACGGTTGAGCCAATCAAGATTGCTACACAATTAAAACGACACACTTTTTTATTTGAATTAAAGTTAAAATCAAAGTTGGCACCGACCTATCAAAATTTTGTGCAGCAAAGTGCATGGCGTCACAGCGGGTCCATTTTATTTTTTGGAAAATTCCTTTTAGCCGCAGAGCAAGATTTACGCGATCCATGCGCGGATGGCATCGCAGTCAATGGGAGGTATTAGAATTTTTTCGCGCGGCACCCGAAATGTTTTCGACGCATAACTGGCCGAGCACAGCACGGTTATTCAAACTGGTCCCCTTGTCCTCTGTTTCTCTGATTGTCTGGCCTACTCTTCCCTAATTTTCTTTTTCTCCGCTTTTCCCGCGACCCCTCGTTCCCGTTACCTATCATTTTACCTCGCCCGTTCCACAGCTGGCTCGGCACCGGGAGTCAATATTTGTTCTCGGACCTTTTCTGTGGCCATGATATTCTCTGATTTTACTCATGCAGATTGGCCAGGCTGACCTCTTTAGACTACGGCCGCATATCTCGTGCTCCTGTGGCCATAAGCTCCCCCATTCAACGTAATTAGCGTCAATACTGAGACATTAACGCTCGCGTGAGACATAGAACAGCCTTATCGAGTTCGCCTGGAAATATAAAGTATTTTAAAGCCGCCAGCGTTCAATTCGTTTGCGCCGAGAATCCCACACTAGTTGCATTTTTGAAACTATGGTTGGTTGAAACGGTAACAGAGTTAACGTTCTTCAACAATAATAATACTTTGAAAACACATTTAAAATGTTGTTGCAACAATTGTATGATTTAGGAAAGTCAAGAAAAATATTTATCGAAAGAAATCGTTCGGTACAGGATTCAATCCAGCGCTAAAAAAAATGGAAAAAATGAATTTTATTATTTTTTAACTACGATGCACATATAAAATTCTGGAAAAGATCAGGAAGAATGGTTTTAGCCAAAAAATTCTGAAATAATTCACTGTGATGTGCGCTACCAGGTGGAATGAATTTTATCGTAATTTATTGTTGAGCAGACCAGAAGAAATAGAATATAATTCATTAATTCGTGCTCAGTTTGTAAGAACCCTTGTGGTAGGGGTACCGACGTGAAAATTGTCACAGAGGGTTGTCTTTGGAAGCCCTATCGAACGGTGTGATCAAAAATTAATTTGTTTTGGAGAAATTTTGAAGGCATTCCACCAATACCAAAAAAAAAAAAATAGAACTTTAATGTTTGAGACAAAACGGATTACACGAATGCGAAAAGGGCCGAGTTTTCTGCACGGTGACCCGTGCAGCCTTCGATTACATCGAAAGAATAATCCCACGTACGAAACGAGGTATAACAAAGCAACGGAGGACAACAGGAGATAGTAATCGAAATGTCGTCTAAACGGAATCGAACCGATTTACTGTTATTTGAAGTCAGCCGCGGTTCTACCCTGCATGTCAGAATAAGGTTATATCGGTTTCATCTAGACCTCGACATTCTTTGATAAGACCCGCATTAAATCTTGCTGGTGGATTCATTCGTTCACTATTCCCGCTTCTAATACCCGATCCCGCAGTCCTGTAGAGGATTCGTGACCCAAAGTAATGGATCTCGAGCCACGGAGAGATCATGATAATTATTGCGTTCGGAGCTACCTCCACTTTCTATTAATGGAACATTCTTTCGTTCCCGTTCTATTGTGCGACGTTTGACCGTGTACACGGAACGCTCTCCTAATACACCCTCGTTGCTCAATTAATATCGAGGAAGAATGTTTTCTTAATAGGATATCATTAGACGAGTACCTGTGCTCGGTATCGAATGTTTAAAACGACCGTCATAATCGAAATGATGTATCTAGATGTTTACAACGTTTTCCGTGTTCAATGATGTTCTTCCACTTCTTTCGAACGTTTCAACTTCGTATCTCTGAACTACAATGAATCCAAGTATTTTAACACTAGATACTCAATTATTTAAAAAATTACCAATATTTCAGCTGTGACAATTTCGTGAAAAATGATACGATAATTTGGATTTATTTTACAGTGTTTGAAGAACTTTATTATTATGCAGTGAAATCTCAATTTTTAACATAAATATAAATATTTGTTCTTCATTTTTCGCTTAAAGAATACACTGAAAGGTAGAATAACAATAAAACCAATTACAATGCAGTACCGTGAAATATACCCCGTATTTTTAACCTAAACAAAGTATTGAAAATATTTCCAATATTTTTATTTACAGAACACACAGTCTCGTAATCACAGGTTCAAAAAGGATTCTAAGAATATCTGTGTTATTTGTTCCGGCAAAGGAGAATATTCTCAGTTAACAGCATTTTTACTCAGAACGGCACAGTGTGATCTCGGAATAGACTTGGTGTTAATCAACAGCTTAAACGGCACACGTAGACAGTCGGGTTGTGTCGTTTAGTATAGTGACAACCGGCTCGTCGTGCAAGCCGGTCGTTCGCTGTGTTCCTCGTGGGGCACTCGAGTAACGGACTACAAAAGATAATTATTTAGGTGTCAAAGGTTCATCGGGCGCAATTTGGAAACGTGGCTGATCGCTCAAGTGACTTTAATTCAATTTCCTCGATATACTTGCGGTGTATCTAATCATGTGCCGTTCGACCGGCGGTCGTGATGCTCGCATTAAGAAGCCCTACTCGACGGATCACCGTTACTTCAAATTTGATTATAAATGCTCGAGATAATATTGCAACGAGTAACACGATAGGATCTGCTCTTATCTCGTATCAATATTTTACTGTAATTTTCATGTAATTCGAAGACAGAAAATTTCTCTATAATTTAACAATGAATTACAATGTTCGCAACGACAATAACGATGCATAATTTCATTGGATACGAAGGGGACACAGTTTTAATGAAATTAGTAACATTAGAAATATTTTTTTAAGAAACTTGATGTTTACAAAGATGAAAGTCTTCCAGTATATTCAGTGTTCATTTGGCTCATGTCACATAATCTTTTCTGTAGGAACCTCTACTCGTGTTAATGACCTCGTAGTTCCAACGGAAATTATTAAAACGACGTCATCATGGTAATAGCAGCAACGGAAATTCATCGTAGGAACGACGAAGCTTTTCCTGCTCTCCTCGCCGCAGTGTCCTTAACATAGAACTTGGTTTTCGCGATGGCAAAATTTTGATGAACTCAGTATGCAGCTATACAAGAGTAACAAAAATTTCTACCTCGAAAATGTTCGAGAACCTCGAGTCGGAAAGAAACAGAAAAAAAAGTAAAAAAGAGAAAACAAGGTCTCAATTTTTCCAAAGCCCACATGTTCCCTGTTAACATCCACTCGCTCACGAGCCGTGGCGTGCAAATCTTGCGGCTGGCAAAAAAGCTGAAATAATCGAGCACGACGCCGGGAGTCGTACAAAACCACCAAGGCATTGTTCACGAAGAGACCCATAGAGCTACTCGTAATTGCTATTGGCCCAGTTGTGTACATTCAGGCCGGGTCATAGGCGATGACAACACAAGGAGCGCGAGAGGAGGTACGGGGTCGACGATGTAGAGGAAGCCCTGGCGTAGGAGTGTGACAACGTATAGATACGATAGAACAGTATAGATACGAGGTAACGGGAGGAAATTAGAGGCTGGACATTGATCGCCGGGTCAGTGCCACGTGACACTGCCGTGAGCCTGACCTCTCCCGCGGTATCGGTTCAATTCTAATTAGTTGTATATGGTATCGGTGACACGTCCGACCGACAATATTTCCTGCCCGATACGCATAT
The DNA here is from genome assembly GCA_028455615.1 of Lasioglossum zephyrum. Lineage (NCBI taxonomy): Eukaryota > Metazoa > Arthropoda > Insecta > Hymenoptera > Halictidae > Lasioglossum > Lasioglossum zephyrum. The sequence continues at coordinate 5,387,234 of CM052324.1, read as the reverse complement.
AATTCCAGTTTGTCCAGTTTGTCTGGTTTTCCCAGCTGAGATCCCTATTTAGCCTCGCCCCTGGCCCGTCAGCATATCACACGATTCCCCCTCTCCTCGGTTAAGAAACCCGCTGATTTGCATTTACCCGGGTTTACAGCCCTATAATCCCGCTCCCCCGCCTCGTCGGTCAACAAACCGATCGTCGTGAACTCGTTCGTCCGTTTCGCAGCTCCTTAGGCATCTGTGTGTGTGTGCGTGTGTATATGTCTCTGGGTGTAAATGTACTCGTCGAGCAAAAGTTCAAGTACGCTTTTAAGCATCTCGTTTACATTTTTGTAATAAAGCTGAGATTATTTCATTTCATAGGCATTCTTTTGTTCTTGAATGATTTTGGATGAATATGATCATTGAAATTGCCTTCAGAAGAGCTAAAATTGTACACCATGTAATGGGATCCTTGAAACAAAGCAACATCTGTCTCAAACGTGTCCTCCTACCTTAGGTGAACCAGTTTGTATTTCATCATTGCATGTAATGCAAAAGAATCTCTTCTGGATCAAGTAACAGGTGACCAAAACAGGATCCCGTATCGGACATTTCGTATGCAAGTAGGAACCGGTGACGGCTACATTATAAATACATTGATAAAACTGTCCACCTTGAATTGTAACTTTCTCTGCATCATTAAATTTTACTGGATTCCGTCTTATACTGGGATTGATTGAAAAAAGGCTTCCTCCTACAGCGATTCGAGTATTTCTAGTATCCTCTTTATACCGATTTATGTGAGCCATTTAGTAAAATAATGTTTGATGTCACACTCTCCACTGTAATTAGTACAGTTACTATTTCCAGCAATACTTCCGTGAAAACCGTCTTGCGTGGTTCTCACAGCTAAATTTATCCCGTTCGACTGTTGTCATTACCAGTAGATGTAGATCAGACTACTATTACCTGCCTGCTTTTCTAACTCCCATAGGTATCATCAATGATCCCAGATGCAATTGCAAGGTGGACCACGAGACTCTGAACCATGTTTTATGGCAATGTAATTTGTGTAATGATGAAAGACTAAAATTAATTGAAAAGCCAAGCATAATAGAAAGACTTGCCTTTACATGTTGTGATTCTTTAAGAACTGCGGTCTGAATATATGTATCAGTGTTCCTATAAGCGTTTTCCTGTAAGTATTAGTGCTTGTTTATGTATTTGTATATTCTTATTCTATAAATATTTCTCATGGTTGTAATTCTTACATTAAATTGTGTATTATGTTGAAATAAATCTCTTATAAGATTTTCTACAGTAATAAAAAAAATTGTAACCGCTTCGGTTTATCTTCGAATCGGGCACGAACTTTTGCACTCGCTGAATACGTGTCGGTGTGGATGTATGTATAGTTCGCGAGTCCTCGGGAGCAAACGTAATGACCAGGGCACCGCGGACGCGACGACGACGACGGTTCCAATCTGGCGTGTACCGTTAAACGCGGCGACGTTTACTGAGACAAGTCGCTTGCCCCGCACATACCGTGCCACGTGCAAAAACCACAGGAGTGCTCCTTTCGCAGGTAAACCGGCTGCCCCGTAGGTTCGGTTTCGTGACAAGAAAGTGGGACAAGTGAAATATGCGTCTGGCCAAGGCAGGCGCCAAAATAACGTATTATGCGGACAAGCTCATAGCCGATCCGGAAGAGCGAATGGAAAAACGAGGATCCTGTGTGATGGACCTAGAGAGATGTTGGCTGGATTGTGTCGTGGGTTGACGACTTTATGGGATAAGGTGGGAAGTAGATCCTGGGTTGGCGATGTTAGATGATGACATAATACTATGTAATAGCTTTTTGTAGATAGACATGAAGGGCAGATACGAATATCAACTCCGTTTTTTAAATTAGAATGATATACTGTTCTGTGTGCTATCTAATAGGACATTTTAAGACGCGTACAATGACCTACGACTTCATCGAAAATATTTTCCTTTGAGGAACTTTCTCAGTAACAATTAAGCAAAGCCGATTTTAATTTGTGTTAATTTACACATGTTCTATCGAATTTAAAAATTGTGTGTATTGCATAAGCGCACGAAGATTCGCAATAAATTAATGAGACGAATTTTAAATGTCATCGATTTCCCAGTTAAATCAATACGGCGAGGCTTCGGTTAACAGGGCCAGAGAAGGCAGCACGGTATTCACACACTCATGTCATTAGAACCGTGAGTCATTCATTTCCTAACAATGCAAGATACCAATTACTGTCAAGCTTATTCTATTAGAATGTAAAAGTTCTATTCAAGACGGGAGAGTCACGAAATTACCTAATGATATACGTCCAACTCGTTAGATCCTGTCGAATAATTTTACAGCGTCATTCGCTGCTTAATATCCAGGAAATTGTTTGAACAATTACTAACTATTAATTGTAAATGAAACACTCGGGAGAGCAAATACTACAAAACAATTAGTATTAGTGTCGTGATATTAGACATTGTATTAATTCTGGCATACTACAATATATACAGCACCAATGCACATTAATTATACAGTATCCAGTATAGTCATCAATATACAGTGCCAGTGAACATTAATTCCAGAATAGTCCATTAATATACAGAGTATGAATATAATACACAGCATGGGAATAACCAATGTAATATAATGTAATACAAAAAAATCGACCCATTGAATTAATATCATTATATAATCTCAAATCCGTATTTCCAGACGATTTATTAAAAATTTTAGCTGCACTGCGCTTCAGTAAAAATATAGCGACATTAAAATTACAGCACTTTGAACGTTGCTAAAAAAATTTCAAACAATTTGCTACTATTTCCGTGTGTCGGTTGGTTTTTGTACGATTCCTACATTTATAGTGAACAGTAAAAATTCGTAATAATTGTTTTAGACTCTCAACGAAGCGATAAGCGAAAGAATAAAGTAGTCTGTAAAAGGCAAAATTAAATCCTCGATATTACATCTGAGGAATCAAAATCGAGCATACGAAGTGGAAGAAAATTAAGGTGAATAATTCGACGATTAAAAATATCCTTACATAAACTATCTCGTTGAAAAATAGATAGAACACGACGTTACTTATTGGGTGACTTAATATTTCATGTATTTTACGACAAATTCGTATCGACACACATATATATAATATATATATTGCTCGAGATTTCATTAAGGATATAATTGCGCGTCAGCGGCTCATTTACCACGGACGAATGGATCGAACGAACGTAGGCGAGCGCTGACAGAAGGCAACGAGCTGTGCGTTACGCGTTCACTAGCAAATATCCAAGATCAAGTGCGGGCGATAAAGGTCCCAGCGCCGATAAATATCACAGACCCGATTGGCTCTATTACGTGATTTGTTATCTCGGTGATTCGGACACGACAGATTAAGATCACCGGTATACAACCGGTGAATTATTAATTCAGCTGTTAGCGGTAACGAGCTGGGGAGCCGGTACTCGTTTCGCAACTTTCACACGATCGATATAGGATCCACGACGGCGGAGCAACAGCAGCGGTTCGATTCGAATGAACACGCAACCAGGGCTATACTATCGGGAAATCGAAAAAGTCGCCGACTCTGGGAACTATACATTATCCCGAAGTATCAGACCGCCTGATCTAGTTATTAGCGAGCTTTCATCGTCGTGATCATGTTGTATAATTAATGAATACTCTGCTTCGGAGGATCCTTCTAACGCCTAGCATTATCGACAGAATCTGCATACTATTACCGAGTGAGTCATGCAATTAGACAGGCCACAGGCTTCTGTCTCGATGTAGTCCGGGGGAGTTGCATTTCTTTTTTCGATTAGAGATTCTTTGACGTTTCATGCGAATGGATCGAGAGGACACTGTGTTCCCAACGAGCTTGGTCAATTTCCTACTGGAAGTTATTCAGCTATAACTTTCGTGTAAATATACATGTTGGTTGTTAACAAACCTAAATCATTTTTCAAGGAAATATTTTTGGAACACCTGTATATATGTGGATTTAACATCAAAAACATACAAATATATTACACACTTAATACATATATTAAGGATATTGCGAGGTCCAGTAACAGAAGTTCAGACCTTAAAGGCACCAGTGGCATTCGTACTGCCATTGACGCATCCGGTAACCAGCCCGAGCGGTCGCATAAGTAGTCTACATAAATTGCCAGCGAAGCAGCGTGTATAACAATAAAGGGTTTCCGAGGGAAAGGGACTGAGCTTGGCGACAAAGACGGAGGAAATCACGCTCGTATGGACACGCGTGCACGTGCATATGCTGTTAGAGGTGGTACAGGAGAGATCGGAGTGACGCGGCGCCGTTGAAATCACTTCGTTACACCTATGCGAAACGCGAAATGGAAATACGACTGTGACGATCCGCGTGGTTGTGGCCAGGAATGACGTTGGTGTGCGGGCGGGTGTGCAAGCGTACAACCTTTCTCGTAACGGTGTTTACGAGGAGCAGTTTCGCCGGGGCGATCTTCTGAGACCCGGCACCCAAAGCAATCTGAAGTTGGACACTTTGTGGGTGTTATCGGGGAACACGACCTGGTCATTGCACTCTCCCCGCTGACCACGTACGAGGACGTCCTAGCCGCGTCACGGCCGCAGAAAGAATCGAAGACCTCGATGATGAAAGCCGCGTTAAATCTCGCGCAGATAAATCACGGACCACGGAACACCGTCTCCCGAGACCCCGGCAATGATCAGCGGTAAATCCTGGATACTGTCCAACCTTTTTTCCTCACTGTCTCGTCGATTTTTTTACGACGAGACTGCGCGAACTTCAACGAAGACGAAAATTCTGGACAAGAATATGGACCTGTGTTATATTTCATGGATTGCTGTTAGGATCTGTAATAGAGATGTTCCCTAATGTTCACCAATTTTTCAGTGAATATATAGTACAACTTTTACACGTTTTTTGGGTGGACGCATAAATAATTTGAAACTCGTAGTGTAAAGCAGAAACGCGTGAACTATTGTTTCAGGATCCGAAGATATTCCGAAGAAAGTTCTTCTTTGTTATTTGTTCGTTTACAGAGTCTTCGCTACCTTGTAATCACACCGTAGCCGCGTTTTCTAATTACTAACTGATTTGCATAGCAACGACGTGAATGAATTTAAAGAGCGGAAGTTCCGCGAGCTTATGTTGGACTAGTTCGGAAATCGTAATTTTACAATTAGCATCACAATTGGGATTAGATGGAATAAGCGTTCCGCAGCGTTGTTGGTTCAATGTGTTGATGATAATAGCGGAGATATAGCAGACTATTGGAAATCAGCTTATCGTCTCCAAAATGATAATTTTGCAAAATAAAGATAAAGATTTAATCTGGATTGATGAGACATTGGTTTCAATATCAAAAATATTACAAAATTAAATATTTTTATGAAATGTTTTTACCACAACATTGTATAATAATTGAAATGCAATTTTGTTTCGATATAAAATCTTCCCGGTGTCTTAAGAGCCGGTAAACATCATAAACTCGCACCGCTCCACAATCTAACTATAACCAGATCCGTAACACGATTCTTCCACCGCCGTTTAATCAAGGGTAACACCGGTAATCACGTTATATCAGCTACACTGTAACTCAATCCGAGCACATTTTATATTACTGTCGTCTTCATATTTCAAGATGCATGTTAGTATGTCTGCCCCGCGTTCCTCGGAGCGCAAAAAAGCCTGCTCGTATTAATTTACTAATCCAGATTAACCACCAATGCCCCATTTACATGATACACTGCCAAATAAAGCAATCTGGGGTATCGAGGTCTGGCGAATCTGTAGGCCAAGTAACTGTGAACGTGTTAACCGCGACTGCCATACTCTGCTATCCTCGCTACAATAACCTATCGCAAACACTGAACTCCACTATTATTTTTTATTAAAATGAATCCTGCTAAAGTACTTACTTAACATTTCTCATCCCGATACACTCGATAACAATAATTCGAACAACACAGATCTACAAAACGTTTTAATACGAACAATCAAACCACTCGTGTTACTTAATATTTCTCATCAAGATATTCTCGAGAATAATTCAAAGAACATAAATCTACAGAAGGTTTTAATACTTTATGATCGCCCCACTCGGCACATTAGCAACACGGGGGACCTCTGCGTAGAGATATGCAACTCGAGAAACAAATGCTCCCTCTCGCAGAGTAATTATTTCGGATGCATCGATTCCTTTCCAGTTTGCTGTGTTAATGCGCAACGGAGAAGATGAATCTCCGTCGTCGACAATGCTGCGCGACGCTCTCGAACGATCGAGAGGCACACAAGAGGAATTTATCCCCGGTAACGGCAGAAATATTCCTACAATAAGCTCGCATTCTTATTTGCCCTGGTCGCGGAAGCACAGAAGCCCGCAGAACTGTGCAGTGGAAAAGAGAGGAAGAGAATCATAGAGATTCGGTTCGTACGATCTGCAATGTCGTTCAAGGTATGTGTGTTTCGAAGGGCAGGCCAGGTCAGGCCGACAGACAGAGATTTTTGGATTCTATACGCGTCGCTGCACAGTTTCGTGACCGTCGTGGTGGCTTCGTTCGCGAAATCGCCGGGAACTGGCATAGTTATGACCGGTCGTGGAGGTCGTTAGTTTGGTCGCGGGAAAATCAGAGCTCGGACGATAAAACGTGAGGAAATTTGGCCGAATATTCGTTAGGGACGTGACTCCGCGCGGAAGGTTAATAGGAACTGGTGCACGTAGCTCATTCTACGGTTGCAGCAGGTGCATATTATTCACGTCTTGGCCGGATAGATCTCGCGCAAATTCATAAAGCAGTCCTTTGTACGGCTACTTCTGCAAGGGTCGGCGATCTTTATGGAAATTTCCCGGGCTAGTGCTCGCCTTACGAGCTCCGGACTAGAGAAACCCCAGAGAGAGAGAGAGAGGGGGGAGAAGGAGAGAGAAAGAGTAAGGGCTTGAGACTGAACGAGGACGAGGGACCGGGAACCAAGAGAACTGAAATTTCGAGAAGAACAGCTTAAAATATCGCTGACCCGCATTTGTGAAAAATTTCCCTACTGAACCCCTTGCGCCCTCTCTTTCTCGTCATTATCCTTTAACTTTCGCTCCTTCACCGTGTTTATCGTATCAGGGTCGAACTTCGATAAATCGGATCTTACGCGGACCATACTCATCTAGACGTATGCGTTGTGATAATTTTAGCGAAAGGAACAGAAAGCAAATGAAAAATGCAATCGCTGCTTGAAGACGTTTCAACTTTACAGGTATCGAAAGATGTAAGAATTCTTAGATCTGTTACTATTACTGGAATATTTATAACTAAAAATTAACTAAATATTTTTTTACGTCATATGGTAAACTAATTATAAAAAATTCAAATCGTATGGTACAATATTGCAAAAGTTATCGCCTTTTTAAGAGTGTCCGAATATTAATGAGAGCCTGTATTTCAAGTATAAGGCTTGGATTAACGCGGCATATTTCTGAGATTCATTATCCCTACTAATTGAGACTCGTACGTAGCGGCAGCGTGTAAGGCTAGGTATTTTTATTCTTACCGCGTTACGAAGACGGATGCGGGACCCGAGCCCTGTCGGTGATCACTTCCGAACAATTGATAGTTTAATCAGCCTCGGTTTGGTGCGCTTTAATGACCGGCTACGAGGGCAAGATAGCGAAGACGTCTTATCCGGTCTGGTGAAAAATCTAGCCTCGCGGGGGCGGCTTTCACTCTGTCCGGGTCATGTAATCGACGGTGGACGTCGAAGCCAGGAGCAGTTTCGTTCGCCAGAGGGATTCAGTTTTCCCCGGGAACAAATTGCCAAGACGTCCCACTAATTTTACGGTCAACCGCCAATGTATATACTACGGTCTACGAGTTTTGAGTCCGCGGCGAGCGTACAAAGCGGGGCCCCCGGTGTACTATGACCGATAACGATACCAAGACGCTTTCCGGGGATCACGTGACGTTAATTATCCCCGAAGAACTAGTTGCGAACTGTTGCGAGAGACGCAATAGGGTACGCTCCGCGCATACTTGTCCCGCGTAAACTGCAAAAGTTCTCGCCTCCGCGAACCGGGAAAACGGTATCTCGGGCGCACCGGGTCCAAACTAGTAGTTCCCAGCCATGAGCGATCGATGGGATTCCAGTTAATCGATAACCATAAAAATTATCCTCGAGAACCCATCAAACTATCTGAATTCGCAGATCCTCTCCAAACGATCGTTCGCGATAAAGATTCTATTAAACTTTCTAAGTACACGCGTGTAATCCAAATTGTTTTTGTAGTTTGCTCTTTTCATCCAGTTCACTTTTAGTACGGAATCAGTGGACACTAGAATCCTGAGACGAACCGGAAATTTTTCTATTTGTGGCGCAATTGTGAATTAACTTATAGGATGAAATACTTTCGTTTTTTTTATAAAGAGAACTCAATTTTATTCGTATTTTAATCGACATCATTTAAATATGTGACCGCTTACTTGTCTAATGTTAAATATCGTTTTAGAACGATTTAAATATTTTGTATGTAATACTGTACAGTTAATTTCAGAGGTTATACAATTCTGTATAGGCAAGGATTTTCCATGCGACTATTTCTGAGGAGCACACATAGATTAGCCAACAAAAAAAAATGGTTAAATTTCCTAGAATACAAGCGACGAGACTGGCATAAACGGCACCGTTAAAGTGTCCAGATTCGGTGCGCGATCGCCTAACCGAATAACCTCGCAATCCCACTCGGACAGTTACGAGTGCTCGCTGGGCGTATTCAACCGGAAGCCACGGGGTTCGATCAGGCGAGCAATAATTCAATAACCGGGCGACGGTAACATTCCGAGCGCGCGCTGTACATTTAGAAACTTGGTCCCAAAGGGCAATCTTGGCTATCCTCTATCCGTGGGTAATGCCCGCGATCGTACAGCAAGGAACACCCTGTACAGGCACCTAGACACGGACGAGCAGAGCATGGCCTGTTCGCGACGATGAGCAGCATGGCACACGGTCCCGTGGTAACTCTATACCTCGGTTATTATAAATTCCCTACCAGCAACCGAGGGAGTAGGTAGCTACGTAACTACGTATCTGGATAATAGTCTGAAACAAGCACCGCCACGAAAAGGGCGAGGTCAACTTGTCTGTCGCATATTAAAGACATTGTGCCTCCGTGTAGGATCCTATTGCGCGAACGACAGGAATGCGCATCGGCGCTGTCTTCGTTGATAGGAGGCTCGTATATTCGGACAGCATGATAGCTCAGCGAGATCGAACAGGAAGAAATTTCGCTTGCTATGCGACACGGTCCATCGCCGGCTTCTGATTCACTGACCGCGTACTCGAGGAAACACGCGGCAGATGCTGAAAATGCTGGCCGAGCTTGTGTTTCATTTAATCTCCTCAGGAAAAATTTGTTTCGGTAACATATCAAATGATTCTTCTCATCAACCACTCAGCAATAACAAAAATTGGATTCATTTACCTTTGTTAAGAAAAATATACTTTTTAGGAATAAATACGACAATATTTACACAGGTTCGTTGTAGAAAAGTGGTAAATATTGTAGACACGGTGCAGTATATTAAATGACATTTGCAGTATTGTGAATAAGACCGATTGGCGAACATTGATATCATTGATATTCTATATGTAACACTGGCAGAAATAAAATCGTCGTCCAAACAGACTGACCATTGGATATTCTGTATTAAAATAGTTGCGCAGTTAGAGTGGACATAGAACAACAGAGGATTCAACGAATGAATGTTGAATTTGTCCTAACACCTACTGCAACTTTGTAGAAAATTTGATATTCTATGTGTAACACTGGCGGAAATAAAATCGTCGTCCAAACAGACTGACTATTGGACATTCTGTATTAAAATAGTTGCGCAGTTAGAGTGGACATAGAACAACACAGAGGATTCAACGAATGAATGTTGAATTTGTCCTAACACCTACTGCAACTTTGTAGAAATTTTTGTAGAAACATCTCTTTAATGGCTTCAATACATCGCGAGATATTTTATTCATTCGCACTTAAACGTGACACCCTGTACGTATGCTAACTGCGAAGACAATTTCGAAGGTGCTGCTTTTGTAGTTGGAAGTTCGAGTCCAAGGCTCGCTCTCTGTGAAGAACGATATTAATTTTTGTAGGGGAGCTAGGTAGAAGACCAGCCTGCACAAGGAATGAGCCTTTTGTGGAATTCAGAAGAGCAATTGCGTGGTTCAGGGGTCGGTGAAACCTTTGGACGAAAATTAGACTCACAAAGGGAGACCACGACGAGACTTCCTGCTTTCTAATTATGCTCAAATTGTACTGGCTGACGAGTACAAACAAACTCGGGATTACTAGCCAGCCATTTTTACAAAATCATGATATCAATATTCCCGAACCATTGAATGAATCAAACCTCGGTTCTAAACAATCTTTACGATGAAGACAATTGAAGGTTGGTAAGCAACCTTGCATACACTCCAATCTCACAATGAAATAAATTAAAGACTGATGAGTAACAGATAGCAAAAGTCAGAAATCGACAAAAGATAAGCGAAAAATCCATATCTAACAAAACATCATTAAAGCTGCGTGCACGAGCTGCAGTTAGAAAAAGCCAGACAGGTTAGAACCAGAGTGAGACTGCTCTTATTACAAAATGATCGAATGAAATAGGTAACTCCCCGTCTGCATCGAGCTGTCGCAAAAATGGCTAACACTCTTCATCCTCCATAACGAAGCCTTTAATCGGCGTCTAACCGAGCCGACAAGAACAAGGTTAAAGTAAACAGGTCAACATGTTGCACCCGCGGCGGTGGTAAAAACACCGGCACTAAATTACTCGGAACATTCTAGCAATAAAACTGTTCCTAGGGAGCTACTGACAGTCCCTCTATTCCACTCGACTACAAAGCAACGAGTTCTCGAGATGGTAGATATAAGAAGAATGACGTCCAGCATCAGAAACTATGAAAGAGAGAGTGACGACAGGGGGGGAAAGTATTAATGCATAAGTCCGTTGAACGGTGCGAAAGGGGAACGATGATGTTGCGGATGCGAGAGAGGCGAGGAAGGCCAGCCACGACGATAGCGATGATAGATTCTGTACCTTCGGCTTATTCGAACATCAAACCTGGCGGACTGCACGGTCGAACATATGTCACACGGCAAATGGTGTAGTACAAACTTCTCTACGGTGCACTTTACACTATCAACCGTGTCCTGTAATGTTCTTTTCATCATTCCATCAGTCATTCCCCCGGGGTCTTCACCGATTGGCCGAGAGCGTGTATATACCGTCTATTGCTGTCGTACAAGCCACTGAATTTTCTGGGTAGGCCCGTCAAACGGCAATTGCATATATAGTTACGTATCGAATGATGATGCAACAGATGCACGGGAGAACGACCGGTCTATCTCGTCATCCTTCCCCTTTCAACACTTTTACAACGTCAACCGAACAAGTGCCCCGCGCCAGTTATTGCTACGGCTCGAGTCTCGCTGCGTTTACGATCGGCTAAAATTACTTTTACTTGGTTTTAACTGCCCGTCTCTGCGCCGCGTTGCCACGTTAATTGAATGACCGAATTCTAAGTGGAATCGATGATTTATGGATTGGCAGCCACCGACGCGCCGCCACGCCGACGGAACATGCCCGAGAGCTGCGAACTTGTTCCTTGAACGCGGCCTACGGCTCGCAATCGACGTTGAGAAAGCTGTCAGTTTTCTTGTAAACGGACTTAAATTGTTTTTGTTACTTAAGGCTACGCGGGGGAGTTAGTCCTTTCGGCCGGGTTACGTGATTTGGGCTTGTTAGGCTTTTTAACTTCGGTGGAGCGTAGGATGATTCTAACTTGGACCGGTTTTTGTTCAATGGTTCCTTATAGTCTTCTTCTCTTTATTTGTGGATTTTGCATAATTAACTCCAGTGAAGATATTCGATAGTTTACAACTAGTTAGCATACACAGGTTAACGGACTTGTAAGTAGCATTGAAAAATTCAGCAGCGAACCAGCAAGTTTCTCTCGTCAACATGATTTAGTAATGTCTCTATGAATCGTTATTGAAAGGAACATCCTATTATAGACTACTGGTAGGTAAAGTGTTAAGTAGCCTGTTCGGACGTTAATTATTAACTTTAGGATGATTAAAGGATAATGGAAAATGGCTGTAGAGTTCAATCAGCTTTCATAGCCATTTTTAAGTTACGTGTTTTCTGTTTAAAGTACCTTTTTATATTTTTTTCATGTTTCATATCAGGAATATCTGAATGATTACAATTTTTGTTATTTTCATTTATGTGAGTTTAAAATGATAATCTCTTAATAAATTGTTCCTTTTTTGTACCAGAAGTCCGATTCTGTATGAAACAGGAAACATTTATAAACTGTGGAAACTCGTAACAGAAGTTGAAATTAACTACTGTGGCATTGCTTGATTCAATTTATTTATCATCCATCCCGATTAGAGGACAGGAATTTCTTCATTTACTTAACGGAGTTATACATTTTTATCGGATAGTCTTTGATATGTAGAATGTTCGAACGTGGTAGTATGCGAATTACATTGGATAATTTTCAATGATACGCATCAGTCGCCGAGCGGTACCTGCCTATTAACGTAACTGGATCTTATCTAAAACGGGGAAAGATGACTTGAGCCGAGTGTTATATCACGTGCGTTCTACGATAATTGATTTGTGCGTGTACGAAATAGTAAAAGTGTTAGAACCTGGTTGTACAGGTTGATTATGATTCTTTACTGTGGTAGCACGCCTTATACGTAGCCCTGATGCATAAATTAGATTACGGATAATTATTTCTCAATTTTTTAATTTATATGTTGTACAAATTCATTGTACACGTACATTTCAGAATACAAAAAATTAATTACATTTATTGAGAAAGATGTGACGAGTGAGTAATAATAAAAAATACATTTTTTAAAAAGTTGATACGACCTCCAAAGACTGTCCATTACTTTTCAGCCTCGACACACTCTGATTGTTTGTAAATTACCTAAAGAAAAGGCCACGAATTAATATGGACACGAAATAATTACATGAGGACCCTCAGGGATGTGGGTACATAAAATCGCCGAGATGCACGTGCCAACAAATGGTCGATAATTCCGAATATTTCATAGGCGTTTTAAAAGGCCGTGGCAGCGGAAGCATTAGCTGATTCAACGCAGGTTGCGGAACGCGGGTACGGATCTGTGGGAGTAAAACAGGTTCACGTAGCAAGCTAGACAAATATGTGTATCTATCTCTTCGGGAAATGCCCATTATCGACAGATTAAACGGTACCATTTGAGATCTGGCTGGTGCCGGTGGCCCGGGCTCGTCGATTTATGTCGACTGCTGTGCTTAACGGTCGTTTCGGTCTGGCAGTATCGTCCACGACCGATGAAAAACCGTTCCCGGGCCTTCCGCGAGACCGTCCTGAGCCGGTAATGCGACCGAATGCCGGACAAATCGCAAATGCCCGGCCAGATAGAGACGGAAAGAGACAAACCTGGTAGCGAGGCTGGAAATACAGTAGTGTTCGGTTAAATTTCACTAAAACTGCAATTCTAATATTTTCACTAGTCATCCCCACTCGTACCCTACCACTTAGTGCCTCGAACTCAGTGTACAAGAAAGGACGATAACTTTTTTAAATATAGAACCATACAATTTGGATTTTTTTAAGAAGTCAGAACAATGAGTTTCCGCTATGACGTGGACAAAAAAATTTGTAAAATTGATCGATATCACATAGAAAATACATTGTTGTTTAAAGCTTTTTTATGTGGTCCTACATTGAAAATTTTATAGTTGTTAATGTTGGTGACATAATTGTCGCTAAATAAACATTGCCGGCAACTCGGTGTCGGTGGAATGGTGTCGATGACAGTCGTTGATTTGAAGGTGACCCCTCATCAACGTGTATACGACGTGATCGGGATATCACGCCATTTGCCAGCAATTCGCAGCTCGATTTCGTAACGCGTTCCTTTTACAACCCTCCGAGGGCGCATTAGTTGCATGACAGCGCGTTACGTGCGCCGCACGGCTAATTATTAATGGTATGGTTATTACCGTTACAGTAGCCGCAGTTATGCGCCATAAAGTAACGCTTTATCGATTCCAGCCGGACCCGCTTTGTTGAGCCACTCGACGGCTCCTTCTGTCACTTTTAGATTCCCCGCGGTAATGTTTTATGGAAGAGTTATGCGAACTGGTTCCACGGTCGCGCGGCTCAACGGTGATATACGATCCGCGATTTTCTGCTAATAGTTTGACGAGAATCTAGCGCCGTTTCCGCGAGTTATCATTGATAACGGCGCTATAAGAGCGTCCATTCCGCCTATCTCTTCGGATAATCGTATGCATATTGAGCATAAACAGCGAGTGGTATATTTTGCGGATAGGTCGGCAGAAGGAGGAAATAAATAACGTGGTTCGAAGTGATCGGGTTCGACGTCTTCCATCGATGTATCATTTTATTGCATCGAACTCGATTGGCAAGCGAATTTGTCTCTCAGAAATATTCCGCGTCTACCGTTCGTATTTTTATAGAGGCGTATCTTAATACGGATAGCGGAGGAAATTGACGCCAGAGAGAGGAAACGTATGATCATGCTCTTTCTCAGATCGTTTAAGTTGACGTGGTTTGGATGCAATGTATCAAAGACGTACCGTCTGTGCGCGAAGATAGCATCGAATTCACAAGAAATTCAAAGAAATAATTCATTTTAAATTCACCTTGTTGTTAAATATCAAAGAAGCTAAAAGATCTTAGGGTGCACAAAGAATGATACAAAAAACAATCCGAATATAATCAAAATAAATGTTTGTAAGTGACCTCTTTAAAATAACGTATCAAATAGTAGGCAAAATTAAGTTAAATCTATACACGAAAAGAAGGAAAACAGTTCAACCCCAAAATAAAACAATTCTTTACAACTTCACCGCATTTAAAGAAAGAGAGTACCCAACGAAATTACAAGTGACCGCCGCAAAACTTGTCAATTACAATTTCCGTCAAAACTGAAAGTGATATTCAGCACGTAAAAGCGAACAGTAATTGTGATATTGGTTCAATAATAATAGTAGTAGTAATTGTAAAGTTCGGACGCGTTTTATTTAGTAATACCAAGATGAAGGCTCTGAAATGGGTTTTCGAAAACGCCCGTGAAGGGCTCATCAGGAAAATCCACGGCGGAGTTCAACCGAAGGCCTCGCGGCTGGTTGTTCAGCGGAGTTGAAGCATGTTCGATTTAGGGGTTCGTCATCGTGGGCATTATTAGCCCCCCACCGAGGCCGGTCCGCGTTCATCCATTACGGGCTCTCCGAGACGGAAATTTATTCGTCTTTTCTACCTTCTTGGCTCTCCTCCGGCTAACCTCCGCTACGTACTTGGAATATGAGAGCCGCGCGTATAGTCACACCTCCTTACAGGCCGGGTGAGAGAAAAACCTGGAATTAATACTTCTTTCTTCACCCCCCCTCCGCGCCCCACCCCGGAGCACTCTATCCTCCTCGCTCGTTTTCTAAGGCGGATCCTCCAAGAAACTGTGAAAAGAATTTAAATTCCGTGGCCCGAGTTCTTATAACGGCTGGTACGAGGGCTATGTGTCATATTAAAAAGTTCAGTGAAGATCTTGCGCTGGCATTTATTTCTTAGTCCGATGATAATAGGACGGCAGAAATTTTCATGGCACCGTCGTTGTCGTCGTCCTCGTCGCTGTCTGCTTGTCTCCCTCTGCCCCTCGTGGCTATCGAACTGTGCTAATTGATCGTCGGAATTGATTTATTTATTAAAAAGACCGAAAAGGTGTTTCCTCGAACGCGCTCGTTAATAAGCTCCAAGTATTTTCGCTTCGGGTCGATTGCGAAACGCGGAGTCACAATTAACTTGAATTCTTTGTGCGACTATTGTCGGGACGACTGCGATGATAGAACGCCGTTTTAATTAATGTTAATGAACGTTATTGAGACTTTTCAAGGCGTTCTTTTTTTCACACATTGTGTTAACGGACGAGGAATCGTGTAAGAAACCCGTTCAAGTCGGTAGCAATTAATTTGACGAGTGTTCGCGTGTGCAAGACACAACGGGATACCTAAATCGATATTTGAGGTTTCCTAGTGGTTTTTTTTACTGTTCCTATATTTTGTAACGGTACAGACTACAACTGTAAAATAAATTATTTGCATTCCGACGCTCGTTGTTGGTGGTGTATAGACACGTGAATTTTTTCGTAGAGTGTTTTGTAAAATGTACAGGCAATCAAGCAGTAGCGAATGTACAGAGTCGTATATGCGACAGTGAACTGTTGCAAGTGAATGCAGTTCGTTAGGGGCTTTTATTGGAATCTCATTTTCATTAGATGATATTATTAACGAACGTGAATTTATTGTTCGTTCACTTTTTGTGGAGAATTGTGCTCATCGGAATCTTCAATTTCTGTTTCAGAAAATCTTGGAGACAATCCTTTTCATCTCTGAATCGGTGAGTAGAATATTTTCAAGAAATTATTATTTTTATGGCACTGCGTTTATACCATGTGCCAAACGAAAATGTACAAAAATATAAAAAGTGTACACAGAATAAAAATATTGTCAACAAACAGTATCTCCATTAAAAATTTCACACGAACCATGCAGATTATCAAGATATAGTAGACCATCAAGAATTTGCGACTCATAAACGTATTACTGCTTAGCATTGTTACCCAGAAGCTCTTAGCCCTGTCCAGTGAAGAGACATAGTAACGTATCATACGTTGCAAAACCCTAATATAATAAGCAACGCCTGCACTGTTCGCCGGTAAACTTTAATTTCCATTTAATTCGAAATATTCAGTGACAAATTCCTTCGTGGCCCTCAATTATAAGTAATAAGTGGCCAGTGTCCCGATGAGAATAAAATAGTTTCCCAACCGTGAACTGGAACAACGAATCCATTCGAACCAACTCAACATCGAGCCACGCCCATTTAATAGCAATAAATTCCGCGAACATGCTTTCAATAAAAACGCGGGGCACAGGATCTATCGCGAATTGGTCGCGCAGAAACAATAAAGAAGAACACAAGGAAGATTCACAGCGCGACACAACGAGCGAAACACAGGGACGGTATAGTAATTGTGCCGGAGATTCTATCATAGGCCGAATAAATCGGTCCTTTTATCGAGCTGTCGGGGCCGGCACAATCGAATTGAATCTTCATTGAAAGGAGCAAATTGACAATTTCTCGCGCGCGTACGTCGGACAATCGCGGTGTACGTTACGCTCGCGCGACAGTTGAATACGGCCGGTAACGTATACTTCGGTTTATTGTCGAAACGTCGGAATTAGCGAATAGTTGCGTAGCTCTTGGCAGCTCGCGGGGACAGACGAAACCGTAGCAAGTAGATGCAAAAGCAAAGCGATAGCAAACCGAGGAGCAAAACGGCGCGTCTCGGCGACCGCAGGCTTGCAGGGCACGCAATTGGTTTCCCCATTGAAGTAGTCGAGCACCCAAGGAACACTTTGCCTACCTTCGGAGCATACGCGCGCACGCACCGCACGGTACACGCGTGCTTGCGTGCCCATTTTGCATAGCCACATTAATCCCCGCTACGCTCGAGTAATTGCAGATTCCGGTAGTTTGTGGCGCCACGGTCACGTGTGGATGCGGATTTTATTCCGCCAGCGAGACGCAATTACGCGAGAAGCATTCCAGCTCATTGCAGCCCACGAAGTCACCCTAATCTCTCTCTCCTTTCGAAAGGTTAATTACCGGCGTGGCGCTCGAGACTATGCGAACGTTGTGTCGCGTTTCGCCGATTGATTTCCGCGAGAACGTCTCCTTCGATTTTTTTTCTTAGAAATTTAAGTGGGACTCCCTATAGAGAGTTCTAAAGCGGGCCTTACACGGTCAGTCTACAATACTGGCGGAATTCAGTATGGAAAGTCAGGAATTACATTCTGACTTTTCAATAAGACTGTCATTAATGATTGATATAACATAAGGTCTAATATACATTAGGTTGATGTATTGGAATCATTTAGTATGGGTATTGAGGATTTTCGGGGCTCGTGATACCGGCAGCGTCTGTATCAACTGGTTTATGAAACTTGCCAGTATTAGCGGAGTTATAACACGAACAACCGTAAGCCCTGCGCAGCAATAAAATGTACCTAATAAAACGACAGCAAGTTATTTCCCGATGTAATTTCTTTTATGGCCGCGCGGTTTGAGATGTTTAAATAGTTTAAATAGTTCGGTATTTTTTGTGTACACTGGCTTAATGACTTCGCAGTTTATTGCTATCGGCTTTAAAATCTTTAAGCCTGGTTTTAAACGGGCTCGATTACGGGGGAGCTTCATGCTCGATTTCATTCAAACCTAACCTGTGAACATTCCTCTGGACTCGGAACTTCATTTTTTAAGGCGACGATGTGGTAGGAAATTCGAGGGGAAACATAAGAGTAAAAATTCTAAATTTTGTTAGGAATTAGAATTCTTAATTTTAATGAATTTTCCAATTTTTTCATTATCACGTTCGTCGACTCGACGTCGAGGTAGAAATATCGCAAATTTTCTGGAAGAAGAAGCGTGAACCGAAAAGCCACTTCAGCAAGCAGCCTCTCAGCGCGGTTTCCTGAAAAAAGATTCTCATTTCTGCGAAAGATAGGTTTATGGTCACGGCCAGACAAGTTTATAGGAGTCCGAAGTAAGTAGAATAATTTAAGATGTTCCCGGACAGAAGAGCCGAACTAAAATTAAAAAGTCCAAGTTCGGATATCCGAACGCTGGTGAACTGGCTCGGCGGGCGAGCAGCTCGTACCGGTTGCATTCCGGTTCCGAAAAGAAGTATCAACATTAGCTCAATTGCGAGCATAATAATGCAAGCAATTCAAGTATATTTACTTTCAATTTACACCGTTTACGATTGAAGCGAGTGGTATCGGGTAATTAAAGTTGTCATGCGTCGTAATTAGCCCGCATTTAACAGTTGTTATACGATCGTATATATTAAACACCGATTTCCAATGCGGCGTATGTCAATAAGAAAAATAAAATGCATTAGCAAGCATAATCTCTGCTTGCGTTACCAACCGTTAATTCGCATTTCATTTGTGGCCGATGATCAGACCTGCCAGATTATCCTGTTCACTCTCTATATACAGTAGAACGAAGTTTGTTACCGCAGACATTTCCTGTTTATCGGTAATATTAAAACGTATTGCTTCCGAATAATTTATGAAAATTCATATGGCCGATCCCGTTCTGCAGGATTTACCGCATTAATTAGACTTTAGATCATTATGCGAAATCAAAATTGACTAGGCTAATTGTGTAAATCGAAGACAGATGAGAACTATAGTGGACGCTTCAAAGTGTATTTAGTCTATTGCTTCTTTTTATAAAAAAAGTTATTCAACGTCTTCTTTGAGGTCTGCCTCGTTTTAACCTATTCCAGACCGATGACGCAACTGTTGCGTCATTTGCTGTTTCTATTCAGTAGCAACGTTTACGTCATGGACTAAGACGGAAGTTGTTGGTCAGTTTTCCGATTGCGACAAAGAAAATCATTTTAATAGTAAGTTCCACTACAGAACAAGATTTTGAAAGCATTTTACGTGTCTTGATCAAGAACAATTATACAACTACGACAATCTGAATGCAGACACGTTTACATTATTTTGTAAACGAAGAATGTGTCCATCTAAGAATTTGCATTCCCACCAATGTTCTACAACACGATCAAGAAAGATGTTTTGAATATGACACGCTAAACCTCCCCAAGATAATTTTGCTAAAACTGTCGCGTTCAGTCACACTATATCGAGCATCCAGTGCATTTTCTGTCGTCAGCGGCAAGATAGATGATCGGGAAGCTTGCATAACAGTCGACATAACATAAAAGTCTCACCTGGTCGACTAGAATCGCGCCGCGGGCACCTGGTCTGGTAATTAAAGTTTTTCCTTAATCGGTGCGGTCCATCCGAACGTTATTTATGAGGCTTACCGACCAAGCTCCGCTTGTCGTCGTCTCCCGTCATCATTCATGGCAGAATTAGAAAAGACCATAACGCAAGAATTTAATCTCACGCCGGCTGGCATGGGGTGGCATGGGATAAGATAAGGGGCTAGAGAAAGAGAGAGTGAGCGAAGAGAAGAAAAGCCGATGCGTTTGAAAAAGAGAAAGAGAGATGGAGGGACCGGTGAATAGCAAGCAAGAAAAAGAGACGAGACGTTTGAGAAGAGATTCTCTCGCTCGCGTTGGTCGCAAGATATCTCGAATAGCAGTGTAACGCGGTAGGACGGCGCGTAATTAACGCCTCATGTAGATGGTATCGTGTTGTAGACGATCCGCGTGACGACCGGTGATGTACGGCCCCGCCGCCCTGTACGATAATGGAATATTATTATCGGTCAGCATCAAGCAGTCGGGTTAAACTGCCGTGTGCCGATGGAGAGCGCCGATGCCAACAAGAGACCCAAGCACCACCCGATTCCCCGGTTCCAGTAAACTATTCGATGATAGCCTGATGATCCCGCCGATGCAGCCGTGCGTTAAGACCGACCACGCAAACACCGAATAGTTCTTCGGTTTGCCGTGGCTAACCGCGAGGGACAAGCCGATCTATCGCGGAACTTTCGCCAGCGCTCGATCATTCAACGCGAAACACCGCGTTCGAACGCCCGGCTAAACTGCGGAAGCGGTTAGGGGATGAAGAATCTCGAGAGGAGACGCAAGCCTCGCTACTCTCGACCATAGTCTGATCAAGAATCGAGACTCTATCGTAGATCGGGTTAGCCGGTACGCCGGGTACCTCACATTCTAGCTTCATCGCCAAACTGTTTCTAATTAATAGATTCTGCAATCGGGATATTGATACTTCGACGACACGACCTGCCATACACCATAAGATCACCTAAACGGTTTCTTTCTTCGGTACCTTATTTTCACGGAGGCATTTTTGTTCCACCTAATAGATATATTAACATCTATTAATCCTCAACACCTTCTGTGTTGATGTAAAAGAATCGTAACAATTTTCTTTGTTATAAACAAGTTTTTGATACAAATGTCCAGCGATTCAGATGTGTTGACTCACCCAATACAATTTTACAACACCCTGAAAAATTCATTCAGACATTTTCCCTTACCATTGAAAACATAATGGACTCTTTAGCTTGAAAAGGTAAGCCTGCACTGGAGTCTAACGGTTCCGATTACATTTTGGCGTGACACCTGGAAAAACGGTGCATGACCGAACCGACGGAAACGACCGAATAGAAGGAATGACCCGCTAACCGTTCCAGCAAATGAATAGCCTGAAATTGAGGCGAGTAATAAGTGACGAGGCGACAAGAAACGGAGGGGTCGCGAGTGGTCAGATGCAGCTTCGGCCATCGTCGCAAGAAAACGAGGTGAGAAAAACGTCCTCGACGTCAATTTCCTAGCGAACTGCGGGCAGAGGAGGTGGCGGGCACGGCCGTCCCGTCAGTTGTGGACAGAACCTCTAGCCGTCTTTTACAACTTTTTAAGAAGTCACAACAAAGTTCGACAGCGAGTTCCGTACAATGGCTTCTCGGATCTCGCTGCTTTCCCATTCCTTTGCCTCGTCCCCGGGGAGGTCGTGGCATTGTCTTCTCGCGTCGTTGAACGACGTCCCAGCGCGAATACGAACCCTCCAACCTCCACTACCCTCCCCCTCCCCCAACACCCAGTCCTTTATGCCGATTATCCGAGATCAAGTTTCCAGAGCATACTCGTTAAATTGTTTTGAGATTACTGTGGCGCGAGAGTAATTAAGTTTCGAACTCCCGGGCCCCACCGCGACGGCAAGTGTTTACGATGAGTCATCGCCAAACCAGGCATAGTTAACCGCAAAATGAACAGTAATCGTTTCCTGATCCCTCGACGGAGAACGTTTGCCCGATGAAATTCCATTTTCCAGTTTCTTATGGGTTCTGCAGTCACTCGTAAACGTATGCGTGAGCCAGTGGTTCGGATGATTCGTTCGAGGACGAGTCTGTGAATGTGGGAATTCTTTGGGTCTTTTACTTTTCAACGGCGCGGCGTTCGAAGTATTTTAGATAAATTGTATCTAAATGACAGAGAACTCGAATGAGAGTGATTATTAAATACAGGATTTTTTAGTTGTGTCAGAATGGCAGATTTGTTTAAGGGTAATTCAAAGGGGTAGACATTTTGGGGTATCTCATTTTTTAACACCGTTAGAATTTTCGTGGAAAACTGTACAATTTAAAATACAGGACGAAAGAGTGGTAGCTACAAAATTTCTAATGATCTACTAAAAACGTTAGTGAAAGAAGTAAGATTAATAATGGAGTTGTTTTAAATCAGAAGGTCGCATTTAATTTCCTAAATCCTACATTTGTGTTACCATTTAGAAACAGGAAAAAGGATATCATACATAGAAAGATAATTTCTCTCCTGAGGAATAAAAAGAGCATCAATCAAATACTGCCTTTTTCAGTGGTCCCAATAACAATTGTGGAGAACTCGAGCGTGTTTCATGGACGATTTTGTTTCCATCGGTGCGATGAAGTAGCAAAGTCGATCGATCGCAGCCGATTAACGTTTAAATGAAGAATTCATAACGAGCATCTGCTTAAACACGCGGGATCCCCAAATCACATACGTTTTAATAGAATTTTAAAGAGGCGGATTAAACAACAGATACACGCGATTGTTGCGGGAATAAATTTTAATTATTGTATTTACGATTGCTTGTAATATAATCCGGCGATTCGTTAAATTCCTCTTTAATATTCGATCCTAATTAAAAGCTTGTAAATGTTTCAGAAAAATCAATATCGCTCCATTTGCATTCGTCGAATATTTATGATGTGTGCAGGGGTGAAACACCGAATCCGCGTTTCGCAGTAATTAGATCGTATTTATTAAGTACAGATGCAACGTCCACTATTGTGTACATATTTAATAATTAAATCAGCGCGGCGACGATTTATAATTACCGACAGTTTACGAATCTGTCGCTGATTTTGTCGTGGAAAAAGAATTGATCTTCGTATTAATTATATGTTCGAGTTTTGGCACCGGGAGACAGTTAAACATTTCAGTGATGTTTCCCCGGTGTTTATAAATGATCAAATGGGATTTAGCAGCGCGATAACTTGTTGGAACGAGGACTCCGCGCTGGCAATCGGGCCGCATCAATTATAGATACACGCGTGCACGGAATTTGAATGAAAATTTGTTTGTACTTTAAACGAAACAAATATGGGTACGCACTGAAAAATATTTACGTTTCACACTTTGAATCCCAAAGCCATTGATATTTTTATAAATACAAAATATCCATAGAAAACATATCCGAAGGAAAAGTTCTTCCGTTCCTTCTAAAATTCGTCAAAAAATAATTGATATGGTTGAAACTACAAAAATTTCATCGAAAAATCAAAATTGATTTTCCAAAGTAAGAGTCGCCAATTTGCGTTGGAAATATCAAATTGGAAACACTGCGGAACCAGTTGTGGTCAAGTTAAAAGTACACAAAGTTCTTTCATCTCTCATGAAACTCGTTAAAAAGTAAATTGTACGTATTGAAACAAATTCAGTATTGTAGAAAAGAAAGAAACCAGAAAGTAACCAGAAAGAGAGATGTATAACGCATTCGGGTCAAAGCGAACGCAAAAAGAAGCGGGAATACCGCGGGAAACTGAATATACGAAAAAGGGAGGAGCATTATATTTCACATAAAAGTCAATTGCAAGGCTTTTGACAAATATTGCGCCACAGTAATGGCGGAGGTGGTGAGACGAGCGCATTCTCGCCGACCCAATGTTTTATGATTTTTCTGGGGCGGATAGAATGATCCTGATGCGGAGATTCACAAGGAAACGCTCTATTTACGAACTCCGCCTGCTAAACCGGCGAATTGAGTTTGCTTTTATTCCGACTCGAAACGCGCGGAGATCAGCGAAATCGTGGCTGTTTAAAGCCAGCCCCGAGAGCGCTTTAAAAAGCAAGAATACCATCCTCTTGAATCGGATATCTTCCTGTTTGCTTCAATTATGTACATTAAATGTTGCAAGCCGCTTTGTTTCTATCATTGAAAAGTTCCTGAAACCCAGCTGTTTATTCGAACCATTTCGACACGGTTCCATTCAATGCCAGTGGCGAAACCCAGAAAAGAAAAACAACTTGTTTTTATTCAAATTGATTTCCAGAAAAAGTATTAACCCTTTGGTATCTAGTAAAATGTTATACATGTGTTTGAATTTAAAAGGATATGTTTCAAATTGGAGTTAAAATATTTTATTGCTGTGTAAAAAATGAAAATTGACTATTAATAAAAATAGCGCTAATGACCTCAAAGAGCTACGACCTCGATAAAAATTGTTTACCTTCCTCAAAATTGATCCTTCGACATCCAATCACATTTTTATCAATTTTTTTCAATCATCAAAAATGCCGATTATAATGAATAAAACAACCGTTGAATCGCGACAGATAATTAAACAAATCACACGTTGGCAATGCATTGTTCGGGAAATTCGAAAAAGAAGTTAATTTTGCGTTTTCGACTGGTTTTTACCGAAGCAGTCATTTCACGGCAGTCGAGTGCAATCTAGTGGAGCGTGGAAAAAAGATTGCGCGTTTATTTATTCACCATGGCAGCGCGCAAGATGCGCCACGGGGAAAAAAATGTCGAGGGAAAAAAAGTCGGCGATTGTGTCATCTTCCGTGGTCATCGTTCGCCGTTGAATTCTTGGGTATAACGGGTCTGCATAGAAATTGTATCGCGCTTTCGATCGAGGAACAACTTGGTATCTACGGTACTGAAAAATTGCAAGGTACACCAGAACCCCGTTGGTCTCGTTGAAAACGAATTGCGACAAATCTAATGTTAATGCGATCGCAGTCGAAAGAGAAAGAAAAAGAGGGAGAGAAAGCGTCGTGCCACATTTCCCGAAAGCCCGAGGTCCGGGGGGTGAGTTGCATCGTTAGATGCGATCAGGATAAACGTCGTGTCGATCGGATGATCGTCGGAATGCTTTTGATCAGCGCGAACGAAAGTGAAGAAGTTTCTAATCTGTGGTCGCCGCACGTCAGCCAATTAGAGTTCGTCGGGGATGGCTCGTTCGAAGTTAGATTGCCGAGACTTTCTGACGAACTTAATGAGCAGATCTATATGATTTCCACGTCGAATCATCCTGCTTCGCTCTAATCGCGTCCCTTCCGCCTCGAATCCCCGACGCTGCTCTCCGCGGGGAACGACGTGTACCGCTTTTTCCGAATGCGACGAGAAAAAGATAAAAAAAGAGGAAAATTGCGGAGAGAGTAAGAGAGAAAAAAAGATAGGAACGCGACTTTATTAACATGCGGTATGTTTCATCAATCGTAAATTGCTACCTGTTGGGAAGGGGAATAAAACGCCGGTGACTGCAAAATTCCTAAAAACCTGTTCCAAGCGTGTACCGCTCGATGAAGGATCATCCCGTTCATTTATCAATTCTACACTCCCGGTGAGAGAATCCCTTCCTCCTCCTCTCCCTTTCACCCCGACCCTGCCACGCGAAATATTCTCGCAGATTGTTGCCTGTAAAACTTTCTCCGGGGCTGCCCGTCTCTCTTGCTATTCATTTTCCTTTCGCGGAACAGACACGGAAACACTCGAAGAATCCGTTCCGCCGCGCTCCTCCTGGATTTCGCGGAAATGCTTGTTCTCTCGGACATCCCTTAATCCCGGGGAACCTTAAATATTTTTTATCTTGTTGTTTATCGGCCGCCCGGCGAAATTATCTTCCGCTGCCGCTTCCTCTGCTTCGGTACAAATTTCTCAGTATCTTAAAACCGTATTTACACCCCAACTTTTTTTCCGAACGCCCAGAAACGCTGTTAACCCCTTCTACCGAAGAGTGCAGCTCGCCGTGATAAATTAAATTTACGCGCATATACTATTTTCTGTAAATAAATTGCAGTGCAAAAGTGCGACTGCACTGTTATGAATTTAGAATTTTCTGGGAAAGTTTATTCTCTGACATCTCTTAATCCTGGAGAATCTTAAAAACTTTTTATCTCCTAATTTATAGAGTAAAGAGTGAAATTATTTCTCGACGTGTTATAAAATTTCCAGCATCTTGAAACTTACACTTTGATAAGAGGCGTTTTGTAGCGTTCTAAAGACGAAGAACCCAACGCCATTTCGGGAGGTTCCTCTCGACTTATGCAATTTTTATAGGCACGCGTTG
Organism: Lasioglossum zephyrum; assembly: GCA_028455615.1. Taxonomy (NCBI): domain Eukaryota; kingdom Metazoa; phylum Arthropoda; class Insecta; order Hymenoptera; family Halictidae; genus Lasioglossum; species Lasioglossum zephyrum. The sequence goes on along the minus strand of CM052324.1, from coordinate 5,361,024 downwards.
CTGTGCTAAATCTACAGGAACCTTGAATATTTTGTAGCTTGCTCTCAACGTGGCTTCCTTCCCTGCGTTCGATCCAAATTTCCCAGCATCTTAAAATTGCGTTTATGCTTTGATACAACGTGTTTTGCAACACTCGAAGATGCAAAGATCGAACCTGACGCCTATTAAGGTTGTTCCAGTCGATTTGTTCGCGTGTAAGATACGCGTCACTGCGCTAACAAACTGAAATACTTTTTACTTTGTAATTTATGGGGTACACAGTGAAATTATCCCTTGAAATGGCTTCTTCTTAGTCTGCGTTCGATAAAAATTGTAAACTACATTTACACTTTAACAAAACGCGGTCTAAAGACGAAACGCATACTATAATTCATTCATGAAATTTCGCTGGACTTCACCCATCGGCATTCAAAAATCGAATGAAAGAGCGTCATCGCATTCCGTCGCATGTTTCAAGTGACTCCGCCATATTTACTCTACTATTTGCCATTGCAACCGTCTGTATCATTCCAGCATCGCTGTCAGCTGTCAACCACCCTCGAAAACCGCGCGAGTGCCGCCTGTTGGCAACTTGTGCTGTTGGGAATTTTGTTCGCACTTTTAATATTCCCATTCGATTCGGGCTCAATAGAACGAATCGAAACAGAATGGTTTACAACGACGAGCAAAAAAGGTCCATCGTCATCGTGGACCACCGTATCGGGACGAAATAATGAGAAACTTTTCAAATCGGGCACAGCCTGAGCCTGATCTCTTCTATTTCCCCCAGTTGGACACGCCTGTCTTCCTCCTCCTCCCTCCTCCTCCTACTCACGATCAAACAGCGGAAGAAGGATCTCTTTTATCGCAGCGAAACGAGAAATTAATCCAAAAGAGCGCCGTAACCGTTTACCTTTTATTGGCCTGGTTCGCGTGAATCATCAAACGAGAGGATGCTGGGCAATTTCGTCGATATATTACGGAACACAACGTTGCCTTCCTTGAAAGACGATAACTTGTTATGAGCACTATTTATTGCCGCGTTTTCTATAAAGTTAATGGGATCTGAAGAAGCTCGATCGATGAATTTTTATATCCGTGAGCAATTTATTCGAACTGCGTTTGTGAAAACTTGTTTCATTTTGCAGCGAATCTTTCAATGTACCTATACGTTGTAGGAGGATAAAATATCAATACGTTAAAAAGAACAACTTCGCGTGTCCCTTGAGAGTGATAAATAGATCTGCAGATCATTATAAAAAATAAAAAAAAACAAATAGGAATTCTGCTTGTAGTAGTTTTTACAATTTTCAGTCACACTTCGCAAAATATAATTCCAGTTCACTGTGACCTATTGACTGATAAGACCCTGCGAAGGAGTCACACTTGTGCCAGAAGCAGTGAAAAAATCGCGCGAAATTCAAACTGGCAGTTCTCAGCGGGAGGTTGCGCGTTCCATAAAATTTGAAGAGAGCATTTTTATAGTTCGCGTGTTTCTTGCCTGGAGAATGATTCCATCGGGCCAGTGGGATTCCGGCCGAGCTTTGGGAGTAAGAAAAAGACAGGTGAGACTGCTTGGCCCAAACGGGAAGAGGCATTGCACCGAGCACGGAAAGGAAGGCAAGAAGAGAAGCCACTCGCATTCCTTCACGCTTATTGGTTTCATCAGATTGCTTTGCTTCTATTACGTGGTGTCTACATGGATACCACGTACCCTCGGCACGTTCTCTAATACCCCGGAGGAACACCAAACAAATGAAACGGTGTGCTCACGCCGCACCCCCTATCTTATCCTACCCTCTCTATATACTCTCTCTATGTCTGTCTCTCTATTACTATCTCTCTTTCGCTGCGGTTCGACGGGAAGTTACGTAACAGAGAAGCTGGGAATCCTCGATTACACTTACAGACTACCTATCCCCATCGGTCTACTTATATGTACCTGTTTGCAAACATAGCCTCATTCATAGCATTACGTAACAGGTACCAGAGGTTCCCTCGGTTCGATAGTATCTCCCAGCGAATGACGAAAATCTGAGGCAAGCCGGAAAGCCCCATTCGACCTGTTAATATGATCGTGATCGTTGTTTACACCGGACACACTTTGCCCCGTGGATATGGCTTCGCGTCTGATGTGGATGTAATAAAAAGACACTTGGGGGTGGGGAATGTGTGGACAGTCCGACCGAGAAATCTAGGGGGATTTCGAGAGATGGTGGCGAATATAAATAGTATTTAGAGAATTGAATCAGTAGTGTGATGCAGAGAAAAACAATTTATTAACAGGTACCAAAGTTCTAAGAGATCTCATTAACTTTTTAACTACACCTTTATTTTCAAACATTAATTACTAGACAGCGACAAAAATAAAGAAATACAACCAGTTAAAACATTGTTATATTAATTTCAACCTATTAACTCTATTATAAAAGGAATCAATTTTTCCTTCACCTCAGTTCTTGGCAATTGAAATAGAAAATTCAGTATTAATTTTTTCAGACGCAGTAATGTAGCTCTTGAAAAAGATCCACAAAGGGATCGAAACGTTGAGTTAAATTAATTTGCAAACTTGCTGTTGTTTTTAATGATCGAACGAATAATATGAAATAGAAAATTTTGGACAAAGATCCGCTGTTCAACAATGACGATAACTGATAAACAGGTTTATCATTGATACCGCGCAGCGTTAAACAAATACCGTGTAGACTTTTCGGGACAGAACGGTATGAATGCGTGCATGGGCGCCGGGCACTGGGCTACCGCTAAACAAACCTCAAACCATAATAAAAGTTAGAATCTCCTATATGCGGACAGGATGCCGGGACGAGTGTATACATGTGTTTACCCGGGCGGTATCCGACCGCCACAATGTTGCTCGCTTACATCGACCCATCCGCGAATAAGTATCTCTCTCCCGTATGATGACCATGGTGAGAGCGGAGGGAGTACGGTTAAGAAATGGTAACCCATTCAGGACATAATGAAATGCCGCGCATACAAGCATGTATTATGTAATCAGTTATGTACCATCCGAACCTAGCCCTTGGCATGTACACGTTACATGTTTGCGTAGCCGGCAGGTTAGAAACATTCGTTCTTGTTATTGATCACCGTTCGTCCTGCGGGCATGGCTTTTCTAGAGAGAAGGAGAGAGACTTTCGGAGAGATAGAGACGAGCGAGAGGGAGAGAGAAGAACGTTGACTGACGGGAAAGCACAGGACCGGTAAGCGTCCATTGTACCGTGGTCAGCCGCCGGAATATTACTGACAAAACTGCCTACCGAGTTTACTCTTTGCCTCGTGGACTCGATCGATAGCGACAATCTGCGGTCAACGCTGACGACGAAGGTCAATACTGACAACGGACACGGGTAACGACGATGACGAGGATACAGAACCACAATAATGACGCCCATGAACCCAATCGTGTGTAATAATCCGTAACTTAACCGATTAATAGGCTCTCGTTATCACGCATGCATTTCATCGCGATTCCACCATACCCGACATTTATAGCATTGCCACGCACTACAGCCTGCGACGACCAGCTGGGCTGATCATATGTTTACCGATTTCACTGAAGTCGTCCTCCAATGACTTTACATAGCTTTCTTATTTTACAACGCGAAAAGAAGTATCATTAGAGGAGGAAGGTAAATTGCATTTAGTGGTCCATGAAATTACTAAAACCTCTTAATTCTTTTCCCCCCGTTGCAGCGAGCTTGATACATTTACTCGAGAGCTGAGACATACATGATCTACGATGTTTATAGTAAAAAATGTTGGTTCTTCTAACATTTATTCAAGAATAATTTATTGTACACTAAAGAACCCGATTCATTGTACGATTTTAATAAAGAAGCTGATGGTAAAGACTTTAGGAAATAATTTTGGTGTAAATATTATTATAAATATAATACTGATGCTCTTATTGCATCTAAGTGCAGTAGAATTACGGAGTCCGTCAGAGTGAACTTTCCACTGTCTCCCCCGCAGAAAATATAATACGCGATAGTTTGTTTCGATAGTCTTCACGATAATTTCGACGTCGTAAATACACACGTCGTGTTCGAGTCCGCGGGTAATCACTCCGCTAACGAAGACGAACCGGCGAGAGCGATAACGGAAACTTTAACACTTCGGTACTTCCCCGCGAAGTTGCGTTGACTCGGAAAATTTTGCGAACATCACCGCGGGACGTTGGTGGCTGACGTTTTCCGGAGAATGAAGCGGAATAGGGGCGTCCATTGTGAGAGCGCGGCGCTATGAAATTCTGGCGGAAGGTGAATACCACAAACGTTCTAAGTAATTTTCGTGCCTTCACTATATCTTGCCGCGATTCAACTGCGAAGAAATTAATTCTCGGACGCCGCGTAGTACATGGATAACACTTGTCTGACGAACGAACGGTACTTTTGAGCGAAACTTAAGTGGAAACCCGGAAATTGAACGTTTTTGTTTCGACTGTGGAAGATGAAACCACGAGAGAGACAGAGAGAGAGAGAGGAGCGTCATCGATGCTCTTACCTTTGATGTCTACATCTCAGGTGGAAGAGGAAAAAATCCGGTTTTCAACGATGCCGTTAAAGGGGTTATGTTCCATTCTTTGCAGAAGAATGTTAAGTTGACTGCACGAACAACTCTTGGACAGCACGGTGCAGCATTGTCCCTTCTTGCGACCCTTCACCGGCCATGTTATCGTGTACTCACAGTTGTAATACAATGTGCACTATTATCATATAACTATCATACCGGAGACCTCGCGGAGAGCCACGCTACGAGCTTTCTGTGGAATGTGAGCGTCGGAGACCCCTTCGCCGGACATATATCCTAATCAAAGATTTTATTGTGTCGTTACCAGGACCAGGAAGTTCCAGACTTTTTCAACTATCGTCGATATTTTCTCGTATACAACATATATTACTCGGTTACGTTCTTTGAACATTGTTACTGCTAATACATTGCGTTGCTGCGTTCCTATTTAATTTTCTCTTAAATATTACTGGCTGAACTTTTTAATAAAAACACACTACACTGGTAGAAAACTACAGATATTTTTGAATAAGAAATATTTTTTAAGATAATTTGTATAGAATATTTTTCGAGAATTATAATTTACGTTAATAGAAAAATGTGATTTTACAGAAACAAAATATAGTAGAAGAAATTAAAGCATCGTTCTTTGAATTTTTGGACAGGGAACCCTGATTTGAATATATGAATAACAAACCGAGCAATGTACTTTGAAAGAAAAAGAACAGCAGACATTAGAGTATCGTTGCATCATCGTTTATTTTTCATTGGCTACTCTTATCGAAGAAAACACGTAACTCCTAACTGTATAAAGGCGCAGGATCGATTCCGGTACATCCTCCAGAAAGGATGATTATTTCGCCAACAAGCAATCAAATATTTTCGAGTAGCATCGTACACATCCCAAGACGCAGGTCCTCCCGCAATCAACATGCACTCCCGTCCTATTAATATCCATCAACATTTTATTCCGCATTCTCGTCATAGCCAGTTGAACATTAAAACTGCGTCGCATGTCGGGAGGTCATAGCTCGCATGTTGCGATAACGCTGTGTTTCACGTTGAACGCCGCATCGAGTAGAACACATTAAACAGATAAATTTTCTACGAGCAGAGAGAGAGAGAGAGGGGGGAGGGGTTGCCGACCAATCAGTGGAGCCACTCCGGGATGCTCAAGAAAATTAGAAATCTGTTATTAGGAGAAACACATTCGCGGGGGAAGTCCATTACGCAGGCTTATAATTACGAGGCGGCCCAATAGACAGGATCCTGATCAGGCTTCTAGTCAGGCGAAACGGACATACGTTATGTAAGAATACCTACCGAGGTTGAAGAAGGTAGAGAACCTAGAGCGCGAACCTTCACCTACGATGCATACTAACTACATTCGTGCATTTGCATGACGAAAATTCCAGGACTTTTGATGAATTCCAATGAGGAAGTCAGATTTAACACTTAACCTACCTCATCCCCGAATGAAGGAATTTATTTAATAATTTTTCATCTGAAAATAATTTTTTTTATTTACGAAGGCAATGAATGATAGTGTACCCTATGCTCAACTAAAGATGCACTGTGTTAAACACTGCGAGATATGTCTTCTGTCAGAATGAGCTTTTTTGCAATCTTTTTTTTTAAATGTATTCATAGAGAATATATAAAAAACATAATATCTAAATATTAAAAAAAAGTCTGATCACAAGTAAATTTTCAATAAACCTTTCCAAGGTAAAATCGTATTGGTTTTGTATTTTTATCTTATCGTACAATGTTTAAGCCAAAATTTAAAAAATGTTCACCCTGTTTAAATTCGGCTAAATGTGCTACGATTTCTGTGGGATCGCCGGTGGTAAAAAGACGTGTCTACCTAAGCAGAGCCGATCATAACCATCCTTGTCGAGGATATATTCGCGGACGACGACGATTGCAAACGACGTACGAGGCAGGATTCCGGAGCCAGGGCAGGGCCGAACGAGTCTCGATACGGCCAGCCCGTTGGAAAAATACTGAAACCTATATCGTTAATCAGGCAAAAATTTCCGCGGTTACGCTGGCATGAACGAAGAGAGAAGAGCTTTGGGCAAGTGCCAATCTAGCATCAAGGCGTATAGCCTTCGCCAAGAACTGCCACGAACACACAGCGACGGGGCCGGTACATGCTGCTTTCACAGACGAGGGGGAGGGGGACCGGGTCGCTCTCCTCCCCCCGCCGCCGAAAAATCGTACATTTTTATTTCTTCCACTCGCTCTCCTCCCGGAGCGAATTCGCGTGCGCATCGCGTTTCCTGTGTTCGCCACGGCGAAAAAATTTCTTTGAACGCCGAGCCGTGTCGAGTGGGCTCCGCCGGAAAACCTGCAATCCCTGCGCACTCTCGTACCTCCGCTCTTCTCGCCCGAATTTTTTGTTTTCCACCCGGCTACCGAGTGCTCGTCTTGACGGGCCCGGCCATCGATTAACCCTCTCGCTACCCTCGATTATCTTGAGCACTTTTGTATTCGGCAACGGAAACCATACGCCCGAGAATATTGCTCTACGGTAAACGAGAGGTTCCCAACACCGTTCATAACTCCCCTTGGGGGTTATGAAGCTTTACATACATCGTATTTGACATATACATTAGGATCAATAGGAAAGCAGCGTGTTTGACATGTACATGATTTCAAATTTGTAGATTACATTGTTTGAAGAAATTCAAAAGAAGATGACAAGCTTGAATGTCCGATTTATAGAGCAACGATCTAACATTCAAGGGTGGGAACAAATTGAGCTTATTCAATGCCTTCATAAGACCAACTCGTTGTGATTCCAATAAGGTATATTGCCCAACGTATGATCTTGAAGAATCGAAATGGACCGAAGTACCGTTCGGGGGTTAATGCGATTTACGAGACGATGTCGAGGCGACATTTATTTGTCGAATTGGACGGAATAGACGCAGAAGCGCGGATAGCAGCATTGTTAAAACGAGAAAAGCGTTCGGCAGATGCTGATGGTGCACGTAGGAGCGACGGTGCAACAGCGTGGGCAATGCGATCGCGATTTTCCGTGTTCGATTAGCCGATTCCTGTGCGCTCGAAGCGCGGAAGGCGAACAATTCGAGGTTGGTTGGTTGAGCTAGGTTGTGCATGCATCATCGTGCGACGGAAAGAAGGCGATGATGAGGCGAATAGAGGACCGGGAGAGGGAACCGTGGTAAGGGAACGAGACCGTGTAGCCCTTCGGGAAGAAAGTGAAATACGTTACGATCTGTCTTAAGCCTCTTCTTCCGCAGACGATACGTCGTGACTGCTCTCGATAATAGGACTTCTCTCGAGGTGGGTGGAATATAATACGGAACCAGGCGGAGGAGGGAAACGAGAGGAGGAGCAATGGAGGGTAGCGGCAACAGGAGATGAGACGAAGCTTTCCTCCGGGTCCCGTTATTTCGCGAAGGTTCTTATTTACCTTTCTTTCCTCCGGCCGCTCTTCCTTCTCTCCACACATCGTATATTTTCGGGGCGGAGGGCTCGATACCCGACCTAACCACTTCGTGATCCACTGATCAGGCCCGCGACGGCCCGTGGAACGTCTACCGAACCGTGACCCGCAAACCATGCTCTCCTCGACGAGCATGAACGCGCGTACTGGCCGTGGCTGGGAAGAAGATATTCTGGGCGGTGCAGGGGATAATTTCGATGATATCTTGTTAATTATTAAGCTTAGGACGCATGCAGGTCAACGAATTTTTATGCAGAATTTGATACTGTAACGATTCACGATACAAGAGGTATATAACTAATTTTTTGTTTCGATCGCAATGTTAAGATAATTGGAATTAATTTATCGGCGCAAGGTTCGATCAATTTCTACACTCTAGCAATTTTGTAAGCAAACTCAAACGTGTCGATTCACACACGTTTGCTATTAATAATGTTTAAATAGTAGGGGAAAGAGGTATAGGTCATTCTATAAAAAGAAATCTACGTGACCTTAAAATCTCTGAAAAGTTCTCACTCATATAAAAAATGTTTACATCATAATATTTTCCCTTCTACACCGTGCAAGTTTTGTATATATCATTTTGTTCATAATATTACGAATAAGGGAAATGTTCAAGGTTATTCAAGATAATATTCTCAGTGAATAAAAAAGTTATTCCTTATCATTTGCTTAGACGGAAACGCTACATATCCCTTGTAACGCGAACACCAGGTTCTGTCCAGTTAGCACACACTCGAACTGCGAGCCAGAGGAAGCTGTTCTCGAACGCGAGAGATAGAGAGTGCGGAATCCACGGCCTCGTACCTAATGAAATGAGTTACGGAACTGGCATGATTTTTTACGATCGAGTACAGGGAATTGCGCGGGGTCGAAACTTTTTGATGAAACGAGATTTCCGGGGGCCGAGTTCCAGCGGGTCTTTTCTCCTCGGTTTCGTCTTTCTTCGCTCTCCTTCCTCGATCCTCGGTAATTCCGTGACCGGCTGCTCGGTTTCTAATCTGGCGATGTACCGTATACGGCCAGCCGAGAGAGCCAGTTAATGAACGATCAAACAGCTCGTGATCCTCGTTTCCTGTGCACCGTCTCCCGGCTATCATCGGCCACGCATTCCTCCCGTCGAACGGATTTATGGAATTCTAGATAGAGTGTCTCGTCGCGGGTCACGCACAGGAAAACCAAACCCGATATACCGACCAACAAGACCGGTATCATAGTTTCGGTTATTCGACCAAAGATAAATTGTCGGCTTGTGTCGCCGTGCACGCGAATCTCAGAAAGCGTATCCCCTGTTACGGAGCACTGCACAGTCCGCGCAGATTTTTCTTCGAGAAGCTTTATGCAAACCCGCTATTCGAGCTAGCTGTCGCGCGAACGGTACTTTCAGTTGTCGTCGGGGGGTCAGAGATGTTAATTTATCGTCGCATGTACCGGCGACGAAATTATATAATAATGGTGACGATTGAATTTCAAGAAGGCCAACAGACAGAACACGGTAGAGGCACGGACACGCGAATTTACGTTTGCGGTCGCATTCCTGGTCTAACGCAGCTCAGGGACACCGCGCGAGGAATATTTAGTTGCTGGCGAAGCAGATTCGAGAGAAGATGACTTTGCCGAGTATCGCGCAAAGGCGGCCCCGTTAAACATTCACGGTAACCAAAAATTCGTTCACGGGCATTCGGAAATCGTGGCGTGTACCTGTCTGAAGTTCAACGTGTCCGAGCCTTACTTAACGTAAATGGTTTAGCGATGAAACTGCCACGTCCAATGAATCATTTATCATTTCCTTCCTTAATTTTTCACGGTATCCTCATTTTGAAAGGAACTAGAACATTCTTAATTTTGGACTTGTTTCTTCAACCCTCGTGTGATGCTTAGGTGAAAATTCAACAAACATATTTTATTTACAGTAAAATGATTTACTTTGATCGTGAACGGGTCTGGTGTATTTGATTGAAGTAGGAAAGTTTGATTAAAGCACAGTTTGCGTAACAAGCGTTTAAGTATTAAAGCAGCCCCTATTGAACCATCCAAGTGAAGGAAGTGATTTCAGAATTTTATGTTATAATTATTGAGTTCCCCAACGGGCATATTTATTCTATACTAAATCGAACTTGTTATTTCAAATAAATTATTTTTTAAGCTACAATACAATTCAAATCAGATACCCTGCATATTATAATTGTTTTATGCACCTATCAGCTGTCTACGTGTCCGAACCACCGAGAATCATCGTCCATTTATTTAAACGATTTAAACAGCACTAAATGACATTGACTAACTTTTAAAGATCAACATATAATAGATCAGTGAATTCGTCATGAAATAAGCTACACGTCCGTATGAGTACAAGCCCTTGTATGCAATATATACAAGTCCCTATAAAAAGATAGTTTCGAGGTAAATTTCTGATGGTCACCAGATTTGACCGACAACGAATTGTATCGTTTCTGAATGACTGTGATCTGTGTGTGTGAGAGTTTTACAAAAAGATAAATGTTAATTTGTATACCATTATGTCTGATTTGTTAATGCTTCGCACTCTACATACGGTATTTGTATTTACGTATTACTGCCAAAAGTTTTATTAAATCTTTTCTAAGATTTTCATCAATAAAAAAAACCGACAACGAATCTAAAATTGTCGGCCCAAGTAGTTGTCGGTCAAATCTCGTGCCGATGAAAACCGTGTCGGGAAAGTTTGTGTCGGTGATTCCCATGGAACCCATTTCGGAGTGGGTACCGAAGTTTTGAGTATATTATAATTGGCTGAGACGTTGCCTATCATCCGTCGACGTGTCCGAGTCAGGGAAAATATTGGTCCATCGATTCGCCTGTGAGGAAAGAGACCCGACACGGAAATCTCTATGCGACGAGGCGTGGTGCAACGACGACGTCGGCTCGTCGTTATATTGGTGCGTGTATAATGGCAGAGCTGCCGGTGCAGAGGCTAAGCGGGGTGGGATCGTAGATTCGACGAGTAACTAGCGCGCAGCTGGCGAGCCTTGCAAATTCACGATATTCGCGAATCGACGGAAGTTACCACGTACGTTCGGGAGGCAGGGTGGTTTAGGGGCACTTTGAACCAACGTGAGGCGAGGCTCTTGCCAAGCCCAGACCAGCTTCCACTCCTATTCGCCTCACGGTGGGGTTATTTCGGAATGGGAAAATTATTTCCCTCGGCATTCAGGCATCCCTGACGGGCGCAGCGCCGCGGCTGATCTCGATGCTACGTATTTTCTATATGTTTTAAATGTACCACGGGATCAGATCCGACAGTATATACTGCCGTTCGCTTCTGCCAAGTAGACAGCGTGATGCCGCTACCTTTTTCTCGCTCTCACCCATACCAAACCGAAAACCACTTGGACAACTCGCCGGATTTACGGGATGCCGCAACGAAAAGTATACCGTCTGAATATTCTAATTGCGTTGGAACTTATTAGAGGGATGGTCCGACTTCAAAGCTCCAAAATACGTAGCCAATGTTCGCCAATCTTTAGCTTTGATGCCTTCCATTTTCCTGCTTCCTGTTTGCGGATCTCTGGACGGTGTGCTCACAGAATCTCATTTTAACACTCTCATGTTCTTCAGATGTACTTACAGGAATGATATTCCCTGTTCATAATTTTATATTTTAAACCAAGACGGTAAATCTGGGTGCTATTAATTTCGTGAATGTTTTACTGAGAGTGGTTTTGGAATTAAAACAGCTTGGAGTGCAAAGGGAAATATGTTAACGCGAAATAGGATTTAATAAAAAATTTGAAACCAGTCACGTAACCTCGACGGACAGGTGACATTGCTTCCTCTTCTCATCAAAATCCAGAAGACACGTTCTCGAACTCGGCGTTCATTGTTTACATCATCAGCGACGTTTGCGCAAAATTCGTTCGGATATAAATACAGGAAATACGCTTCGGGGGTTGTCAGCAGAGACGGTAGAGGTGGTAGCGGTAATGGAACGGCGAACGGGAAATCTAATTTTAAAGATACCTGGGCTGATGCGCGGCGGCCCGGCGCTTCAACACGCTTCGCCGCCGGTAATATAATAATATTAAATTACGTCCCAGCGTTTTATACGCTTTAGGAGTTACGCTAATATCGGGGGGTGATTAACGTGCGTGCCGTGCTCTAATATGACGCAGCCAAATTCCGGAAGGCTGGTCGACCGTGGCCTCGCGGGATAAGATGTGGAAGAATATTACTTCCTTTCAACTTCAACCCTCCCTCTCTCCTCATTTTCATCCGCGGTTTTTGCGGTTTGTTACGCGATTCGAAACGGCGTACTCGTTTTATGTTACTACTCGCGAGCCTTTTCGAACACGGGCCAGCACCGGGAATATAATACCACGAAGACCTTCATTGCTCATTAACTGGCTTTCGGATGTGCAGGTAACGGGCTCGGAACAACGCCGCCCGTTAACGTTTATCTTTTTTATCCGACTTACGATCTGAACGTAAATTTCACTTTGCCCTGTGGAATTTCCGACTTCGTCCCGCGATCCACGGATAGCGAGTACGGGGGTCCAAGAATGTCCTGGGTTATGTTCGTCCATCCGTCAGTTTTTCTGTGTGTCACCTTCAATGTGTATCTATTTACAGTCGGGGATAAAATTAAGGGGTTCCATGGAAATAACCGACAACATTTCACCGGCACCAGATTTGACCGACAACGATTTTAGATTCGTTGTCGGTCAAATCAGGTGTCAGATTTCTACAGAACCCAAAATTAAGTGGCCAACCTTTACAAACTTGTAGTTTCTTTTCACATTGGACCAAACTCATTTTGATTTCTCTATTGAGATATTAGAAACTTTGCGAATCCACATTTGCAATAATTGTAATATTATTATGTATAATGTCCTAGAAAACGCAGCTAGAAATTCGTTATAAATCTTCGTTATAATTTCGTTACAAATTGACTTCGCTGTTTCAATATTGATAACAGAAGATTCGATTCAGAGAAATGAATGACTCGTTATTGCGCGGGGAAGGGTTAATTGAGAAGCGAACATCCTCGAAACTATTAGCAAATAGTGAATGCACGCTCTAAGGATGATAAATCTAAAGAAGCCAATAAAGCTGTCAAGGGTGCTACACCGCGACGCAGAAGCAACGCGCAGCGTTGTGCCGGTGCTAGCAGCGTGACGTGAGAGCCGCGCATGTTATCGGCGACTAATTCATGGGATATTAATTGCGTTTCATAGACTCGCGAATTCGGTTAAACTGTGACGGGGCGGGTGTGGCGAAACGACTGGAACGAGGACGGGAAGCTGATGGCGGTACAGAGAGCGAAAGGGTGGCGCGAGAGAAAGAGAAATAGAGAGGGAGAGAGGGCTGGAGAGAGTGGTAACACACGCGCTAACCGGTAATCCACTTTGAGTCTGAAATATAGAGCATAAATTCCGGGCTCTATCAAAGGACGCCTGTGAAAATTTAAGGCCCCGATAAATTAGCATGCTAACGAGGGTTGGTGGTAGAGGAAAAGGGTGTAGAATTGGATGGAGGGATTGTGGGAGACATAGAGAGGAAGAGAGAAAGAGAGGTAGAGAGAGAGAATCTGGCGTATTCATCCATACCGATCCGGTCTCGGTCAGGTCGTTCGAGCAGCTTTTCCTGCGATAGTAATCAAGCAAAATATTGTGGCAACGGCCGCCGGGCACTTCTGTCGAGGTTCTTGACTCTCTGCGGAGCAGATCGTAGGCCCGTCGTACTGGTACCTTGGGAGATCGGCGGACCTTCTTTTCTCGTTCTCCCTTCCTGACTTATCTTTCAGTATCCGCCCCCTCCTGCCACCCTTCTCTCTCCCACCACCCCGATCATCTTCCGCTTCTCATGAGCTCGGTCGTGAATAACTCGATGCTTTCGTTACTTACAACGAAACAAGAGGGAAAGAGAGCTGGGTAGTTCGCTCTCATTCTCTCCGAACGGAAGGTGAACATAGACAAGTGCCGGGAGACGAAAGAGGGCAGATCTCGTGGTAGATTAAGTTAAAAAGGGTTGGAGGAATGAAGGTGGGGGATCAGATGGGGGTAGGGCTAACGAGGAGAAAAAGGTCGAAAAGACGAACGACAAGGAGAAGACGAAGTAGAAAGGTTAGCCGGTTATCCGATTCTATGCCAGCGTGTTAGCTGTCACGGTTCAACTACCATGGCTAAAAGTTAGGAGAAACTTCCTAATGTATGTGGGAGACTCGGTCGACCGGTGGCTCGCATCCGCACAGTATGACCGGGCGGTCCAGGTCGTGGCCTGGCGACTCTCCCTTCCTGCCTTACTTCCTTGAGAGAGAGAGACCTTCTCTATCTCTCTCGTCCCATGAGCAGATCGCAGCTAAGTCTCCTCTCTCTCACTCTTTCTCTGAGGCCTTTTGTCTAGGCTCTCTCCTCACCTACGCTCACACGAGCCAGAACACCTACTCCAGAGGAGAGTAGATACCCGTACGCGTGTTCGATCGTGGCGTGCGCGCGTCCAATCGGTAACCTCCTAACCCTGTTCGATCGTACCCTACAACGGGTACGGGCACCGACGCGCAGCTTCTCGCACGCTTTACGAGCATATGCGGTTAAATCCGACCGCCCCGGGGGGCCCGACAGAGATAACAGCAAGCCTCAGTTACGTAACTGATATCACTGGTAAATACGTGTTAATGACTTACTGGTAGTCCCTGCTATTCCATTAACGCGCGCGCCGTGACCAAAAATTGTCCCACCGGATTGTTCTTCTGCGATTTTGCACGCGTTTTCGATACACGTTTCCGTTTTAAAATTCTGAGTGAAACGTGAGAAAATGATCATGTTGCACATTTTTCTAAACAAAGCCTATAGACGATTTCTCGAGACTGGGATTTTTACAAATATCACCAATAAACTTTCTCTAAAAAGTAGCGAGGATGTGACATCCGTGTCGTGAACCTCTAAATAAAATTCGTATAACCTTAAGATAGTGGTACACCCACTATAACCAAGAACACGGTTCCCTGATCAATCGTTGGGTCCGCGTTTTCTCGGGACGATGTACAGCTCGGATACTGGAAGTTCAGCCGACTACTGTTATCACTATCGACACGAAGGGAGACACACACAGATTGTGTCCACTCGCGGGATGAGAGGCATAGTCGAGGAGCTATTGCGCAAAGGCTTCTTCTTAGCGACTGACGGTTATCATTCTATTGGATCTAAGCACGTGTTTAGCCGGCGCTCTCGGGTCCTTTCCGCTGATTGCCCGATAATGAATGCAGGTGTTTGCGGTCCTATATTCCGGCCTGGTATCGGCCGCTCATGGGAGACAATGTGCCCGAACGAGATGCCACCGGTTCTGCGAAAAGAGACACACATGGCTCTCTCTCTTTCTCTCTCTCTCTCTGTACGTAAGTATGTACCTCGGCTTCGAGAGCCTATCTCGGTGTCCTAAATAACCGACCGTTTTGGGCCCCGTTACTCGCGAACGCGTCGCCGCATAGTCTTTGCATAGCGATTTTCTACGCCGCCGCCGCCACCGCCGCTGATCTTTCTTACATACGCGCGCGTATCTAATATTCACGGTAACTTGTCGACAAGACTCCGTATGATAATAGCGAGCGATTAGATTGTTTGACAAGCAAGTGTTACAAGCGGCCCGCGGGTCGTGACATGCAGTCCTCGCGCTCCTTGGCTTTGCTGACTTACTTGGGACCTCCTTTGCGCCTCGACGTTTCTCCTCTCTGTACGGTTGTTATCTCCATACTTCTCCTCTACCGACTACTCACGACTCAACCGCATCCTCAACCCCGTATTCAATTCAGGTGTGCGCAACCTACGGGAACCTTATAGAACGCCGCCAACCGAGATACCATGGCTGCGTAGATACTTCCGAATAGTTTATGCAACGCTTAAGACCGAGATTATTGCGGCTTACAACGTGTCGACGGACGTCCTTCGAGGAATTGAAAACACGATCTTCCCATTGCACAGCCACGCAACCTTCTCTACCATTGATTCATTGATCGAGGACAGTGGAACCTCGAGCAACCTCTGATACCCGAGGTCTCTAGTGAACCAATACTAGACTCATCTTTTACATTTGAGCCAAGAACAGGAGTGGTTTTAATAATTTTAATTTGATCCAATTTTATGGTATAGTTAAGATGTAAATATTTAGTTAAGTTAAGTAGAATAGGTTTAGTTTGTAATTGTAAATATGTAAATAGTTTATAACCTAACTAACCTATAAATTGAGATGTATATAGTCCTATAATTTTAATTTCGGTGGAGAGGAAAAATAATACACTTGGTATGCTAAGAACATGTGTAGTATTAGTTACATCCCTTCTTCTCTGAATGCGAATAGCGGGTCGAGAAGAAGTGGATGTTTCAATTTAGTGTGCCAGCGGGGGCTTGAAGTTTTTCAAGTCCTGGGGTGAGGAGAATTTTCCAGACTTGTTCTGGTTTTACTCCTCATCTTAAAAAAAAAAAAAAAAAAAGAATCGTCTTTTACACGATTTCGAACTAACATGGTCCAAAAAAAGATATGTATACGGGGTATCCTATTTGAAGTTTTACACCCAATTATTTCCTAAATTACAGCTCGTTGTATCTTATGGTGGTCACGTATCTAGATCGACGTGTTTCCGACATTGAATGACCTTGGAAGACGAAAGTGTTGTACCTTTATAATAGAAGAATAATTTGTTCTTTTGTGAAAGTTTGAAGTATTTCTCTGGGGAGATTTTGCAAACTGTTATGCGTCTTGTCCGTAATATTTCCGTGGTGCGTTCCACTCAAAATTTGATGGAAAATCAATTCGACGGGAACAGTTTCGGCACAACTTAACCGCGATCATGATAACGGCGATAGTTCAGTCTTCCCGGAGAGATATGTCTGCCATTAATTCACGATCCCGAGGAATTTTTTTGCGTGAGGCTACCGCTTCGCAGTTCCCGAGGAAACTACGATACTCCCTCTCAATGACGAATCGTACGATATTACGAACCGAAAAAATGATGACGGAAACATGGAAGTGGTAAATCATCCGGCGCCAAATAACACATCTGTGTACTGATGATATCATCGATAAACTTGCACACATTAGGCTAGGAACAAGATGGAATCTGTGGGAGGACGAGAAGACGATAAGACAGAGAAACAGAGAAAGAGGGAATGCTGGGAGAAACGTAATACAATACCGTATCCAGATAATCATTCGGAGTCATATATTCTAAGAACCTCCGCTGGAGAACACAAATGAAAGAGCTGTAGAAAGATGAAACGGGAAAACTTCATCTGAACTTGGAATTTTTCTTAGCCGGCTAAATTTCACGGTCGAGATGAAAAATCCGAGCCTGTTACAGATGGAAATAAAAGCTAATGTTTCCCGGAATTTGTTATTTATCATAATTTCTAATTCTTTGCCTACCTCTAATTCATTCATTTCCTGCAGAAACATATGCGTCTTCCGTCAAAAATTATTCCATCAAACAAATCAAGTGTTTATCATTATAAAATATAAGAAGAAACTATTAATATAAAAATTAACAGTTTTGTGGTAATGTATATTATTTTTTATCGTTCTATTGCTGTGTTATTTTATTTAAATTTTCGGCTAGAGTTTACTATTTTATATTTGATGAAAGGGCAAAAGAATTTAGTAATATTTTTTTCAGAATGTCACTAGCCCTTATGTCATCTAATATATATACAATATTATTTATCATGTTTAATATTCATTCAACAATCTTGTTTGCGATTTTGATCGAATGCAACAACGTAACAATTTTAGAACAATGACGTTTCACTATTACCAATTCAGACGCTACTATCGTATAACATTTTCCCGGGAAAGAGATGTTTCGCGCGATGAAGTTAACAAATGTAGCCTCCGTTTTACGACGGACTGTAAAGCAATAAAAATTGCGTGATTCCCGGCGAGCAGAGCACGGAATGCGTTTTCAATAGATCTCAATAGCCTCGCCGCGATATATCCTGCAAACGTGGCCATAAAAAAATCGAGTCCCCCCATAAATGTTTTCCATCCATTGGTTCATTTTTTCCTTTTCACGGGCGCGCGCTCGCGGGTGAAAGGTAAAGGCGAGAAGTGAGACGACAAAAAATCTTCTGTAGGATTTATTCCCGCTTCCCATGAAACCTTCAGATGCAGAAAATGTGTGCCGATCCACGCGCGCACACACGCAGCACGTGCGAGAATACCTTGGAGGGTAGGTATTGTCAGGAAAGCTTAAAAATGCTTACGTGTTTTAAATGCTGCAGATTCTTCTCCTCTGCGCTCTGAGAAATGCACTCACCTGCAACAGAAAATATCAGAAATAATTTAGCACGAACGTTCTGAGCTGACACGCTGGAAAATCTTGCTTAATTTATGCTAGAAGATCAAGCGCATTGTGTAGGTATTTGCAGAGATATTTTTACGATGATTATAGAACTTGTGTAGGTTAAAATGATTGTTCTTTCTTAAAAAAAAACTTCGCGTGATAGCTCCAGCAACAATTTTATGTACTATAATATGGAACTGAAGACTTAAAAAATAATTAAGTTAATAATCACGTTGATCGCATATTTCTCTTTCGTTATTACAAAAATTCTTTGAGAAAAAAGGAATCCTTTCTGGATCAGTGTAAGACATTTTTGTAGTGTCTGGAAAAAAGAATTGTTTCGGAAACGGTTCCGTCGAGTCTTCCAAGTTGCAGCATCAAGCACATTATGCAAAGCGAATCTAATTTCTGTCGACGGAATTCAGCGTTTAATAATCTCCCCGGTAAGAGTATTATTTCCCCGGCAATTTTAAAACCACGCATAATAGAAGGGTAATCAGATTCTTTCGTCGGCCATTACTTCGCGCCGAAATTACACGGAAGTGCTAACGAACTCGTAACTCGATAAATACATTAGGAAAGTTTAAGCGGATTGCTAACTTTCCTTGGGAATCCTTCGAGTTTGTTTTTTCTCTACAGGATTAAAAAAAAAGGAGGGGAAATATTATACATCGACCGGGGTAATCGCATCTTCCGGGATGGCATGAAACGCGTACCCCGCGAGCGAAAACGTCGAGGCCTGTACAACGTAAACGAAATATTTTGCAAGTAACGCTACAAATAGCCCCGGATGTAGGAGTTAAATGAACCGACGTCATTCGAGGGTGGGGGTGCGCAAAGAAAGACAAATAAACCGGGGCGAAACATGAAAAAGACCGAAGTCTGTTTGCGATGTCAAAAATCAACACAAATTGAAATCACCGACGACCTGTGTTGACTGGAGAAAATCGACTTTCCTCGTCTTGGAGCCACCAGATTTTTCCACCGTGTGTCGCGCCCGTCTACGGGATTGGACATTCGATGAGAGACGAATCATTTCGCGAGGAAAGACTTCCTCGCTGCAGAATCACAATTTCACGCGTTGCACAATTCACGATTGCACCGACGCAATTGCGTGTTCACACTGGCCCGCAAACATTCGATTGCTCTAGAATAGCTATTTCATATCACTCTGCGGTGTACTTGTTTTGCAGCTGTTATTGATTCTGGTCGTACATATCAACGCTAAGTGCAAGACCGTGAAATTTTATCGTATCCTATATTTATTTCTCCTTATTTTTTATCGTATTTGTAATTAAAAATTCATTAGGATTCGTAATACAAATTCAAATTCATAATAAGAATTTATTTTTCTCTTGAGATTATTTTTGCCATAAATGCATAAAATCTGTAGCCTACTGATTACTATCAATAGTTGGACAATAGTACTGAAAATATAAATAGTTCTTTTAAAGAATTATGGATGAGGCAGAGATTGATCAGTACATCGTGATGTTTCATTATTTAAGATACTCTAATAAAAGAGACTCGATTTTTAGTTTCCGGTGATCTATTGTAATCAAAGAACACGCTCTTTGATTACCAATTTCTCCGAATGACGTACACTTTTTAGTTTTTTTTCGATCAGACCTAAAATAATTGCCTAGACGAAGAACTGTCCGAGTAATTTCTTCAGGTTATAGACCCTGGAAACGGGGCGCCCAAAAAGTCATGCTACGAAATGGAACCGGTTCGAAGTTCCATCATGCATTTCTCGAATGACGAAGCTGTAGATCGGAATGTCCAATTCGGAGGAATGTTGTGGGGAACAGTGGGACGTAACAACTCGACGGCGACCAAAAATTTGTATAGAATATTCCCATTTAGTGTTTCGTTTCTCTGGAGGTGATGTGTGAGCGAGACACAGATTCGAGACATCGGGAAGCGAGAGTATACTTGAAACATAATTTCTTTTTTAAATTAGCACGATATAGCATTCTTTTTATTTTTGGGAGACAAGTGTTGAGTATTTTATATGGCATGGTTTTATTCGAATATAAGACAATCAGTGTACCTGTGGGCTTGACTTCACTGAATTAAAGTTTTTGTACAGAATGGAGTTTACCACAATAAAATTAATTCTCCCTGAAGTAACATCAATCCTTTTCTAATTTACAATATTACAAAAACCAATTTTTGATCGCCGTCAGTTCCGTCTCGCTGTGTGGCAGCAACGCGTCCAATTTACCGAAATAAAACGGTTCGGCTGAAAGAAATAACGGGTCATCAGCCAGCCCGGTCGAGGTGTTGCCAAGGCAGTCAGGCATCGAGGCATTCCATTAATAATCGTTGATAATACGACGAGATCGGTGGCGTTCGTTTCTGTCGTGGGCTCGGCCGGAAAAGCGCAACGTTGACTGAAGATTGAAAATCTGAAATCGGGGATTCTAATTGACTCTGCTCAACGAAGAGGAAACAGAGAGCTCAAGGGGAAACCGTGGGTTTCAGGAATTGCTACGGGATGACGAAGCAAGTTTCTCCCCTTTCCTTAAATCAATAACCCCCTCCCTCTCCGCCGACACCCCCGCATCGTCCCAAGAACCATCTCCTCGAGAGGATCCTGGCCAGATTACGTTTAACTTGTGTCGCTAATATGTGTAAGGTTGTACATTGAGCACAGCTCCAATTAGAATTTGTTCCTTGACGCGTTCCGCGATCCTGCATTATTCATCGGTGCCAACATTCAAAACCTATCTATACGCCACACCGTATCCTGGTCTTCTTTGAGCCCCTTCCCGTCGGGAACATCATCTATTCAATTATCCAATGGATTAATACTCGTGTTTCTATAGAACAAGATTATATGCTGGTAAATGTAAGAATTAAAATAAGGAAGAGACGTTGTGTTTGATGAAAATGTGTTGCAAATCATTTGAGAATAATCGTTTTACTGACATAAGGGAGACTCTCGATCGCAAAGGATTCAAAGAAGATTGAACCTTCCCCTTCACAACGTCATCTATTCAATTATCCAATGGGTTAATACTCGTGTTTCTATAGAACAAGATTATATACTGGTAAATGTAAGAATTAAAATAAGGAAAACACATTGTGTTTGATGAAAATGTGTTGCAAATCATTTGAGAATAATCGTTTTACTGACATAAGGGAGACTCTCGATCGCAAAGGATTCAAAGAAGATTGAACCTTTCCCTTCATAACGATCCGTCGATACTTGATGTACATGTGGAAAGTCCAAGACATCTCCTCGACAGATGTACATCGAGCAACCTCGTCGCCCACAACTCCAATTAGAATTTGTTCTTTGACACGTTTCACGATCCTCCATTATTCATCAACACCCAAACAGCATACCGTATACCGATCTATACAGCATGCCGACGAGCAATCAACGGGAATACCCGTAGGACACCATACGCGGCCTGCGCGCGTTTCAAAGTATTTCGCAAAAATTCTACCGCCGAGCTGACCCAGCAATTTGTTTATTCCGTGTGATCGTCGTAGAATGCCCGGAAAATCGAGTTCGCCCGGAAAATTGACGGAAAATGAATTAGAAAGTGCCTGCGCGCGGAGAGGTACGTGGACGATTGCTGTTACTCATGCGCTGTGGCCCCTATCATGAATTTTGGATAGTATCTCTGTTAATTGTGTTAAATAATTGCACAACGTTGTGCCTGGTTTGTAAATAAAATGTAAGTAGTTTTTTTAAATAAAATGTCCGTTAATTGAAAATACCGTTAAAGTATTTTTAAATTCTTTATATATTTTTAAAAAATTCTAAATTGAAGATTCCAACATTATTTCGTTCGCAAGAAAACGTATCGTTCGAGTATTAGAGATCATCTCTAAACTGATCTTGAAGATCAATACGAAGCAAAGAGGCTGTCAAGAACCGGGGAGTATGATAAATGACCACATAGACTTTAAAATGACTGAATTTTTACATTGCAATTGAAATGTTCTTTGTCCGCAACTACATCTCGAAAATCGAGTTTTTGATACGTGTGAATTACGTTTATAATCAAACTGCATTACATGCATGAAGAACGCTGACTCGAACAGTCCAATAAATTGCTTCAGAAATAATCACAGTAAATAAAGGCCATCAGATATTCCGTAGGAAAGTTGATTGCACATGAATTCCGTTTTGTGAATTTGATTGAAGCGGAAATACGAAAAATGAAATAGAGTTTCAGCAAAGGATACATTTTAAAGGTTTGTATAGGTATATTAATGTTTAATTTCACAGACGTATGATTGAAACAATGCTCTTTAACGCTATATAATGAGATGTACGTTTCATTCGTATTTAAATATACTGAATAAAAATCCCCCTATTTCAGATAAAATGCAATTTCTTTTAAGCAGATCTACAGCAAGATCTCTGCACACTAATAAAATCTACAATACATTTTCAAGGGTCTGTGTCTAAAATTTCACAGAGTCGAGAAATTGCTTTTCGCGCAGCGTTCTGCCGGGAAATCGGAAGACAGGAGCATCGAACCGGTCGATGTACCCTGTGTATCATAAATCGCGAATTTTTCGCCGTCGTTCGTTAAAGATCTGCGCAGCTCCCGGCGTCGGAGATTGCTCAAATTTCCCCGACCGCGCTAAAGTTCCTAGCAAAGATAATATTTCACAGTCTTCTATGTCCCCGTGGCCTAACTACGCGTCGTCGACAGATTTCTTTATCCAATTACCGTGCCGGGGGAGCGCAATTATGAATTTCAGCATAATCTCTCTCTCGCGCTCGCTCTCTCTCTCCCGCTAGCGTGTAATTGATCGGCCCTATTTCTCGGAGAGGTTTATCAGCTCGGAGGCGATCGCTTCTCCGCGCTGCGCTCGGTGAATATAAATGACAAGTCGGTAACGAGCCGGAAGCCGGGGCCCGTATTGTTTAATGTCCCTCGTGTTTTCATCAAACGATTTTTCTGGCCGCGTCGTCGCCCGGTAATTAAAAGAGGCAGCGGGAGGCTCTTCTCTCTCCGGCTCTTGCGGCATATTGATGGAGGAATTTCCCAGCGTGTAAAGCTGCCACGACTTCGGTATCCTCTCTCCTTCGATTTCTAATCTGACCGGCGTAATGTCGTCCGTAATTAATACAAGTTGTAATCCCCGGCAGCATTCCGGTTTTGCGCCGGACAAGATATTAGTTGCTCCGTAGTTGCGCCACCAGGCAACCGCCTGCACATAGATAGGGATCGGCATTAGAGGTAGCCTAGTCCTCCACCTATCTTGCTCGTTCCGTGTTCGCTCCAGTCTCTCTTGGTTTCCTGTTACATGTTACAGTTACTGGAAATACGCCGGCCTCCGCTTCCTAGTTTGAGCAATTTCCCCGATCGGACAAACCTTTCTTACACGCCGTCCCGTCCGAAAACTGTTTCAACAATAAATCAACGATTTTTGCAATTATTGATGTTACAGAGAATTAGACCCAAACTAATTTTAAAGCTTCAACCTTGCACATTCATCGTAAGGTTTTGTGCGAGGTTACATCGTATATTTCGTCAACTTAATTTTGTCGTAAAAGCATAAATCAGCAGTCACCATCCATCGTTCGGTTTTTTCTAAAATGTTGTTGAATGACGTAACAGGAAAAGTTGAAAACTTGCTCTTCGTAAAAATACGCGAAGAATTTGTCTCTTATTTTGTTCTAATTACTAGTCGTTGAAGCTCACGAAGACTTCTCTTTAAACTTCATGACTGGTTCTTTTAGTTCTGTCGAGATCGTGATCTTTATCACTGATCACACGAACCATGTTAGTTCAGAATGTCACATGTTTTAGTTTATTAGGTACGTTATAATTAATTACTCACGAGATGCTTCCTCTAATTATAGCAAGAATATAATTCATAAATTTTTACACGTGCTGGTCAATTACTTAGGGATGCCGATGTTTTAATTAAATGAAGCACTTCATCTGTCGTAAAATAGCTGATGTGTTTATTTGCTTCAATTATATTGTACCTTGAAGGTATAGAAAAAGAAGAACAGAAAGATCCTGAAGCATAAAATGACAAGGATGAGCGAGTGGTTGTCAAACAATTTTTTCAATACATTGCTATTTGAAAAGGATGTACGAGTCAGAACAAGTACACGTACTGATCCGTTATGTTACTTTAGAATAATTATATTATAAATAAACGTCACACAGAATGTGTCATCAAATTCTGCTACTATAAATTGGTTATGGTTAAAAGTGTATCATAGTAATTAATTTAATATTTAAAAAATATTTGGGAATCGAAAGAGAAGGATTAAATTTATAAAACAATCTTACCATAAACTTTCGTAGTATATAATAACGTTACCCCGAATGTTTGAGTAAGTAGAACCAGTCAGTATTAGTCAGACATACGAATAATCCATCTAAACATGCCTAGTCAATCGAAGTGATATACAATGCTTTTGCAACTTACAGAATATAGTCGAAATATCATTTAACAAACTGTACTATTATTTTCTACTGCATAAAACAATCTTAATTTTCATATAGAATTAAGCCAATAACGTTGCAATTCAACTAAAAATAAAATGAGGTACCCAGCAAATTTTGTAACGTTAGAGTACACTATTAAATGTCATAATTCCGTTTTCGTTTAACATTGAATGGGAAATTCTCCGGTTATAAGTAAAGAAAGATGAAAGTGGTTATTCCGCAGTCGCGGGACCGCGTTTCTGCAACACGATCGGAAAATAGGAATCTGTTGACGAACTAGCAGAGCTTTATCAAACGCAGACGCTCGCCTGTGCCGTGGCGAGATTAAGTTAAGCGCGGAGTTGACGTATTGCGATGACGTCGCGATGTTTTCCGCTCGGAATGCGCTTCCGGCCTACGTTCCCGACTATCTGCTAGTGAAGAAAGCTTTATGGAAATATTCGTAATTTTCTCACGTAGCCGAGCATACGTTGCTCGACATAACTAAATCTATTTCCATGCATGAATATGGATGGGCTTTGTTTATGATTCAGTAGAGCAGTTTTCGACTAGGGAATAATGGAATGGCTATTGGTTTTTTTTTTTTGGTGCACGAACGGTTATTTTCGCACCTTTCCGAGAAGGTCAAACGAAATGTTTTATTGCGGATGCGCCCGAAATAAGTCCATTGATTATTCGACGCTTACAGATGTACTTTCGCGTGCCATCTGTTACCCAACTGCGCCCGTTTATGGATCCGTTAACATTTTGAGTAACGCTAATAGATTCAGTATACAGAATTCTGTTGATATCGTACATCCAAACTTTTCAGGTTCTATTTTTGAATTTTTCAAACTTGGTAATCGGAATAATAATTCTCTATTTTTTGGTGCAAAGTACTTTCTATACAAGTACAGAACTACCAGTATTTTTTTTAAATTGAGTTAACTGGAATATTAATTTTCCAACTTTTATTTTGGTTTTCTGAAGTTTTTTGGACTGTTAAGTACTCACTTTATTGTCATTCTCACTACTGAATTGTCAAAGCTAAGTGTAAAGTCAAAGAATAAACACCTATTAAAATTAGTATCAAATGATTCAGATAATTTGAGTACAAAGTCCTGTAATCTTAATGCTATGAAAGGGTAACAGATGCTGTGGCAAATTTGCAACGAACCATGCTTTTAACCAGTTACAGTGTAATAGCTTTTTGATGATGATTGTAGGTGTTCGTCGGAGAGAGAATGTGCAGACTTCCACGCTATAATAAGACACGTTCAGTCAGAGATCCGAGGTCCATTCTATCTTCTTACAGATTGATTCTATATATCACGAAAAACCAGATAGCGTAGACCTGGGAAGCCGCCCCTTTCAACTCACATTTTCATGACGTTTATAGGAAGTCACGTATAGATAGTCTTCCAGAGCTTCCAAAAACCCATTCAATTTCTCAGGAACATCCGTTGGATTCTCTTCGACGACTTATCACTCGAAAATATCTTGTCAATCACATCTCTGCAACGAATCTTCGATTTTCGAACATCCATTAACGGAATAAAAAATACATCACTTGATTTCAAATGTATGTAGTAAATTTATAATTTAGATATTTTTTCTTCTATTTCTTCTTCTAATAAACTATGTCATTCATTTACAATTAATATGTGATTAATTTGCAATTTCACAAAACATCATAATTGTTTAGATCCGTATAATTTGAACTAACAAGTTACTCAACGTTCAGAAAATGCACGTCATTTTTACGTTCTACTTGTTTAAACTGCACAGATGTATGTAGCCTACTGCAACTGACTGCATGTCATAAAGAAAACACGTTGCACTCTGCAACCTTGCAGTGGCACATTTTTCCGAATTTTTTAAAAAAGTCTGTACACTTTAGACATAGTTCAAGATTCTAAAAATGTATTCGTTTAGAATAGAGTACAGAATTAAATAAGTTGTATATGCAAATCAAACGATTTGGATTCTCCAGTCAATTTTCCAGGCACGTAAGACAGAAATTATGACCACACGGTAGCTGGACAGCGGATGAGTGTTCGAACCTGTTTATCGGAGAACGAAAGTTCATTCTGGTTTATACTCTCGATTTTATTTTGTAATACAACTTCCTTCTTGGTTCATACAACCTATTCGCATTCTAATCGACACATTTAATTAAATCGCTCATTATGTACACGTCTGTAATTTGAAAACATGGTTGCACAAAGTATAAGAGAACCTGTCTTTGTCTCATTCAAATTCATACCGCGAACTCGGGTCTATTCGATACGGATAATGTTTCTTCGGCGTCTCTTCTAATTATCCTCATTACAACTAAACTGCGGACTTATTATAATTTATGTTAAAATTGGCTACCTGAAATTCAAAGCAGTAGGGGGATAAAGAAAATTCAAGAATAGCTGTACCAATAAGAAGAAAATTACGAACAATTAATTTTCATATTCATATTCGAAACACTAAAAGTTGTTGTCTACAAATTTCTTTACATGGGTCAATATTAAAAATGTAAAAAATATATTGGGGAAATAGAGTCGATTTCAACATTGTCGAGGGAGACACTGTTTCTTATGAAATACTGTCATGGAAATACCCGATATAGATTCTTGATCAAGGCGTTTCGTCGCGTGTGATGTGACTATGAATGGGAGTGTATCAATGAATGCTCTTGCATTGTACGTCGAATAACCGCAACCGATAGTTCACGCTATAAAGATTTCGTAGCAACGACCGAGAATCGATTTTGAGCAATGACCGCGTTCTCTAACTCGCCACTTTGCGGCAGGGCTACACTGGTTAAAGGACAAGAGGAAAAAGGTCCTTTGTTATAAGAAACGGGGAACAGTGGAGGGTGACTAGCGGATCGCATTCTGGCGATCGGCGCTAAGTTAACGACGATAAACTTGTTCTGCCAACTTCTATCCGTCTAGGTAGCTTAGATCTCTTCGTATCACCTCGGTTACTTGGTAGTAAATCTAGTTTCGGCCTGAGTAAGCCACACTTTGTGTAACCTGCTAGATAGAGAATTCTAGACGACGACGACAGTGAGAGGAGTAAAGAGAAGGAGAGAGGAGGGGCAAAAGTTTTGCGGCAAAAAGCATCGTACGGGATCCTCGACTGAAGACGTGGTATAGTTTTTGCAACAGAGCTGCACCTCCGCTGACCGCGAACGAGATTATCGTGGTATCGAATTCGGCACGGAAATTGCCGGGAGAAAATTTATCGTTCCCGTGGCCAAGAAAAATGATCCTCTCTATCGAACGTTAACGTGTAAAACCGCAACAGAGTCGACCTTAGTCATTGCGTGGCGGGGGGCAATTTCTTTCAGCCTACAGTTCGCCAACGCCCCTCTTCATCGACTCGCGAATAACGTAATTCCGTCGGCCACCGCAGACATAATCAATCCGCGCTTTCGATACGGAATGCAACGCGTTAACGTTGCCGATCGCTATATATTAACGCAATTCCTGGTGTCACATCACATGCCGACAATTTCAACAATCCTAGACAAATTTTCTGTTCACCTCGACTACTCAATCTTAAACATTAGTCTACATTTTAAAGACTGTGCCAGAAAGTATTTTAATCTTGTACTAGAATTTAATACATTTTTCTAACATTATTGATATTCAGGATATTACAAATTTTTATTCGCGGCGCAAAGGTTCGATCATTTACAACAACAATTAAAACATTTAAAACAATAATTAAAACAACGATAAAAACATTTCTAATAGCTAACGTGTGGTTCTCGAACCTGAAGATTCAAATCCGAATCCAGCGTTTAGTATCTCACAAATATGGCTAATTGTTGTTGTAAATGAAGATAAATTACGATCGATAACCAATTAATTAATTATTGATATTGTTCCACAGGTTGACTGTCCCAGACGACTACAATAAGGAGGTCAACGATCCTATTGTAAGTAATTATTAAACTAATTTATTGTATATATTAGACGTACATTGTAGAACACATTCTGCCTACAAGTATCGAAAAATCGGCATTTTGTGAATGATCAAGATTTCTAATATGTTGCATCCCCTGGAACGATCATGTTCTCGGTTACATCTCGGGTTTCATAGTGTCCCGAGGACTCGGCCATCCGTCAATTAGAATCGAGCATCGGCCTCGGTTCCGGATAATTCGAAATTACAGGCGATAGTAGTCCGAAGTGCGCGCGCGTTACACGCCGTTAGGCCGTGTCGCGGACGCTTGTAATCCCCTCAAAAATCGGGCACAATTTCCGTCGTTGATTGAGCACGCCGCGGGAGGCATCTTCCTCTCCGATCTGGTCCAGCGATCTATCTAATACACCGCAAGAGGAGCGAAGCGATGGTCGTCGTCGCCGTCTGACATTCGCGGTTTTTCAGAAGCGGTCCGCCTCGGCCGTCGATTCCTTTTTATATACCGGGCGGGCAGTGTGCTCGTAGTCCATGGTTCTATCTGAGGCCGTGATCGGCAACTCGATGTTGTTGGGAGGCTGGGTGCCGCAAACGAGGAAGATGGAAAGACGAACGGGGGGTCGATAGATAAAGGGACTCTCCGGGAGAAAGAGAAAAGAACGACCCGTCCAAAGGAGGAACGGAGACGGGGCAGGGGGCGGGAGGGGACGGAGAGGGAGGACCAAGGAAAAATCCACGGCAAAATAGCGTGGCTGTTATGGCTGCAGCACGAACTGTCACCCGTTTCCGCGTGTTTCTTACTCGCCGCGTTCCACAACTCCTTTATCCTCGGTGGCGACACGGCGAGCCGCTGTGTGCGCCCTTGCTGATGCTTCTCGTACACACGTCGCTTTCTTTCCTTTCTTCTTCATCGGGCCCTATATCCCCCCTTCCTTCCCCCTCGCCCCGCCCTATCTGTCCCCCTTTATCTCTCTACGGCCGTATGATGAACAACAATCGAGGCATAGTCGCACGAATACGCTGAAAGCGTGTCCCATTGATCTACGAGCGAGGCCGCGCGCGTTGTCTCGACCACCGTGGTATTTTCTGGAGAGAGAAAAGAGGCTCTGAAGTCTAGCCGTTTTTTGTAATTTGTTTGATAGCTGAGGGATCTCGACAAGGTTGCATTGTTGACTCTCAAAGCTGCTGAGGTTGATACTGACACTGTAGAGCTTCGCCAGTTCTCGGTGAGCTCACTGTTCCATTTTCGATGCTATCACGATCTGACTGCCAATTTTAAGACGAAGATGAATTCGTAAAAATTCTTTTCCTATTATAAGGAACGAAGTCAAGCTTGTACTGTCAACCTCAAAAATTATTTACGTTGATACTGGCGCTATAGATTCTCGTTATAGATTCTTGATGCTAGTTTCATCTGACTGCTGATTTATTTTTTATTGTAAGGAGTAACAATATAAACTTTCATTGTCGACATCATCTATTTTTCTTCAACTACTTCATCGATTTTTAGTGGATTCAGTGTTTCGTAATTCGACTGGTGATCTTTAGGTAAATACGAATTTATAAAATTATAGTACCCATCCAAACCTGCCCCTACCCCACCCCCAATCTCTTTTAAGTCGTACGATGAAGAACAATCGAAGCATAGTCGCACGAATACGCTGAAAGCGTGTCCCATTGATCTAGGAGCGAGGCCGCGCGCGTTGTCTCGACCACCGTGGTATTTTCTTGGAGAGCAGAAAAGAGACTCTAGCTGGGTCCAGATCCGATGTGCTTCTACCTTCCTGTGTACCACCGTGTACATGATCGCGCGTCCAGTCGTGTAAAGGAGAGATGCATGCGTGCAACTGCATGCGGTCGGTGCCGGTGCATACAGGAACACCGGGGTACCTGTAGTTGCGTGGCATAACGCACGCCGCGCCGCGCCGTCGCGTCCACATGTCTTATTACATCGCTCCCGGCCGCGATAATATGAGACGCCGTGCACACCTACTTTTTAGCATACACGACGACACGCAGGAATTCCGAACGTTCACGTATCTACCGTTCGCCGTGAACCTGACTCGATAATGTTACATGAAGGACGATGGACGTGGTGAAGGTGAACCGTGGATGCTGGAAGTTTAGAGCGGTGAAAGATCGAATGATGGGAGAAATTTTTTTTTTAATTCGTTTGCTGTAGGGATCGAGACATTATCAATCCCAAAGATGTTCGACCTCTTGATACTACAACATCGAGTAAGACCAGTGTTCCGATTGTGCCAACAATTTTTAATAATAAGTAACGTAACCTTTTCGATGAAATCGGGTAGCTTGAGCACCCCGTTTAAAAAATTATTAGGGTATATATATGAAAAGGCAAGGGGTTAAGCTACCCTTAAAACGTTAGCAATTAAGTTTCAAGACGGAACACTCGTCCCGTCAATTATACCGGTACACTCCTGCTAATGTAACTACCTCAGGGCGTCAAGGCCCTGGCCGCTTTGCTGCGAAATTCAGATACGCTACTGTTTTGGTCGCGTATGCACGAAAAATTGTTGGCACAATCGGAACACTGAGTCAGACTCGTGATGAGAAATTAGAACAGGATTTTCTAAATGTGTTATTAATTTCCTTGAGCTCAAAATGAAATTCTATTTTGTCGATGAACATGCTTCTTCCTCTAATAAATTGTAAGTTGAAGTTTTTGTTGCTGTTCAAGAATCTATTAAAAAATTCTCACACACCATAGACTTTAAAAAATTATGGAATAATCATCGGTAAATAAAGTGTTT
Source organism: Lasioglossum zephyrum (assembly GCA_028455615.1). Taxonomy (NCBI): domain Eukaryota; kingdom Metazoa; phylum Arthropoda; class Insecta; order Hymenoptera; family Halictidae; genus Lasioglossum; species Lasioglossum zephyrum. The sequence continues at coordinate 5,329,608 of CM052324.1, read as the reverse complement.
ATCAAAGTATCAAATAATCTTTATCAAAGTGCTGCCTAGAAAGTGTGAAACAAAAATCTTGTTTAGCAAGAAACCGTTTTCCATGTAGGAATATTGTACTGCCAATCTATTGACAGAACTATTGACAGAAGTTCCATTATCGAATAAGCAGCAGGCTCGTTGAAAGAGCATGCGGCGGCTCGTGAGGCAGTCGTTTCGCCACCCTAACCTCGCCTATAAGCATGGTCGACCGATTATTATCGCTACGGTTATATTCACCGGGGATACAGTACATCTTCGAGACTATCGAATGGTAGCCGGAAGGTAACTTCCTTGAAGTCCAAAGAGAGCCCAGGAATCTTTCCGTTTCAGCCACGGGTGCCGATTTCATCTCGTACGGTCTATCTCTACTCTGTTTTACTGTTGCAACGCGACAAGAAATCGTTGCTCGGCTCTCTCGCTCGATTCACCGCCCCCCCAACCCCTCGTGTTATCTGTCTCATTTTCCTCTCGAACGGTTCACCGACGTCTTTGGATATCGGCGAGGGTTCCGCAAAATCTTACATGATCCACAGTGGCGTCGAGGTGAACAGCGCGGAATCAGCTCGAGCGACAACTTCTGTTCTGATCGTAACGTTGCTTGAAATGAACATATAAATAACATTAAATTCGTGAAATCTAGTCACTATCTTCGTTGGAACATTAGTAAATTTAAATTAAACTTTGGCACTAACCTACCTAATAATATGTATCATACATTTTGTATACTAGACACATGGATTAAAATAATTTATGAATCTTTAAAATTTGTTTGTTAAGAAACAGACTACCTTGAGATCTACAGTTCCTTCGAGACTTTTTGTTTTCGTGACAGGTACTATAGGATGCAATAAAAGAAAAGGTTCGTGGTCATATTTTTTTAACAGATCTCCACCTATCCAGAGTTATTGGTTGCGAGATAAAATTGTGACAAACACTGTACATATTGCAATAAAAACAAAGTCTAAATACATGCAGTCTTGTCATTATTACAAAGTCGCTTTTGTTACTCGGGAGTTCTGGTCTTAAAATGTACTTGCGTTTTGTTTTCAAATCGGGCAGAAACCCTTGCAATCATCTAATAATTCTTTTCTGTCTGTTGGATCACACACGTTACCAATACATTGGAGGAGACGTCGCGGAAAATGGAGAAGAATGTCTCGCAGAGATCATAACCATACTCTCTCCGTGAAAGGCGAGCAGCATCACGTTACTTGGAGGGTTGTGTGTTGCCGGGGGATGAAGAGATATAGTACTTTCTTCGGTCGTCGGCGTCGCACGTATTTTATTTATCAATCGAACTCGATACCGCGGGAATTCCTCTGGGGGCGGCGCGGTTGGTGGTCTCAGCTTTCAAATTAGTATTCGTCGTCCTGCCTCGCAGCGTGTCAGAGAGGGCTAGACCGCCGGAGACGAGCACGAAACCTGACGGGACGTAGGGGGTAATGCGGTTATCTTGTAGCCGAATATTATTTCCTCTTTCAATATCGCCGCGAAGAACCGTTCTCCTGCTACAACTTTCTCATTGTTCCATCGTGGCAGCCTGTTCCGAAGCTTTCGTCCCCCTTACATCAGTTTCTCTTTATCAAACCCTACTAACTAAGACACTTCTAAAATCCCAGAAGACTGTGCTGCAATTTCACACATTTACTAGAAAACAAAGGCTCCAGTTTCCAGGAATCAAAATCGATTTTAATTAATCACGAACCATTCGATAAACCATGAAGAACGACACCTACCTATATTTTTCCGAATGCAGGTAGTTAGTTTTCACATTGCATGATACACTTAAAGGGTTAGAAAAAGCAAGTAAAATTTTGAAAAATCGTCGAAAAAAATTGGTTTTCATCTTATTGCTGAATGAATTTCGATAATTCATTCTTCTACACTTCGATAAGAGATCTCATTTTTTACAACCAAAACTTGCAACGGATAATCAGGAAAAATTTCCTAATACGTGAGCATCATATTCACAGTTATATTCACTATAGAACGAACCAGACCTCGCGATGGGGAATTAGCAGTAGCCCGGATCGGAGTCCGACAATATTGTAGGAAGTATACTCCGCAATTGGATGATAAATAAAGAAGCCGTCGTAGCCATGTATCACCGGGAGGAAAAAATAACGCGGACGGAATAACGTGTAGCAGCGGCGCAACAGAAAAGGAAATCGGCAGCAACGGGGAATATTTAGTATCGCAGATACCGGGCCACACCGTACGAAAAACGTTTTGCATTTACATGACGACCTATATACCGGGCAGCCATATACATCGCGCTCGCTGGCGAATTCCTCGGCGAGCGTGGTATAGAAATTATTTTGCCGAGGTGGGAAAAAAATGAAACTAAAAAAATAAAGGTACGTAGAGAGGGGACTGGTAAAAACGGTCCCGGGGGCGCGAAACGTACGGTTCTAGCATCTGTCGCGGTCGGCGGCACGAACAAGGAATTTATAGAATTATGAGTCGCCGTTGTCATAGAATTATACTTCCCGGCTATTGTAATAGCAGTGGGCTAAGAGTCATCGAGCATGCTGTGCACCTGGGATATAGAAAGAGAAAGAGAAACATATACATATATATATACGTATATATATAGAGAGAAAGATAGAGGTTAAGGGCCGACGATTTCGCTGCACCTTGTACGCGCATTATCGCGTTGGTATCGTGCAGCCAGTGATAAACGCGAATGGAGAATTCAGACGTTACTAAGAAGCTGGCCCACGGTTTATACATGCGTGCAATCCTCTTATTCCTCGTTCCTCTATTGCTTCCTCGTTTACTCCTTTCTTTACGCTGTTCTTCCTTTAACAGACGGCTCCGAACGAACGTCTTTGAATAGCGGCCATCCACCAGGCCAGATAGGATAAATCACCGAAGGAGAGACGCAACGAGCCGTGAGATCGTTCGGTTCGTTAATCCTCGACGACGACGACGACTGTTTTCCCGTCGAATCGACGGAACCGGGACGACGAGGAAGGAGCCGGTTCGAACGACGAGGAACGAAAGAGAAGGTCTTTCGCGAATGACAGCGAGAACGCGTAGAACGTCGAAGGTCAAGGCGCGCCACGTCGCGCCGCCGCAGTCGCCGCCGGTGGTAGGGAAGATGAAGGTGAAGGTGAAGGCAACAGCGTCGCTCGGGAAAGATGAAGGTGAAGGTGAAATCAAGGACGGTGACAAAGAGACTACCGAGAGGCGAGACAAGGAAAAGAAAACCGTTCGCGACGCGTTTGCCCATAAGGGACTCCTCGAACCAACCTTGGTCACAACCGAACGGGAATACCGATTGTCCTGCGCAATCAGGTGAATTTCCAAACGGCCTCGAGAAACACGATACCTCTCGTCGAGAAAACCCCGGGGTGTACGGTTCGCTCTGCCGTGAAGATGCCAGCTCTCGTTAAGGGCTCGCGCGAGTGGCTCCTACGCGGATAGCAGATCCAACGGGGACCGTAGAGCCAGGTGTATCCCCGAGAACCGCCCTGGCGAACGATGTGACAGGGTGTACGTTCGCTAATCAACCGGATAGGAGGGCCCCCGGAGGATCAAGTGCGTCATAAACGGTGTTCAAGGTACAGAGTAAGTGGATCTCCAGCGTCAAGGATGCCCGTCAAAGGCCGCGATGTCAACTACCGTGGCGATCGTTCGAGGAACCTTTATCCGAAAGCATCTGTACGACAAATAATAATAAGCCCAGGGTTGTTAATGTGCCGCGCGGATCGGCCGAGAGAAGATCACACGAAAGATGCCGGCGATAAAGATTATTGGCTCCCACCCTCCACCCCTCTCTCTCTCTTTCAGTCTCTTTCGCTCTATCTTGAGCCAACGTATTATCATACTTGAAGAAGATCGCAGCCGCGATGTTGCTTTCGATGTAGCGGAACCTGTGCGGGAGAGAAGTCGGCGTTGTTGCGAGCAACTGCGACAGGGTTGAGGGAGGTTGCGAGAGGGAGACGAACAAAGATGAAGGGAGAGGTTCGGAGAGAGGATCCATAATGGCGAGAGCCCTGGTCCTCCGGTAGTAGGGGCTACGTAGCAGGACAGAAGAGACGATGAAGAGGACGAAGAGGGAGGAGGAAGATCCGAGGAAGAGAATGGGACAGTATCGAGAGGGTGACGAGGGAGGGGAAGAGAAGCAGGACAACGGCGGGCGCGGGTTGGTTTATAGAGGGGATTTAGATGCGAGCGAAACCAACGAACGAACTGTTCAAGGCATTGTTCGATATAAGACACGACTTCATTAAGCATTCAAGTAATGTTCAAACATTGTACATTGAATTGTACTTGCGTCCCCGTGGCCTTCTGCCCCTCCTCCTCCTCCTCTTCCTCCCACACCCCTCCACGCTTCCTCGGTTATCTGTTCGTCGTCCGACGTTCCTCTGCTCCTCGCCACAACCCTGTGTTTCTTCTTCTTCCCTCTCCGCAGCCCTCAACCGACTTCGGTTTTGCCCGGGCGTCTACGAACATCGTCCACACAGGCCAGCTATATGTATTGCCGAGTGCCGCCGCGGCATACAATGAGAATATCGTCCTGGGCAACTCGTGATGCCGCAATATCGAATAATGTATAACTATATCAGGCGAAACGCGGGGGAGTAACAGCCGGACGACCGAGGCGAAGAGAGGACACGGGGAACTTCGAGATCAAGACGAAGATGAACGGAATAGCCTGTCAGCTCGCAGTGGGACACTGTGTTTTACGCTACTCTTTCTTTTCACAAGTTCTTACTTTCATCGTTTTTCATGAAAATACGGCTCTTCATAATAAAATGAGAATTGTTTGCACGCATTTTCGGCTCTGGCGGAATATTGGCCGAAGCGGTCGCACACACTGCGTAGCGTATGGCGTCACAGTGCAAACATTGGGTTTACGGAAGCGTCAACGGTAGGGATAGGCGGACCAACAATAGGTCCCGCGAGATTTCCCGGGAGACTTCTTGCAAGACACGTATAGCTTTTCAAATCTAGCAATGCGGTTGACCAAAACTTAGGAATGCGCAGAGAAGAACAAAAACACCTACCTACCATTGCGCAGAGAGATTTCCCTTTGCGGTGGACATTCAGCCACGCAGCTAGATTTGACAAGCTGTATCCATTCGACACAAATATGATCAAGCCTGTAAACAAAACTGTGCGTGGTTCATCTGTTTATCATCGATCGAAACGTTTGCTATATTCCGTGTAGAGTCCGCATTCAGCAATTCGAAGCGACCGATCTTCGAGGATAGGATGATTCGACGAACGTCATGTCCGCGTGATGTATTCGGGCCATCCGGTGGTATCACCTTCGAAATAACTCGTTGCGGCACGGGACCATAAGTTATGTGTGAGCCCGTATGCGAGAATTATGTTAACAATGCCATTAAGGCTGGCGGTGAGGTGGTGCGAGGGTGTTATATTTTTTATTCGTTCGTCGACGGCACCGAGGGTAGGCGCCGCAGATGAAAAGCGTGTAAGCCCGGCTGGGGAAGAAAGGAACAGAGGGGTTGGCCGGCTGGGTACTCGAAAATTGCAGTCACAATTCTTCGGAAGACAGATATTATTACCGTTTCTGCCGGCGAAACGTTTCTATGCAGGTGTATACCTTCAATTACGCAAAATGCATTTAAACTCGATACATCTGGTTTACGGTTGCCACTGTACAATTGCGTACTGGAACCGAGAAACCGTCGGCGATTCGCAGACGTTCGTATAGTCTACGCCCGTCTTCTTCTTCTACTTCTTCGTCTTCCTCTTTCTCTTCTTCTACTCCTTCCTCTTCTTCTGCTGTTGCTGCTACTGTGGCTGCTCGAGCTCGCTGATAGCCAGGATGATCTCCTCTTCCTGGGATCGTGAAAATTTTCTGCGTGCATAGCAGTAAACCACACCGTCATTGTTTCCCTCGGCAATGTTATACATCTTCGTTGGCAAGACAGCATCCGCGAGCACCAGCCTCCGTCCTCCGTTACTTCGCGCGAGGAGGATTTCGACTGTAATTTCGTTAAATTACTGCGCAAAAGAAAATGAAGGAACCGCGTAACGACGTTCGCGAATATTCAATTTGGCCGCGCGCGGGAGTCTCGCGGAATAATCGGGGAGCTTCCACAGCCGTGAAAAATGCGCCGCGAGAGCCGGCAACATACAATTACCGCTTCAACGCCGGAAATTATGATAAAAACGCTTACACTCTATTTAAACGGATTTTTTTGGTGAATCGCTCTTTATACACCGCGGAACTGCCGACACGCGGTTTCCGGTCGGTCTGCACGAAAATAATTAGTTGAAGTCCTTTAAAACTTTCGTCGAGGTCAGAGCAAACTGTTGCTCCAGGCTCACGATTTTTTCCCCATTCGAGAATGAATATTGGACCTTCTTGGACGTTTTTGTTTATGTTTCGGCTGTATCCATAAATTTTGATGAGTTATTGAGTTCGCCAATGTTATACAGGCAATTTGGTCTAACACGAAGTAAAAAATTAGTATGGTCAAAGAAGTCTTTTTCCAAGATAAAAATTTTCTTCATTTATTAAAACATTATCAAGGACAAAGAAACCTTTGAAGAAGATAATTTTCTTCATTTATTAGAGAATTATTGACACAGAGGTTGATGAAAAAATACTACAGCATACGGGTGATTCATGAATCAGATTTAATAAAGGCGTTCATCGAAACGTGGGTGAGGTATATATTCCTCAAAATGTCGTTTAGGTTTAATATTGTCGGCAGACTCTCGCCCTCCAGATTTTAAGCAGCTTATCGGTAAGAACATTACGGTGATTCTCTTGATTCATTTTTCTAGTTCGAATGGATTTCTTTCCAGGTCCGAGACCAATGCAGAATTTTCTGGATATATACTTTTGCACAGAACGAGTGTTTCCCGATACCTTATCTTTATCCCATGTTAGTTTTGGCAAATGGAAATTTATCCGCGTCCGGTAGATCCTCCCTCGGAAAACCCATCAATTCGGTTAGCTATTTTCTGTTGAATTTGCAATCACTAGCTGACAAGCGATTGGATTGAAAATCTAGTCGAACGTAAAAGATGCGAGCATTATCGGAGGTGTCGGGCATAAATTTTATGCTGCCGCTGTAAGAACAATTGGTCCCTTATACAACTTTGCACTTGCATAAAACCTGTATGGCGGCACTCAAAGTAAGTATTCTTATGGAGCACCTTACGTAAAAGTAGATCCACCTCGGGTGTTTATACGTGACGTAACGCTGGAAGGATGTGTGCGTATCGCTCTCACATAACCGGATGCCATGATTTTTCTTTATCTCATGCAGATGTGACGAGTGAGACGTTTCTCCTCTAATTGGGATATGTTGAGTCGTACTATCAATATATTCGTTTATGTTAAATCACCTATAATAAATCTAAATGACTGTGAGATATTCTTACGTGATATCTTGTCTGACCATAGCTCACTGTTTCTACTTGCAACAGACATTGACAACGGAACAGTGGCGGTTCCGCTGTATTCGCTTTAAATGTTACTAAACTAACAGTAATAATGTGTATCGGCCAGTTTCATCAGTTATATTCTCTTTTATTTTTCTACGAAAACTAGCGTGTTTGATAACACCTATAAATCAACAACAGAACCATTTCCTTCTAAATAAAAGTCGAATTACATTGTAGTTATCAGACGTTTCCGCCGAAAACATTTCACAATCGACCCTGCAATCTCAGCCCGGTTGCACGATCTCGTCATAAACCAACAATTCTAGCGAAGGATTCCAACGAACTTCTCTTTAAAACCACAAAGAATTAAGTCTCGTGCTCGTAAAAAGCCGCAAACAGGAATAATTCGGATCGGTCTCATAAATCTGCAAACAAGCGCTCTTAATAACTCGTGGAAGAAAGTTTCGCCAGGTTTCAAGAGCCTGCGATGCAAGATACGAATCATAAATTATTCGCGGATCACGTGTACGTCTCTCGGAAGGAGCCGCCGATGACTGCTCCTCCACCTTTTGCAATTCAGGAGAGAGCGATTCTTTTAATCTTCCCGCCACGATCTCGTTACACGAAAAACCAACGCAGCTCGGGTTCGGGCCCGGGAAAACCGTCCTAGGATGGATCAGCGGGCCGATTTGCTCTGTAGTTGGTGTGTCGATAGCATTAGGGGACATAAAATAGCGGCGGCATCAAGACCAGGCGGCTCTCTTTTGCCTGCAATGAATCAACCAGTGCAAGGAGTGCGCTGCACCAGCCGGTGATCTCTGAGGCCACGGGGATTTTACTTATATGGCGATGTTTTCCGTACGCGAGTCCTTCGTCCTTTAGGTATGTCGGTGTATCGAAGGTCCTGGCGATCCTGCGGTCTGGACCACCTAACCTGACCATCCCAATTATTTTCCTTATTAATACCAGAATTGCGGAACCCAACGTAATGACGGGTTCCAAATTTTTTAATCGAATTGGGGTTGTGAAATTGCATTCACGAATTTATTTAGACATGCAGTCTCATTATTGATGGCACGCACTTTGAATCAGAACATCTTTTTTATAATTGGACCTAGATATGTTACGAAAAATTTGGACAAATTGTGTTTAGTAGAAATTATGAAAAAAAATACTAAAAATCGCATTTGTACAACTCTTTGAGCTTTGAAAAATCTGATTCATACAAGTTACGCGTACGCTGAAAATTTCATCGGAATTCGAAAATCGTGAATATTCGTGAAGAATTCAATGAACGTAGACTTATTACAACAATAATGAAAGTTCACCCAACTCATTGGTTCGCGTGCAATCCATTAAAAAATCCCGAAGTGCTTATCATAAAGTACTATTAAACTGTAAGCAAAGCTATAATTTGTTTGTAGCTATTATCTGCTCTTGGTGCGAGATCATACGTGTAACGCTTTTATTCCACCCGGCTGAAACAGTCGAAAAAAGTATCGGTGCGAAAGGTAATTGAAAAGTTCGCCAAAAAGATACCGAGAAGAAACGAAACGTAATGATCTTAAAGACCTCTCCGACCGTGTTATTCGACAAATTATTTTTCAATTGGTTCACTAATAACGGAGTAATTTGAGACGATGCTGGCTCGCCTTGTAGAAGTTTGGGGAGGAAGTGTTGGATAAGAATTGCATGGAGAGAGAAATGATCTACTTTAATTTTATAACTACAATAAAACAAGTATTTGATCTCAACACTAAGACTAGACGAATGAATTCGTTTTGGCACACGTTTTCATATGATATAAAAATAGACATTGCGATTTCATTTAAAAAGTTGAACGTCATCTTCATTTCTAAAAAACTTTTTTCCACTTTTATCTCTCCTTAACGTATTATAACGTGAACGCTGTATATTCTACTTTACCAACGGACTCCGTGTGAACCTCCAACACACCTGTCGCCACAGTCGACGTAGCGATAAAATCAGAATGATCTATTACAGTTTTATAGACTTGAAAAAAGCACGAGACATAAACATTCGTTCTTCAATCTCTCAGTTCTCGAAGGATGAAGTTATGGCAATTGTCTAGCCGCTTTCTCGAGCCAGAGATGAAAGTGGAAACGGAGAATCAGAGGGCGCATGATTTTGTATTCTCGCGGGGCAACAATCTGAAAGTTCTGCAAGCTGAAGTGCAACAGCTTTTTATCTTTTTAATCATCCGCACATAAAAGGCCCGGTAAAAGCCATTAGTTGATTGTCCTGGGCGAGTACAATGCATCCTCGAGATAGAAGGGCGGGGTGAACGGGCCAGTGTCTGGTCCTGTTCTCGGAAGAAGCGGCAAAGTTCGATTAAGTTTTCCAAATGGCCAGTTGTCAGTGCCACGTACGCGGCGCCCAGCCCTCCATCTTTATTACTGCCGCGAGTTCGCGGTCGTAACTAGCCGCTGATTATTTTCGTTAATGAGTTACGAGAGCAATAATAAATCCCTGTACCGAATGACCAGTAATACAAGCGGTTTTTTGTCCGCACATCTAATAAGACGTTTGTTACCTCGTGCAATCTTTTCGCTTATGCACATTCCGCGTCTCTAATAACATCTCGTACCACATTTCCCAAGCTATAAGACGCGTTCATCAGCCATGAGGCCACGGTACACATATGTCCGTGCCTCGTTTCTGCGTTTCGAGAACCATCATCGTACCCATCTAATTAGATTAACTGCTAATAAACTTGAACCCAATTAACCGATCAGTCTTCTTCCTTTTTTTGCCGAGGAGGCAGCAGGCCTTTCTACGATGGTTGCATCTTCGATGAATTAATGGCATCAAACTTCTCCAGCTGAAGGTCGGATAGCTTGGATGACGTAATGATATAGTGCAAGAGGAAATCAGAATACCCTTTTTAGATTCATATCGGACAAAATGGATTTTAATGTTTTCGAGGAATGTGGACGAACGCGACCCACAAAGAACGCTGGAATTTCTTCAATGATGCACCACGGAGACTTAATAATTGCATAGATCGTTACATTCTTCGGCCACGAATGCGCACTACTTGTTAATAATTGCTAGGATGAAGTAACAGTACATGAAACTACGTTTTATCGAATGATGACTGTGTAGAAAAATATTTTCTTCGGTTCTGGGATGGTAAAAATAACACGGGAGTATTGAGAGAACGGTTAAAGATACTTTTAAAAATTGGATCCAATTCCTCTCGCTATTCAACGTTTTTAAACAAAATATTGCTGCAATGAAAACAGACGGCAGTGTCCGTTTGAGGAAGATAGTGATTTAAGCTCGATTTCAATCGCGTGTCTGACCATCACTAGATATTTCTACTTTACTTAGTCTTTGGAAATGTTCAATAAATTCTTTACATTTAGTATGATATTTGCCGATTAAACTGCAGATTTTATAAATAGATTATTTCTACTGCCATTGTGCTTAATCGTTGATGAAAGAAAGAAGACAAAATTCTGAAAATAGCAACAATTTCACTAATCAGTCACAATGAACGTCGCACATTTAATCTCTGTAATTGACGGTTCTAATTGTAACAATTTACAAATTGAACAGTTTCATTCACCACGGAAAAGACACCGGACACCCTCAAAGGAAAACTGCAAGCGACAGAAATCCGACCCAGTAATTCGATCTTAGGGAAAACAATGCATCGTAAATTGCGATTAATTGCGCTCGGAGACGTTAACTCTGTCGTAGGGCTATTAAGTTGTCGTTCTAATTTAAGGGTTCCAAAAAGTCCAATTTCTGCAAGCCTGCTTTGAAAATGGAAGAAGTGACACAAATCGCGAATGGGGCTTGAAATTGTAAACATGTTGTTCCTAAAATGTTCGAATTGGTTTGCATTCCCCTGCAAATTTTATACATTTATGACATAGAAAAATAAGCGTTGAAACAGTGAAAACTTTATCCCTGACTCCAGCGAAAATTTTTTGAAAATGAAGAATATACAAAAAAAAATGTTATTCTTATTTCTGTATATAACATAAATCTGTTTGTTATTCTAAAGAATTTGGAATCAAGGGAATTAACACAACAAATTAATTAATGATTTTTTAAATTGAGATAAAATGTTTTATTTAAGGAAAAAATATTGGAAAAAGTTAAAACAACATTTTCAGAAAAATAAACATAAATAAAAATAGTAAGAGAAAACATTCTTAGTTTACTATATACCAGAGTTGTTAACTGTATCACTACTGTATCAGATATGATACACTATCCAGCGAAGGGTTAAATTAGCTTCGAGCGCAAATAGCTAGAATGCGATCGAACGTCGAGCGTAGGAAGGCGTGCGACACGATGCAGTACGATTGAAAAATAAAAAAAAAAGCAGAGATCGCAGCGCGGCACGTCGAAAAGGTGTACGCGGAATTCGTGTATTATTATTCGTGCGCCTTTAAGGCCGGCAATAAAAAGGTTCTACGGCCTGCCGGTGCCGCAGTTAGGCTTGCCACCGGACTTAACTATAATTCCGTATAAGGCGTTCGAACGGTTCACAGTTCGAGAACGCGGCTCGCAGACATTCGCGCGGGGTGCGCGCAGGCATGCACCAGATGAGAACGTAATCGTCGGGTAAGCATCCGCAGTATCTAACGAGACGTATGTTCGTTTCGCGTTCGGACAAGAATTCCATGCGTAATCGAAACGATGTGCTGGATGTACGCGCCTCCAGATATACATATACATACATATATATACATATATATATGTCGGACGTAACACGCCGTTGTATCTGTTATTGCCAGGCATCGTTCGCAACGTATGACACCACGCTTTTGCGTACTAATCCGGCTGAATCCCATTACGAGTAATTCGAAGCCCGCAATAATGGATACGGAAGAGGAAAATCCCACGCAGCCACTGAACTCGGCGTGGAAGAGTAACAAGGACGTTATTAATCGATGCTGGATAATAAATCTCCCGGTTCCGTGCTCTTCGACAAACTTCTGCGCGATCACATTTTACGATTCCATAGAAATATTACCGCTCTGATATACGAGACTCCTCGTAAACAGTGGAATCTCTCAGTCAATTATTTTGAAGGGAACAATTATCGTCCTACATTTGTCGCTCTTAACAGAAATGAAAATATTTCACTTTATGTATGTTCATTCCAATCTTTATTGTTCTTCGTCTGGGTCACTTATTGCTGGGCTCGTTAGTTATATTTGCCCGGTGACATAAATAAGAGCGATGAAGATTAATTGGCACAGTTTCCCGACGACTGTGCGGTCATATAAAACATTTTAAATATTTCAAGGGAATCGTACACAGAACCGGAATAAGTCGGTACGCTGTTACTTGGAAGTTCCTTCATCAGGCCATATCGAGCGCCAAATATGCAGTTTGGCCGCTGACAATTAGTGTCACTTCCACTACTATGAGTCACCGTGAGCTTCTTTCTTATACAATCCTCTCTCGCTTCGGTCTTCTTGTAAACAGACGTATTTGGTCCTATACGTCTGTATATTTTCTCTTTCAAGTAAAAGAGTTCTGTTGAGGAGCAAAATGCAGAGTCAGCTTAAACATTAACGCTTCCGCTGATGCTGTCACAAATGTTCTATTTAACAGCTTGATGTTCATCCTTCATTAATCTGTCCCAGAGCAAGCAATTGAAGAATTTCAAATTTTCATTTCACCGAATCATAAAGCAAAGATAAAGCGTTAAATATTAAAACACATTCTGCGGTGATCTGCAGCATTCTACCACACGGTTCTATACACGATTCCACATGACTGACCGACAAAAGAATCATCGGAGCCCAGGATTGTCAACAGAGGGGATTCGTGGATAAACTCGGACAAAATTCCACAAAATCATCGGATTACTTGACACCCGACAATTGTTACAGAAAGTAATATTTCTTGCATGATGTAACCAACTCTTTCCTCGACTGCTGTCGTGGCTCGTTATATTTCTCGAGGAGCGAACGGAATTTACGTGGCAATAAAGATCTCAGAATTCTTTGGAGTTGCTCGGGTACGTGAGACAGTTAATCAAAAATCGCTTTGGAGAGCTAGCTATGATCCCGAGGGCTCTCTCCTTTTATTCGCTGAACAGAAACAATTCCATCCGACAAAAGAGGCTGGGGGAAAATTTCAGGCAGCGCGTCGTGCATATTAAATTTCGCAGCGAGACTGAAGCACGCGGACCTGCACCTTTCGCGCTGAATGTCAAACAAATCCCGATTTCATCAAAAACCGATATCGGTCTATCTAGTCGTCCGGCGGCATGCGAATTTTGCCGTGTGATGGCTATCTCTGTGTGTTGTTCCGCCCTAAATACACGAACGCCGGAGTAAAAACCAGATACCATAGTATGTCAAACGTTCCAGCTCGCAGACTCGCCGAAAATGTGAAAGCGTTGTTACCTTATCTGCGCTCGAATGCCCGTCGACCACGTTTCCTCCGTTGCAGCTTTTTCATTGAATCCCGATTTTCCGACGAAATATTATTTCGGAAACTTACTTCCAGTCGTCGTCGTGTGAAACGACAAATTGACCACAGAAAGCGAAGACGAGCTACTACTGCATATCCTTCATCATTTTCGCAATGCAACCGTCATACAAAATGGAAAATTTATTATCGTGGACAAGGAACACCGAGAATCAAATTTCCTGTACAGGGTGTTTCAATCTCATACATCGTCAACACTATAGCGTAATTCTGCACCTCTGGATCGGTGGAGATCCGTTTAAAAAAAATGGATAATGCAGATTTAGAAAAACCGAGATAAATGATTAAGTTTGGAAAACAGTTTAGCTGTTTCCTATGGTGGGATCGATAAAGAAATGAATCAAAGGCTATGAAGCGGTGCATAAATTAAAATGTACTTTGTGCCCGAACACGGAGGTAATTACCGTGCTTTCGTGTCTCGACAAGATCGCGGAACGACGTTCTCTGTTGTCGGAAATGTCAGGAATTTGTCTGGTACGGTACGCGAGTTTATTGCAATTTTATCGATGCTTTCCGCCCGCTCTTAAGAACGAGAAGCTTTCAGGGACGACGAACCTGCCGTACTAAAATCGTCTGAATTCACTGTGTCTGCCGCATTCTGCCCGGATCGAAATGACGCATCACTCTTACCTCTCTCGATCTCTATCTATCTCTTTCTCGCTGTCGACTCGGTCAGCGGATCTGAGGCCAATGACGCGTGATGTAACTCAATCAATTGCTTTGGCCTTAGCTTCATTCGCATATTTACCGTCTCTCGCGTTACCAGCTGCGAATATCGCTTCCCACTCGGGCAAATCACGATCTGTTAGCTGTAAGATGATGGATGAATAGACGTAAACGAGATTATAGCCAGACGCGATCTCGATTAAACGAATTACCGTGCAGGAGGTGAAACGTGGAAAGCGTGTTAATCCCGTCATGTCATGATTCGATTTGAACCCGCTCGTTTCTTTGATGAAATCCCTTCTCTCCTTACGCCGCTGTCAGGAAATCTATCGATCCTCCTGGATAATTGATAAGTTAAAGATGACGGCGTAATACGATAATAGTCAAGGGGGGCTCCTTCTGCCAGGTATTAAGAATTTTATGCCTCGGAGGATACCGCTTTACAATCTTCGGGAATTCCCGATCGAATCTGAACAAGAATAGATCCTGATCAATTGGGGGGAAGGATAATCGTTTCAAAGAGCAAGATCTTCTCTTCATTATTTTTATTCAAGATCTTTTCTTTGCGGCACAATAGTGTTAGGTTGTTGAACATGACATGTCCTATTCTTAACAGTGACGTTACCTTTTCTCTACGTCAACTCAACTGTAAAGTTAATAGAGTAAAAATTTGTCAATTATGGTACCAATTACTTTCGGTTGTATATGAATAATTTGAGTTGAAAAATCTGTAAAATTTTAATGCAGAAGAACCTGAAAATGGAACATTAACATTTGCGCAGGATTAAAAAGTGGTATTATAATACATATTTGTATTTCTATAGAGGAGACGAAAAAAATTCGATCTATTGTTTAAGGTTTTAATAGAATAGTTGTTCTTTTTCGTCAGAACTTTTTACACTGCTGCCAACAGTGAGGTTATTCAATGAAATTTAGAAAAAAAATTATTCAATCTGAAACCTGTTCGTACGTTGTTAAAGTAATTTGGAAAATGAATTAGTTTCTTGAAAATAGCCTGTCCAAACATTTAAGCACGCAGAAGAAAAATAATAATTATTTTGAGACACATAATAATTAGTCTTGCTTTAAGGGCTGCATAATGTCGTTACTCCAGTTTCTGAATGGCTTTCGGGTTAATTATATTTATTATAGTGAGCCAGGAAATCGTTTCTCATTTCTAAATTGATAATTACGTTCGCTCTGAATCTGCGGTACAGTTTTTATCACAATTCGCCAGCTCGCATTAAAAATACGCTATGCGGAAGGCATTAATCTTTATTTGGGAACAAAATATATAAATAACGCACGTTGTGCCGAATGAAGATACGGTTCCCACAATTTTCATTATTCGACAATTTTTACAAAGCTCTTTGTCTTTTTTATTAATTGATACATATAACGTACTATTTTTCTTTTGTACACGCAAGAGAACATATTCAAGCTGAACATGTAAATATTACAAATGTGAGTTTTTATACAATTTTTCTTACTAAATGTTAATCTCTTTTTACAGAAACTTTTGTGTACAATTTTGTAATCAAAATGAGGATTTTCCTTTTCAAAATAACAATTTTCCATTTTTTATATGGAATCTGATAATAAGTGTAGAAACTGTGACTACTACAAAGGCAATAGAGCGAACACACCTACATGGTTTTCCTTTGCGAATGATTCTTTAATGTTTGTTCTGATTTATGGGAAAATGTTGTATCTTGTGCAGCGTGGTAGGAATAATAATTCAGTGTACACGTTAATGGAAAAATGCGGTGTTCGATGCTGGCTACAGAACACAAAGGGGGATTACAGACGGAATTCACAAAGAGGACAATTTTTCGCATTCGCGGGATCGCTGGATGCTCTTTATCACACTTGATACTCGCGTTTAAACCGTTTTCGTAATAAACGAGACAATAACAAATTTCATTTGATACCCCCGCTGCGCGCGGCTCCTTTGTGCGGGAAAATGGAGGGAAATCGTTTGTTCGTAACCACAGACGGATTAATTAACATTAACATTTTCAACGATGATTCACTGTGAACGTAATGCTATTAAAGCAAAACCGCTATTGTAAATTCAGTTCCTTAAATAAGTACAGTGATCACTAGACAGTATTTAATGTACTGGGAAAAATTGCACGGATAATATTGATGTCAAAATTTTTAAAAATATTTACCAACAAAATTATACACAAATTATTATACGATTTTTGTAAGTATCGAGTTTCTTTAAAGTTGACCATTTGGATTATTTAGTCCTAAATGATATACGTAATATATAGGTACCTGAGAAAATGCATACAGAAATTTCATAATCTGAGTAAACACCTAAGGGATAAAATTGATAGAACGTATACATTGTTCACAGATACAATAAATAAAAATGACAATTTCGTACAAGCTGCCAGACAAGAAGTAACAAGTAACTAAAAACAGCGACTGCTAGACGCGCCATCAATCACACTCGAACACTCGACTCGGCGAAACTCCGCAATCGATTTGCTTTCGAAGTCGAAATTCTCGAAAGAAAATCTAGCACGTACCGACTTCTTTTCCCACATACAAAGTGCATCGATTCTGCCGCGGTGTTCTATCATCGGGCGCTTTGATATCTCGTATATAAATCAATCTACAGCTTTAAACGTCGGTTAGGTCGAGGTGGGAGCGGCGCGTCGGAGCGGGTTCGATAAAGGGAAAAATCGATCTCGATCGATCGAGCAAATCGTCTAACGGGTCCGTTTCCGCTATCAACCCGAAAAGATTGATTCATCGAGGACGTCGGCGCGCTGGAAGTGGCTGCACTCGCTATTCTTCCCCAGGTAAAAGCATTCGTTGCTGTCCATTAACATTCCTCCGCGCCGCGCGCGTTTCAAAAACACGTTTCTTCGGGGGTGTGAAGTGCAACCGGGTCGGTGCAACGCGATTTCCATCGACGACACGGCAGAATGCACGTCGATCGGATCGGACGATAACGCATACGGAATTCCACGGGCCAGTTTACAAGCGGTTCACAGGACCTTTCTACTGCCTGATCAACTTTTTATTCTAATTTATCGTAAGCGCTTCAACAGCATGGGTATTTGCAAAAATCTGTGCCTTTGCGAAAATGCTAAACAGTGTAACAACGCTACTCACAAATTTCTTTCAATTCCCCACTCACAGTAACATTAGCCACTTATGAAAGAACTATAACGTCTTTAATATCGAACAATACGACTTGGATTTTTTGAGAACAATAATTTTACTTATGACGTGGCAAACACTTTTGAAAAATACTGGAAATCGTTTAAAAAATAAATTTTGTAGATTTGTATTAGTTGCGCATTTTATGCATTTATGAAAAAATGAGTAACTTGAAATAGTAGGAAAATTAGAAGAATTGAAGGACATCAATATGTGATTTTCAGCTCCACGAAATAATTCAAGCAAGAAGGAAATTCCTATTCAGCACGTACGGCTTGGAATTGATGGGGACAATTTTTATTTTGCATAAAGCTCCGCAGTCTAATTATTCTAGAAAGTAGAGTGGCGTGATGTTAACGCTGGCATTCTCCAATATTTCTTGCGTGGTGTAGCCGAGGTTTTTATCGACCGCCGCGGCTCAGGTTCGAAAAACACGTTTCTTCGGGGGTGTGAAGTGCAACCGGGTCGGTGCAACACGATTTCTATCGACGACACGGCAGAATGCACGTCGATCGGATCGGCCGATAACGCATACGGAATTCCGCGCGGCCGTTTACACGCGGTTCAGCGGAACTTTTATCTAGCTAGAACGTGCGGAGAAAACGAACCCCGGTACAGGGTAGCTGGCTCGGAGTATTGCCCGGCAAGGCGACATTCCCTTCTGCGAACTTTATACCGAACTTTCCACAAAATTATTTCTCTGATAAAAGTTCGCGAAGGCGTCACTGGACCAGGGTCCCCCGATATATATAACCGGATATTACGCCCCTAAAAAGCCACGCCGGGCTGTAAATACTGCTGAGGATGATGAAAACGCGTTCGGGAACTTAGGCTGACCCGAAACCGCTTAACTACCCGCTGCACCGCGAAACAGTATCGATTCCTGCCTGGAAACTACCTCCGTTCGAGCCAAAAAATGAATTTTACATTTTACGAAGAAATACGCCGATTTTCAGGCTACTTTTCATCGTTATTTTCTTTCTCGTGCTTGTTCTTTTTCAATGGTTTACGAGATCTTTTTGGATCATGATTTTGATGATCATAGATGGCATCCGAAACAGCGTAATACTATTTTTATTTTATTATTATCGAAAGAGGAGGTGAATTTTCATATAGCTCCCGTTTCTCGCAATTGATGCAGACAATTTTTATCTTAATTGCATGTTTGCAAACAATTCAACTAACCCTAAATTGATTAAAGGATATTTACAAAGTTGCTTTATAATTCACGTGGCCTTGATGAGCTACATGAACGATAACGGACCACTGTCTGTTTCCTGTCGAATGCCATCGCGGGTAAGATGGTAAATGCATTCAGCCAAAGACGCACGGAAAGAAACAGACTGCAAGTAGAAGGCGGAGAGCCTCTAATGGTCTTCGGTAGGAAGGAAAACGGCTAGGGAAAGTAAGTTCTTGCGACTTCCGGTAACTTGTTCGGAGCGGTGGCAGCTTCTTAGAGGGTCGCGACAGGGGGTCGTTGTTTAAACGGGATTAGAATTTCGAATGGGAGAGTGAAATAAATAAGGGCGGTTATTATGCGGTCGCGTGGCAGAGTGTTTCATCGTGGCCCGAGATATCAGGAACTTTGCTGACCGGCTTCCAAATGAGCCGGCTAAAATATTCTTGCCGCCGTTTTCCGGTCGGCCCCTCGGTGAGTAGCCGTGCCCAGAAATTGCGTTAAATATCTCGAGCAATTCCGGCAAGTGCTTTTATCCGCTAACGAGTAAGTTGTAACGTCGGGGAATTTAATAATCCCCAGCATTCGTTAGTTGTTCGATTTAAAATATCCCAGACCCTCTCGTTAGCTTTTTCGCTGCTCGCTTTTTCCCTCTCTCCCTTTCTCGTTCGTCTGCGTATCCTTTCTCTGTCCTTTTTTTTACTCTGCTTAAAAGGGATGCGCGAATTGAAAAAAAGCACCGGTCGAACAGTACAGGCGCGATATAAAAAGCCCGCATGCGTCTGGGTATATCTGTGGCCCAATTGGTATCGCTGACGTTACCAGAGGGGTAAAAGGGGGGACGGGTGTGAGTGACTCGTTGCCAGTCGCAGCTCATTAGAGATAGGGGTAATTTCCTGATTCCAGCGAAGCAACGCGTGTACCGCTCCAGGTGCTTACAGTGTTTCGTTATCAGTATTCTGACAACAACGGCCATTCGGCTAAATTGAAGGTCCGTATGCCGCGCTAGGACTAGACTCTATACAGCCCGGTATGTAAAACACGATCGTGCAACTGCTCTCTCATCTTTTGGATTTACCCTATGTGTCCGGCACACACATGCCCCGACAGGCTCTGATGAATCCGCTACTCGGCACGGAGCAGATCAATATACCGTTAATAGTTATCGCCGTGATAGAATTATTTTCTCCCCGCTAGTAAGCTTCATTGATCGCCTAAACACTAGATTGACGGAGCCTGTCGGAACGACGGGTTCAGAATCTTTGGTTACTGAGATTGTGGTCATTCGAATGCGGATTTAATGTGTTCATGATAAAAATGTGTCAAATATAAAATTACATAATTAGATGTAAGGGTAGTATTATATTGTTCTCAAGGCACTTTGTTATAGCCAATTAAAATATCAATGCATAGACCCAAGGTAGCCTAGTGTTGATCTTGAATCTCCAGGTCACAAAAAATGTTCAAGGTCAGCTTGGCACAGAAAGTACGTCGCAGAGAGGACAATTGTAAACATAAACAACCAGAAATAGATAAAGTGTAAAGAGTTTGTCTCAGTCGGAGCCTTGAAGAAGTTCTGTATTTTTACAGACTTCTTCGACAACCAGAGATAGACAAAATGCGAAGCGATTGTCTCGGTCGGAGCGTTATTTAAACGGATTTTCGCGGCGGATCTTCGCGGAACGTCCCCGAACAAGAAGTTCGCAGATGCATCGGACCAACACTGAGAAAAAGTCCCATCACTTACGAGATGACCGAGCAATAGGTGGGCTTTTTGTCAGGCACAGGGGAGGGAATATAAATGACTGTCGAAAATTCGTGACAAACGCCGGGGTCGGTTTCGCCCGGTTCGAAACTTTACTAGCAAAACTGCATTCTGCTGGGCGCGCGGCCTATGTGTTACGTGCGGCGGATTTCGCTTGAAGTTTGCGCAATTGTGGAAACGGACTGACGTAATTTACGCGGATACAAGCTCGCCGGTTATATGATACTGTATAAGTACGCTGGGGCCCGAGTAGGTATACGGTACATTTTATCCATTAATTTTCGTCCAAGCTGCTTCCTCGTTGCGTCAGAAGCAGCAATGTTAGCCGTGAACCGACCGAAAAAAAAGTTGCTCGATTAAACTGGATATCCCACAGAAATTCAACCGCGGACCCGGATTAACAGCTTTGTTATTATCACGCGGACCGCTCATTGGCTCTGGCCTTCTCACTTTTTTCCGCCTATGTCCTCTCTCACTCTTTCTCTCTATCTCTCTTCTCCTTCTACTTCTGTTAACAGATTACGTACGAACTTTTTGATTTGCGCGCCAGCCGAACCCATTTATCCGATAATATGCATTGCGGGATATTAACGCGTGAATTACGAGGCCGCGTCCGTTTAATAGCACTCGCTTACGGTAGCCAGTTCTGAACCGCGAGAGGTATGACGTTAAATCACCCCGATTCCCCATCGCCGATACATTGTTCCTTCGAGAGCTTTGATTATTTTTTCTTCTCCCCACTCCGCCGAATTCCTCGCGTTCCAACGTATTATCGAATATTCCGAAGTGTCGAAGCTTTCATCGGCATTTTCGAATACATTTATAAACAAAACGAGAAAGCAAAGCATCCCCCCCTCCCACCCCCTCCCGAACGAGACGAACACGATAACGGGCTGGGAATTTCTTCCTGAGAATTTTTCAGGAACAAAAGAAAATTGAATTTTTATCACGCGCCCGTTTAAAAAAGCCCTCACTATTTGCCAGAGCGCTATCGACTCTTTCCTTTGACGGTCTTCAGATGAAACTGATTGAGTTTGTCTATCTAGTATACCAAAAGAGGAAAAAAATAATTATGGATTGAACAATATATGCACTTTTAAATAAAAATCTGGTTGAAACCAGAAGTCTTATCATTTTTTCATAAAAATTTATTAATTATTTAATCATTATGATTGTAATAATTAAGTGTTTTTGATCTCGCGTTCATATTCACGAAAATAGAAAATTATGTAGACGTCCACGGCCTAATTTGTTACCTAATTTTACACCCAATCGTTGCTTAAAGAAACAAAACTATTCGCTGCTGAAAAATTCGACTTGAAATGGCTTTGTAGCAGAAAAAGACGAAACTGGAACAAATTTGAATAATGTGTCAACAACTGCACTGGCCGGTATTATAATTGCAGGCACTTAGGGGGCGACAAGCGATAGATAAAAGCAACTGTCAGGAGTGCCAACGACGTAATATAGATGAACCAGTTTAGATAAACAGTCGCCGCTATCAGATATGTCTCTCCGCCTGTTCTCCTGAAAGAAGTATAGGTCTCTGGTATCTTAATCTCCCGGTCGGTTTGTCAACATTTTGATCTTGGTAGTCGTTCAAGGTCCGATGACAAATAGAGCATGGCGGAGGGAATTGGGATTCAACTTCATAACCACCTGGTGTATACTAAACGCTCGGTGGCCAGCCAGATCAGATATTATTTGCATGCGACGATCTCCGAATGTCAATCTGATCCTAGACTACTG
The DNA here is from genome assembly GCA_028455615.1 of Lasioglossum zephyrum. Classification (NCBI taxonomy): domain Eukaryota; kingdom Metazoa; phylum Arthropoda; class Insecta; order Hymenoptera; family Halictidae; genus Lasioglossum; species Lasioglossum zephyrum. The sequence continues at coordinate 5,307,187 of CM052324.1, read as the reverse complement.
TCACCATGCTCTCTTCTATTTATTACCGCCTCGATTCACAGTTGCCTACATTTCTGCTGATCGCTGTTGCTGTGTTGCAGATGCACCGATGCGATAAACATTATAGTAAATGTGCTTAATACGTGTACTAATCTGTCCTTTCACGAACTGAGAATGCTAAATGCGGACGGGGCTGTCTGTCATTCTTATCGGGCGTTTGACAGTCGAATAGTGAGATGTGCGGAGATGCATAACTGATTGTCTGCTTAATTGGCCCATTAAGAACTTGTTTATTAAACTCTTTGCTATTTACTATATTTTTGAAGAAGAGTAACAAATTGTGAAATTGATGGGTTCAGTCGACCTAAAGGATTTACTACAGCGAAGCAGTTGATCTCTTACATATATCTCTTACTCTTAGCACTAAGAAATTTAAGAAAATATTTTTTTTCCTATTTAGCGAAACATTTTCCTCATAATCCAATTTTGTAGAATGTTAAGAACATTGTGAGTGATGTTGCAAAACTTAGTATTAATAATTCATTTATGGAAGGAAACACTTCTTACAAAATATGTATTTAATCTGTATAAATTTTAAGGTAATTCTTAATATTGAGTTGGTAGGTGTAGTGCAATGTTTTTGTGCAAAAACGAGCAAGTATTTCTGGTTGTGCCTGACATATTTCTCTTAAAGTGGTCTTCAGCGGTCAATTGACTTTGCCCCAGCTATAATTAGTATTGTGTTTCCGGTATTCGAGCACCGGTCTACATACCGCAAAGTACCGGTTGACACTCTGGAAAACCGGTCGATTCGACATTTTGTTATTAGCGCTGTGTCTTTTCGAACTGGTTAGCGATACAAGCTTATCCCTAAATTAGTCTTACAAGATATCGTGGGAGTAGAGTCGTTTTCTTAGGTCACCTTGAAATTACAAATTACTGTTCATGCAAATTAAACAAAATAAACGGTACCTTGGGAAAACATTCATCTTCCTGTTTGCTATTAGGTATGCAGTCGCTTGAGAACTTATCCGGATGTTTATACGTATACATACCTGGCTGAAAAGTCACCTACTCTTCACCTACTTTTGATATACGGTTTAAATAAACAAATTCTTGAGATTTTGCAGTTACATCATGAATTCTGCAATATATATACTTTCAAATAAGATACTAGTTCAAAAAATAAATCTGTTAATCTTTCATACATCTTGCAACAGCAACAAATGCTGTTATTCGGTAATTTTTTTTCAAGACATCTAAGGAAAGAAAATTACTTCAAGCTGAACAATGTGCGCGCTTTCGAACAAGGCACCCGTTTAAAGTAGGAGCTTATTAATTTTTCGGTAAAAAAAATTCCTGAAAATCCCGTTTCTCCCAGACAGTTAACAAGGCACGTTAACGAAGTGAGAAAAAAGATAATCCTGTTCCCCGTTCTAATACCGTTCCGCAAACACGGATTGCAACCGAAATACGTGAACACGTGGCGAGTTCTCCGGCGAAATTCTCGGTGGCCAGGAGTTTTACGAAAAACTTTACGACGCCGCGGCATGATAGCAACAGAATGAGAATTTTCTCCGGTGCGATACTCTCTGGCTGTGTATCACCGATGGAACCAGGGTTAACGATCCAGGATCGATATCTGTTTTCACCGGCGGACTTTACGACGCCCGTGTCTACTCGGAGAGTCGCTCACGGGAAATTCGTTGGATCGAGAAGAATTTTTGCCTGGGCCATGTTTAATGCGAGTCGGCCCCCGTAAATCTTTCTCTGCCCCTTTCCAGTATACGAAAACCCGTTTTGCATGCGAGCGCGCGCGCGCATCCGGTAACGATGTTGTCCATGCAAACACAATCATTAATGCAAGAAGAACGCATCAAATAGATTACACGTAACTTGGCCGCGGTGTAAATCATCGCGACGCTCCCGCCAAGCTGGCTCTCTGAAAATGACAATGAATCGTGATCATGGTGTAAATCAGTGCCCTGATTTATAGGCCGCACGATGCCCGCGCGGATGCTAGACGGAGACTGTGAAAGAAAATTAGATTTCGCGGTGCAATATCAATAGACGGCTGAAACAGGATCCGGGTTTAATGCTTGAATCCGATAGAAAGTGAATTACGCGAATCACCGTCGAGATTCTTCGACGTTGGAAATTAGCATGTAGGCTTATGCGTGCAGGCTACATTTTGCACGAATCTGGTCATATATTAAACAGATAGTGCAACAAAGTTATAATTCAAACAAGAATAAAGGAATTCAAAAACATTGTACAAATTAAGAAAATGTATATCTATAATTGAATAGAAGTATTATTAATATTAGTACTTTTTATACTAACTGTAGACTCTTTTCTACTTTGTTCCAGATCGACCAGTTGATCGGGCAGACTTATAAGTGAGTACTCTACTAAAAATATTAGCTTTCCGAGGACAGTTCAAATGGAAATTGTACGATTGCAATCTCTTAATGTGAACCAAGTACAGCAGAATCCTGCTCGATGCAACCTCTAATATTTGTTCCAAGGATTTTCCAATTTCCATTAAAGAATATTTCAAGGCCTGCCATATTTTTTGAACCGTCTCTTAATGTGAACCAAGTACAGCAGAATCCTGCTAGACGCAACCTCTAATATTTGTTCCAAGGATGTTCCAATTTCCATTAAAGAATATTTCGAGGCCTGCCATATTTTTTGAACCGTCTCTTAATGTGAACCAAGTACAGCAGAATCCTGCTCGATGCAACCTCTAATATTTGTTCCAAGGATTTTCCAATTTCCATTAAAGAATATTTCGAGGCCTGCCACATTTTTTGAACCGTCTTGTACAAGAACCAAAACCCCGGTTATCATCGGTGGCCGTCTCTTCACGCCGTTTAAATTACGGTGTCCGGGGAAAGAAATCCTCGACACCATTGAATCATCCGAAAGGTTTACGGTGTCGAGACTGCGCGCGGTCGCTTGTAAATCTTCGAAATTAATTTTCCCTCGAAACCCGGTAACCGTGCGCGAGAATCGATTCCCATGGTGTCGTCGTCGCGTTCGTTCAAGCGCTGCATTATGGAACGTCCTGTATAATTCACGGGGAATAAAGTCACGGACAATAAACTTCCACGTTTCGCTTTATTTCACGGGACGCATCGAATTTGCGATCCAATAAAATCTCGCGGTATTGTTGATTCTCCCTCCCCTTCCGGTGAAATAATAAAGCGAACGGGATTTAAACGAAAAATGTTTCATCAGCAACGTGGCGCCAGACGCCTGCGCTGCTAGTGACAGTCGAAAGTTTAGCGAGCTGAAATATCAACGTTTAGTTCGCCTGTTTAGTTCATTAATTGGGTCTCGGGGTTTTTATTTGTCGCAACGGCTCCTCGGATCCGGCCGCCCGGAATAAATGATTATGGTGATTAAATATTCATGCGCCGGAACCGGAGAAATTTATTCAGCGAACGCCCGCGAATCTTTGCCACGGGAGGCTGATTTACTGGGCGCATTGCACGCATAGAATCCCGTATTTTCATAATCTGACACGCCGACGCGGACGTCTAATCGTGATCACATAATTTCTAGGCCGCAGTTTGCTCTAGACTCCCATAAAAACCCTGCGACGCAACTTAACCGTTCGCCAAACCCGGTTTTATCTTTCTGGTTCACTTCTCATTTTCATTAATATATTCTTTGTTACAATAAGCGCAATAGCAAAAAGACAATCGTGGATTTTATTGTTGTACTTGGTAGCATCGTATTACGAGAATCTCTAGAAATTAATAACTATCAAAATATATATTTTATGTGTACTAGAATAACAAAGTAATACAGCAGAACCTCGATTGCCCGTCGTTCATAAATGAATTAATTTCAATAATTTAAACTTTTGCATTTTTCATCCCTGCGACGAGTAAGCTACGACGCAACGAAAAGAAATTATTGACCTTTCGACCTGGAAATTCAAATGTATATATCAACTGTACAAATGAGTGATTGAATCCATCATTGTAACCAGGTAACTGTTCTATCGCTCGAAAACTTGCGTACATTTCCATGTCCAGTTCTGATAATCGAGGTTCTACTGTACTGTCAGCATCCATTAATAAACGACACAATGAACGATAATGAACAGCGCAGGCCACGCAGGTGGTCTCAAAATAAGATCATTATTATGGTACATCGTTGAGGCCGTCGTTTCGGTCAATTTGTCGTGAGCATCGACTTCCTTCTTTCTCGAGTGGATTTTGCGCAAGTGGATGTATGGTCTGACGGAAAACTATGTAACAGGAAGATCGATCGGGGCGTAGATTAATTACCAGCGATTACACAAAAGGCTGAAACGCTGCGCATACCGGCACGGGTAATTGAATCAATAGTGACTGTTGAAATCCGAGTTGCCGCCGCAACATCTGAAGAAGAAGGAGCCCCGGCACCGCGCACAGTCGAACACAGCGCGAATACAAATCGAGGCTTTCCGCGGACGACGTTTTGCGCAGTGGATATAATCCATCCGTGAATGGCATACCACAAAGCCGTCCATTTCTCCGGCGGGTTAAATTTCTGCGACTCAGCCGCGCGACATTGACGAATGCGCCGACCAAAGAAATCATGGCTCGCGTGGCAGCTGGATGGCAAACGGGGGCTATCGTTTGCATGAAAAACCGCGGCGATTCCCTTCCTAAATCCTGGTGTACGGCCGTTCGCCCAGTGTCGAACTCCGACTCGGTCCTTGAGCATGTGCTCGACCAAAAGTTTTAGGACCAATGGGCGGGCACTGATTCTTAGGTTCTCTCGTAAGAACCGGCCACCGGGAAATTGGAACCTTTTACGTGAACCGCTTATTGATCTCCGATTCTTCGACTTTTTTAACCCCTCGCCTTTGAGTCACGTCTCAGAGACGTCACTGCGAAACGACTATACTGGATGTTTCAAAATTATTCAATACCTCTGGATAGCTAAATTTTCTAAAGAAAATGGACCGTAAAAATTAACCTCGACTCTTTTATCACGGTAAAATCTTTTTTTTATTGCATCCTGTAGTACTCATCGCGGAGAAACAAAAATTTGAAAGAAACTATAGTCTCAGGTTCGTAAACTATTTTATTGAATATGTCTACACAGAGTCCCCTACACGTCCCCAAGATGGACACAACCGTCGGAAAGACTTTCTCGCGAGTTACTGATATGTCACCTTTCAGTATAAATATATTTCTCAAATTGCTTTCGAACATCTCGTGTATAAGGCAGGGCCCGCTAGATAGCCTTACTGATGAGTCCTCTAGCGGGTCTAGGACGAAACACCTTCCTCTCTTTTTAAAAACTGATTACAAACATTTGTAATAGCCAACGTGGTTCTTGAACCTGAGATTCTAATCCGAATCCAACGTTTAGTATCCTACATATAGCTATTTGTTGTTGTAAATGATCGAACCTTTGCGCCGCGAATAAAATAACTTTGTATTATGTCTACACAGTGTTTCAAAATGGTATAAACGTGAAGGTTAAAAGTCGACAGGGTGTCAGAGAGTGAGGAATTTGTGAAAAAATAATTTTTATCTGCAGGTTCAAGCGGGCCCTAGCTTTTGGAGCGGCCTGTACGCGAAGGGACACATTAGTCCGCGCGAGAATCGTCAGAGTGTCAGGGCAGGAGTCGCTTCTTGCGTTGGGTTTATTTCTATTCCGTCGGGGAAGAGAAACGTCGCTTAGACGACGACGCGACGGTGGAAAGGGTCGGACAGCGTAGGAAACAAGGGTGCTCTCGGGCTGGTTCTCCCGGTGGTTTCGTTCCTTGCCGTTGCCGCCGCCTCTAAAGGACGAATTAGATTACCTCCGACTCGATTAAACTGGCGTCATTCGAGGCTGGTCCAGGATAATCTCGGACGGTGGCTCCCCAAGGTTCCGTGTTGTCGACACGTCCCAGAGAAGCCCATGATTTCGTTCGCGAGGTATTACGAGAACTTTTCTGGAGCCACCCGGTAACACTCTCGACGAATCCATTACACGAAATAATTATGCCCGCGTAATTATCAACGAGCAATCTCACGCGGTAAATAAAAAAGCTGCATAATGAACGATAATTTCGTGCAATTTCCGGCCGCATGATAAGTCTATCGTGCCGGTCGCCGAGCAGAACTGCACATCCCCCAACCATAAACGATTTGTCAAGGTTTTTCGATCTTCGATTTTGAACTGCTCTGTTAGTTAATTAGTATGTTCCGGTGTAGAAACGGACGGCAAATTGCTGATATTGTACCCTATTGATCAATCTATTTTTTAATAGTTGAAAAATTGACGAAAAAATTTCATGAACAAATAATGAACAGTATAGTAAGATTACTTACCCTCCGTTTACGAGCGGTCACATAATTCGACTAAACAGGAAACTGTACATCAGGTTTAGTACTGATTGCAATTAATAATCCGCGTTTAATCTAATTATAGACATTTTACACTTCACCTATAAACGTTTGTAAATGTGGTTCCCGATAACCGCAAAGTGGATGTGGTCGAACCTTTGGATTGGATTAGTGGGAAAGTAATTTCTGTGTCACAATCAGTTTAGTATTGCGTTATCATCGTCCTTAATCAATCATATAATGTCCATCCGCTTCCTGTAATCCTGTCCCTTTAATCAATAAACTTTTTAATCCTTCTAAAAGCGCCGGATAAATACTCAATTACACTCGCAGCTACCCAATTAGATGCTACAGAAATGTATGAATAAAATAACTTGAAAAATTCATGTATAAGGGTTTATACGTGCATTGAATGAAAACGATCGTTTCCTGTGTCGGTTGGGATTGCCTTAATGAATAATAAATTATTTTATTATATCGTTGCCGGAAACCGGCGTTAGTGAATCTATATGCAAAATAAAAATTAACTTGGTAGAAGAGACAGTAGTCAGTATTCATTTTCCTCTTCTAGGGAATAATGAAAAATAAAAATTACAAGTTAGAAATAAAAAAATACATCGTAGTGTAAGGGGTTCATATAATTTCTTTAACAACTTAATTAATAATTTCAGTAGTTAGAAAAGAATATTATCACCCTTGAATTTTTAATATCTTTTTACTGTTTCATATTGGAGCTATATAAATGCACATTATGTTCCCATCGATCCAAAAAATAAAATTTTGAAAAGGTATCCATCGAACAATCGACATGGCGAGTTTCTCCAAACATTTACCGAGTCGATACCGCGAAAAGCTGTATTTTTGTAAGGCAATCGGCGGGTGCACGTAAGCGGTACGAAACGGGCAATCGAAATTCGTAGATGGGCGCAATCACAGAGTGCCATAAGTTGCATGCAGTATCGTGTACCAGGCTCATTCTTAAATCGTCGTCGTTCCGGGTAACCTCGGCGCCTGAACTGAAACGGGGTCATATCATATCGTGCCGAATTGCGGTGCCAGCGATACGGCGAAACGCTATGCCCGGAGAAATCCCATGAAATAGGTGCACACCCTCCGGAGTAGTACATGGTGTGCAGTGCTCTCAATGCGACTCGACGCGACTCCGATGCAACGCGATGCAACGCGGCCCGGGCCGGGCTTTGCTCGGCTCGGCTCGGGACGACGCGGCGCGGCGCGGCAGTAAACGTTAATTGAATGCGCTAATTCACTCTCTAATCTTGTGTAACCCTATTTACGCGTAATTGCAAAATACACGGCCGCGATATTGCCTCGCGAGCAATGCACTTCTGCGAGCTCGCGAAGGTCGAGCTGCATACAGCGCCAGGGTTTTCAGGCACCTACGGGAATATTAATTTGCCGAGAGTCCGCGTTGCTCTGGTGCCGTGGCAAATACCTATAGCCGAATATCAGGCACGTAACACGACGTATGGCTGGTCCCTGCACTCTCGTTCGCGCCGCGCCGCGCACACGGGGAACTACGCCCGTAATTATGCACGCCTCGCGAAAACCGCTCCTTCCAGAAAGTCGAGATTCCGACGGTCACGAAAACGGTATTCGCAGTTCTGACCGCTGCAACACGACGATAGAGACATCCTGATGAGGTGACAACACTCGTATAGTTGTTTATTTTCTGATTAGTGGAATGTAGATTTCATGCATTCACGAGAAAAACGGTAATTTAAAACAGTGTGGACATTGGAGAATCAAATTCTACAGTAGACTCCCGTGTAATGCGATTACATAATTGTTTAAAAGTACTGTATACGTATATCTATCTCTTGTGTTGGTAAGTGCACAGTCTTTTTAAACAGTTTTTGTACTTGCAAACATTAAAAAGGAAATAAGTTTATAATTTACATCTTGCAAACAAAAATAATTTTCTATGTAATATTTATTAAATATAACGTATAAAGCATTTACATTAAGTATAATTGTTGTAGAAAATGCGAGCGTAAAGATTTGCTTTAATTTCTAAAGTTTAAAAATTATTATTTTCACGATATTGTCGTAATTAGAAACAAGTTCTCATCTGCGAATGTAAAATGGTTAAAAAATAATGAATAATGTCCGTTGTACAAGGTAATCCCGGTACGAATGAATTAACAGTGGTAATAAAAAGGGATCCATTAGATCGAGCATCGGATAGAACGGACAGCGGCATAGAACAGCGCATAAATTCCTTATGCCGGTGGAATGAAACGAAAATTCGCTGGTAACAAGCGAAACACGACTTCTGTGTGTCGACGACGAAAGCAAATTTCGCTTCGCCGAAACTGTCCCCATTGTCCGCGCGGAGCGTAATCCACTTATGTCCATACCAGTAATTTTAACATTTAAACCGGCCGCCATTTGTTAACGGGCGCTCCTAATTTTCCACGTTTAGCGGGGGCGGCCCGCCATAGGGAGACCCCATTTCCGCGGATAAAGCGAAAGAAGTCGTCATCTTGATCTTATCCGCAATCCTTTCATTGAAAATCTCTTCGTCATTACGATTTCATTAACCATAATGATTCGTCTTCGTTATTAACCCTTAGCCTACCCTTACCCCGATTTATTTTTCAAATTTGTTGCCAACAAACTTATTTTGTTGTAATTTATGTTTTTACCTAATAAATATAAATGAGGAAGAACCAAATATGTACATATTAGAACCCGTTTTATTTTTTCTTACTCTGATGTCGAGCCACACTCGACAAAGGAATGCAAAGAGTTATTAAACTGTGGATCTTTATAACTTATTTTGATAAAAAAACCACATGCTCTACTTGGGATAAAAGAATATGGATAATTATTTCATGAATCTAAAATGATCGAATTTTTATGATGAGTACGTCAAAGATGCACTAATAAAACAGATTAGTAAAATGGATTAACATTTTCCATTGCGAGCTTATATTAAAGACACAGAAACCATTCAAGTATTGCATTAATTAACATATTAGCAGTGATAATGATGAACGAACGTTGTCAACTACCTCATCGTCATCATCAGACCAGCCGGCGACTGAATATTATCAACAAAGTTCGGCGTCGATGAAATCGCCTCGGCGCGGCGAAGCGATTCTCGGGGAAAATGATTGTCTCCGTGGCAACGGCGGCCAATGAGAAAGTTGAACAATTAATACGTTCATTCTCGCTTTCGGCGGACGAGCAGGTCTAAGGGGATGACAGGGTCGGGGTAATCTCGAACGGCTGAACAAGAAAGGCTGATTAATACTCGGGGTATTGTTTTATGGAAATTTCCAGCAGCCCCCACGAACACTTTTTATTCGCTCGCCCCCGCGGCCGTGTAACCCATTAAGGGGAAAAGCCGGCTGCATTGTCATGCTAAGACACTGATTTTCTTCTGCCGCTGATTACCTGCTTTAAATCGTGACCAGGTCCGAGGCAAACTAAATAGAAACCCCGTGCTTTTTCCCACCCCCTCTGGAGAGAAACCGCGAGGCCGAGGACGGAAGATTCGAAGAAGTTGCCGTGGGGTGGGTGAAGGGTGCAAGATCTTTTGACTTAATTACGCCTGGTACAAAGGCGGGACGAAATCGCGGGCCAGGTTCCTTCGAAAGAAGGAGGGAAAAGGATTCCCTTACGAATTGCCCGAGCGGCCATCTTCGTTGTAACGAAGTTATGGCCGCTCGTTTGCATCCGTGTACGCTGATGGCGCCCGGTAAGTTACGTAATTTCCTAACATGGTCCGAAGAGACGTACAAAGAACGAGCCCGAACCGAAATGGAATAGAATAGGAAAGGACGGAATAGAATAGAGCACGGAATACAATGAATATATAAAGTAAGCCGAGCCATACCGTACTGAAAGTAGTTCTACGAAGAGGTGAATCGTTATCCACGTGTACGTACTGCTTTTTGCCGCGGACGTCTCTTGTGCCTCGATGCCCATTAGCGTGACATATCACATTTAAACATCGAACGGCCTTTTTATTCCTTCCATTTTCATGTTTTTTTTTCGTTTTTTCTTTTACTTCGGACACTATGCCAGCGCGGAGATGCAATTGGCTCTTTTTTCGACGATTCCGTAATGTGTCGGTGATTCGGTAGCCGAGAGTCAACGAACCGTGGAAACAATGAACCGAGACCGTGGCGATGCCAATGGAATGTGCTGAAGAAACGGAGCTAATGATTTTGAGAAATTAACGAAAACGATTCGGCTGGTCGATTAACAAAAAAGAAGCATGTGGGGAATGTTTGTTTTTTGCTGTTGAAAGGTTGTTGAATTTCATTTTTAATCAAGGAATTAATAGTACGGAACGTGAGGTTTTTTCTGTTGCTTATTAAAAATATATTATTATAAATATAGTATTAGCAAAAATTAACGATGATTCTTCACGAAAGTTGATATATGATTGATAATTCAGTAAATTTCGTTTAGATCCTAAAAATCTCGAAATTCGATTTAAGCAACTGTATTATGAGAAGAATTAATTATTAATGATAGAAAGACTGTAAGACCCATGTAGGAGAGACGTTGCTATGTACATATTACACATACATATTTAGTAGATTTTATGCGGCACATGGCGCACGTGTGCCATATGGGAAAAAAGCAGTCCCTTATTTGCGGAAACCAACGATGCACGCATTCAAATATTGACCGCCATTTGCAAAACCCGCATGCACAAAGTGTCTTCCAAGTGAAGCAAACTCGCGCAGCCCGGCTACAGGAACAAAAAATCTTAATTACTGTCGGAACTGTACAAATGAAATAAACGCGGGAGTTTTTGTATAGTCTCGCGTCTCGGATATATGCACTTAGGAGGAAATAAATGCTGTTTATAAGAGTTATTCGATATGAAACGTAACACGATCCAGGTAATTCCAGATGTTTTATTACGGAATTAAATTAATGGTTATATATATATGAAAACAATATTAAACGCACTGCGGTAATGCAATGATTTTTACTTGATTCGATGTTTATCCTTAAATACGTTGATGCACTGATTTAATAATGCATTACCGCGTTGACTGCGGAATATTTGCCACCAAAAATCCACAAGATCGAAGCATATCATTCTTATAAGTAGACTGCAGATTTTAGAAAATGCATCAAATGCAAAATGGTAAAAATAATGGAAGAATTAAAACATATTATATTGTATAAAAATTTTCAGTCTATTCATGAGTGAAACGAAAGTTGATAAATTTATTAATTTTTTATCCATTCTAGACCCTATAGATGCTAAATAATTTTTAAAAAGTTTAAGAAAAATTAATCTTCCAGTTTTAAAATGTTTAGAATTAATATCGTATTGTTATGCTACCAAAAAGTTATTCGTTACTCGTCCCAATGGCTGATCAAATGGTAATTATTTATCCATCTTTTTCCATTTTCGATTGGCGTTGGAGGATTAATATCAGTAATACAGTTACAAGATTATTACGTCGTGTTTACAATATTTCAAGTGACATCATCCTAACGGAATCGATCCCCCAAACGAAACTACTAGCGTGACGTAAATGCGAGACAGCCCACACACGTTACGATTTATCGTCGAGTTGTGCAACTTTGTTCGAGACGAGTCTTTGAACGATACTGTCGCACCACGCGATCGTGTAGATCACAGCATGAGTCTGTTATGAAATCTGTCGCAGTGCAGGTTAGATGCACGCGAAAACTTTGATACTGAAATATTGAACGAATCTATAGACAAGGAAGGAAGACAGCCGCTTTAGAGATGAATTTACGGACTTCCAAACATGATTTTGTTATCCTTCACCACATTAAATCAAAAAGTACAATATTAACATTGTATAATTTCCTTAAAACGTTCCTTGATAATAAAGCTTCATAAATATCGTGCTCCGTAGTTGAACTAACAATGGATTTATGCTATAATTTGTAAATGCCAGATTAAATCATGACGTCCCTTTCGTGTTGCATAAATTGTTATAAAATTTGCTAATCATGAAAATAGCAATAGCTTCGACTAAAATTGTGAATCAGTGTTCAACTCTGTGTGTCAATAGCTATTAATAAAAAGGGTGAAACTTTAGACACGTAGCTATTATTTAATAAAATTTTTCACATCGTATGCTCTGCGGAGTTAATCAATCTGGCGAACGAGGGGCTGAAATGATGACCTACGCGAGACCCTCTGCCTCTCACCGCGATCTCTGGTTCGCGTGTGGTTAGGGGTCCTTCTCAGCAGAGGCGTGCTACACCTGGAGCATTAAATTACGCCGTCATCGGGAGGTCAAGCTTTCTCATATACCAGCTGGACTATTAATTCAATAACAGCCTAGCAGGGTTACCCCATTAAAAAATGATCTGGTTTAACGGTCGGGTTCGGATAGCTCCTAGCTTCCTAGATCCCCGGCCATCTTTGCCACGAAGTAATTGTAGAAACTCGGAGGGGGTCTGATTTAATTGCCGGCCCCTGATAATCGGGATTCTTGAAGCAGGATTTTCCGCTGCGTCAAGGCATTTCCCGAGGCCGAGGTTTAATCCCTATCGGATTGGCTTCCTTATTGGCGATGCTGACGATTGATTTCCTGTTTCGCCGATACCCTCGAATTTCATCGGGCCACGCTCTCGGTCCAGGCCAACGAACCTGTCCCACGCAAAGCGTGGCATCGTCATTTTTCTGGAGTTACGTTCGCTCCGAAGGAGAACACGGCCCACGTGTGATTATCGATTTAACGACGATCGATCTACCCAGGCTTCATTATTACACGCGCCGTCAGAATTCTTCTAAACGACGGACTCTTCACGGACCTAACTGCGCGATTCCGTAAGCAGACTTCACATTTGGTTATTCGGAAAGTAATTTCAAAATCGAAATTCAGGTAAAACATTTTTATTTTGCATGAAGATCTGTAATCCAGTGATTACTGGAAGTACTGAAATTTATTTTGCGCTGTCATGAGATTTCGGTACCGAACGGTACCGTTAAAATTCCTTGGAAATGTTGGTTTTGGTCGACCTCGAAATTCTACACCCACGTAGCGAATTGCAAATGGAATTGGACTCTGGACGATGAGAATGTTTCTTACGTTTGGTCATGAAGGAGTACATGGGAAATAGATTGATGTGTTAAAGCTAATTGTGTTTATAATACAATACACGTTAGCCAAAATCTATAGATTCCGTGGATAAACGTGAATCAGACAAAATGAATTTTTATCGCTAGCTAAACCGTGATTTCGCTGAGACCCAGAAATTTCTTTTTTATGGCTTGCACGTTCTGCGAATGCTAACCGCAAGAAGATGTACAGAGCACGGCAACTTTCAGATTGTACCGTTCCACTGAGGAATTAATACCAAATCATTCTGGTGATCCATAATTCAATAAAGCGTTGCCAAAAACCTCTATAAATTATACATCAACGATAGTGAACTTTGCATAATCGTACGCACTCGATATAAAAAAAGAATTTCAGCCTACAGGCAGGATTAAGAATGTCCTACAAAATATACGGCCAGATTCTATGGGATCGCAAAAAATAAATGAATAGTAACTCGCAAGTTCTCATAAAGCTAATCGCATTCTTTCGAATCCTCGGTTAGGTTCTTTTGTGATAAGTACACGACGACGTCGATGCATTATACAGCGGGTAACATGCATCACAAGCCTCTTCTCGTACTCTCATTCGATTTTAACGATTACCTCGCCGTCTAACTAGTTCTTCCAATATCCTGTATTATTAGGAATTTACATATTTATGCGCACGTAAAACGGTTGCTCGCAGCGTATGATTTCATTCGAAGTCCTTTAATATAAAGTTCAACGGCGAGAGGAGGCTGCTCTCGCGTCCACGGACTTGCTTGGGCCGAGTAACGGCCGAAGACAACGACCGGCTTGTTTACGATTATCATAAATACGATCTAGTAACATCTTCCTGTCCTCTACCGCGGCGCGACGCGAATCAATTTCACTCGCGGAGCCCTTGTAATCGTCTGCGACGAATTATCATCCGAGATACGCGAACGGACGAACCTTAGAACGGCTCAAGTTCTCAGAGAATTTATCAGGTTGATGGTTTCATTCTTTGGGCACGCCGCGCAGATACTGGCTTCTTTTTGTGCCATCAACTTTGTCTGATGTCGCAGATGCCACCATAGATTCCAGTTCTTCGTGGATCCAAATTTTAGATAATGCTGCACAGTGTTTTGCTGATAATTTTATGAATTTTGATACACCCTGTAGAAACGGTGCAGTGAGCTCCTCCATGAAAAATTACAGTCGAGGATAATATTAAGTAACCCTTTAAGAATAACTTTAAAAATTGGATTACAGGTGATGTAAAGAAAAGTTGTTGTCGAAAGTTAAGACACAAAAACTAAGAAAGTGGTAGACGCTGATTACACGTTCTTCTTAGATTGCAAACAGGTAAAAACGAAGCGAGGCATTAGTTTAAGGGAATATGTTCCCGTAGAACTAGTTAGGGCTCGGACAAGAAACTTGCCGCATAAATTTCGTGTTCTAAACGATACAGTTTATTCGTTCAATTTATCTAGGCAAATATCGTTAAATACAACGCGAAGCTGTAACAAAGTTCTGGGAATAACTTCGCTGACTGATAGCAACATGGCCGACCTGCTTGGGGCACTTGGTTAACCAGAAATAATCTCTTGTTACAATATATAGGACGATGCACGTGAACTGATAAATAACCCACGATGTTCGTAAATATACGAAACAGATGATTCATTTCACGTCAGTGAAGAATACAAAATTAGATTGAATGAATAATTAAAATGAATTCTTTTTCCTGTAGCTATTTGGATATACTTTAAGCCACTACATGAATTAAATTGTCATATCAATAATTTATGTTTTGCAATACATAAATCTAGTAAAACAATTTCTATAAATCAAAATGGTTTAAAATGATCCATTTAAAATGAATAGTGTAAAATGTAAGAATGTAATTCATGCAAAAAGATTGCGCAATTGTCATTTGTTTGCCATCTTGTGCAGCAGGTGATTTTTCTTCAATTTTTAATTTGTCGGTTTCCAACGATTTACGTAGCTGTATAGGATAAAACGGTAAACCACTATCTATCGTCGAATGACGTAGGCTCGTAGGTCCGACGGTGGATCCAGCGATATTTACAGCTTCATTACAATTCAATATACACGGTGGTAGTCTCTAAGAACGCCGGTAAGGATTTATCGTCGATGCACAAGAGCGTGAATACGGAGTCGGGCGAAATGGATTCGTCAAGGACTGCGTTAATCATTCTGTCCGGAGATTAATGCTGTCGATTTCGCAGTGTGCGAATATAGCGGCGAGTCGTATCTTTAAGACGGGTAAACAACGAAGGTTCACGCGGTTCCGGTTTTGACATTCTAATGGCGCCGGTTTTTGTCAGCCACGAAAGAGAGAGAAAGGGAGAGAGAGAGCGAGAGAGACAGAAGCACCGATTAACTACCGCGAATGTATTGTGCGTGACGTCACTGCCTTATGTATCCCCGCGTAATTAGCCGATCTTACAGCGGGGCTGGAGCTAATGAAGGGTACTCACACGCATCTAGCCAGGCTACCGAGTACCCCAACGATGACTAATCTCCGCTTGTGCCTCATTGACCGATCGTTATGGCCTCGGTAACGACAGAGAGCATTCCCTCCTCTTCTTCATCTTTTTCTCCCTTTAACGGAACAGAAACGGACGAACGAGGAAGACGAACAACCGAACGGACGCGTACACCGCGATCGTTACTGGGAAACATTTATGACCCGGCCAACGATACTGCCAATCGCATACTGGTCAAATCGACGATAGTTCTAATGTTTCAATACTAAAAGCTGGACGAAATTCATGTCACCGTGAATTATACATTATTACTTACCGTCAATGAAAGCAGGCCTACGCAACTAGTCCTCCGAGAGTTCATATCGTAGAATCGGCTAAAGCAGTTCCTCGGAGCACTAGTTGCGTAGGCCAAAATTAAACCATTAAATACAGCTGAAACTATATCATGTGTTATTTTAATAAGGAAAATAATAAGGAAAAATAATGAAACATAAAGAAGTTTTATAATTGGATTAATAGTGGTTCACACCGATATACTTGACCCTGTATCATATCGGATTACGAGACATGTTTTCTCAGTTCGATTATTTACTATATATGGATGCATTCTCTAAGACTCGAAAATTAATTTTCCTTATGATCTACTACCAAAAGCGATCGATATGAGCTGCACCCCCGCAACGGAGATCAACAACTGGTTTCAATTGTTTATCGTGTCGCGGAGTGTTCTATCTGGTACAGAACAGGATCTTGCAATTCCCCTTGATGAAATTTGAATTATGATAAGAGATTACCGGGAAAGCTGATGCAGCCGGGGTTGCGAACGCGATAAAAATGTCCCGGCCGTGATGCTAATGTGCGGACTACACGTGCTTCGAATACCGTAGCGTTACCTTGAGTGCACCGTCGGTAATCCCTTCCCCACGGGCCGTTCCTGCTTCAATCCTTTCGTGTTTTATCTTGTCCGTTTAATCGGAACGTCTCGTAAATTGGTTTACCGCGAATTCTTCGATTGTTCGCCGACCCATCTGCATCTTGCGCACGGATTGCGGGGCAACGTGCATCGGGCCGACGAATACGTTCGGGGAGGGCGTCTCTTTGAACGAATGCTAAATGATTTGTAAATTGGCTACTTAAGCGAAATATCATTTGCATTATTCTCGTCGAGGCTCGGCTCAGAAGAGTGTGAGAAAAATGGAACGGTGTTTCGGCGCTCTGAAACTTCGCGGTTCCGGAAATGTATTTTTGGACGATAATTTAATTAATTAGGAGAACAGGGTTGCTGGAAGTCCTGTTGAGCTCGTTAAAATTTGCCTGAACGCCGGGGAACAGTACTGGGAACATTCCGAGTTCAGACCGGTTAAGTGTGTTTCATGCATAATTTTATTCATTGCTTTTGCATATTTTTTTTTCATAAGGTTAATCGTATAAAAATATTCATCGAATTTATTTGACTTTGCTGCTTTTATGTTGAGTGCCATGAACTGTATGATCATTGTATTTATAAGAACTTTATTTCATTGATAAAAATTTTATTAACCTTTTCAAATTTATATCAGCTGCCACCACGTTAATTGAATCGATTTATCCCTGTGTACATAAAAAACTGGATTGTGTTGTTAACGTCAAATAATTCGTGAAAAACAGCGCTACAGAATTCGATACAGGATACAATTTTATTGTAAATTGCATTCGCACATTTTTGTACCACCAGACTAGTTAAACCAGAATATTAATTGAACCTATTTAATTTTCGTGGTTTATATATAATCATCGCCACGTGTTCAATACTATTGAGAATTTAATGTGAATTATTTTCGCAACTAATCGAATCTATTCCATTTTATCTAACGGAACGTTTAGTAATTTTTAGAAAATCCCACCACGAAATTTAGTATAGAACACAATAGTTACCAACCAGCAACAAATAGTTCGTCTTTCATGTCCTGTGCAGATTTGATTGCGTTAACCGCATCCATTAAATCAATCCTCGATAAAATAGATACTCTTCGTCGCGGTAAAGTAAACCGCACAATTACTGATAATTGGAATTCAACGCTAATAAAGAGACTGCTATATGCTCATTATTCACACCATTAATTAGAACATGCCACCCAGAATTTAGTAATATTCTTTCTTCCAAAGAAAACGTCATAAACAGTTCAATTTTTAATTGAATACCACGAATTCCCTAAATCATTTAAATTGATAGAAACCTCGATTCAAACGGTGTCTTTTCTGATCAAAATCCATTTCTTCAGAAGTTCCGTTTTAATTTATCGACGCTGTTAACAGTAGATCGCATCAAACGATTTAACGATCAATTTGTGATAGTCTTACAGAGCCTTCAATTATCTTCGCCGATAATGGGAAAAATCGTAGTTAGACTCGTGGGAATTTCGGTGTGTGTGCGAAGGTGAACGATTCCTGCAGTTTGATCGCGGAATCCCACATTCAGAATGGCGAGTTCACAAGGTAACATTGTGAGCAAACAAGACGGTGACCCACGAAGTTGCATCACCTTAATTGCACTTCTCTGAAAATTTAATATCTCTGCGGTTCGTTCGAGGAGAGGCGAAAGCTGCTCGTGGAAAATAAACTTACACCTGGGTCCATTTTTATGTGTGGTTAGTTTCGCTTCATCTAAATTCTAATTACTCAGCAGCCGGTATAAATTTTTAATTATTTACAATTATATCGATTTTTAATATCGAGGCGTTAACGATCTCAAAAAGTTAGAAATAATACGTTGAGACTTGTAAATTTTTCTACTCGAAATGAAAACTTTTTGGACTCGTTGTGTGCAACGAGCGAGGTTGTACTGAAAAAAAAATCGAGTTAGAGCCCGTGTAATCACAGAAATCCACATTAAGAACAATGCGTCCAAAAGGTGAAATTGTGACCAACGGAGTTGCATCACCTTAATTGCACTTCTCTGCAAAATTGAATGTCTGGTGAGAGTGGGCTCGTTCGAGTTCGCAGAAAGGAACCATCGCGGGCATTAGGCTGCTATCGGTGCAACAAAAGGGACTTGGCGAAAAAAAAACTACAGAAAGGACCTCGCAGAAAATAAACTTACACCATTAGAGAGGTTCTGTGTGCGTGTTCTGTGTATGCATGCGAAGTATGCTTTCACGGACGCGGAGCAGCGAAGCTTTTCCAGAAAGATACACTCACCATAAAAGAACTGCTTTATTCCGAGGAATCGGACGTGGAATCCAAGTAAAAGTGAAGTCGAGTTTGAATGAAAACGGAACTGGAACGTTCACTTAAAGATAAAAACGTGGAATCAACGTGCTGTAAACCCCAGCGAGACTTATTTGTTGCGGGAGAAGAATCGCTGTTTGCGATTCTACGCGGGACAAGCCACCATGACCAGATTTATTTCCACGTAGCAGCCTCGAGGGCCGGCTATTAATGCGAAAATTAGATGGCGATGTTTATATTGTACTCAGAGCCTAGCCTCGTCGATGCTTTCCACCGCAAAAAAAAAATAATAGCCGCACCGGAAAAGAGCGGAGTTCCACGGTTTGTTTGACGGATAAATCGCGCGCGGACCGTGCTTTCTTACGTTTTATCGCGGCGTAGCGCAGTAACTTGCGCGAAGTTCCACCGAGCAGTCAAAGAAAGTGGAAAAATTATACGCATGTTTCTAGATAATACTTGTCGTCGGTGAAAATTACGAAGCTCGCTGAAAATAAAATCGCTGAGAACTTGGTTACTAGACTGCGGATTTTGTGCATTTATCGCAAAAATGAGTAAGTACGATTTTAAGAAGTGGATAGATTAAAAGAATTTGAGAATTGTAAGTTTCAATTATTTTTTGCGAGACGTATTCGGTGCCAGTGTCAATAAAATGGGTTGATATAGCAAGGAGCAATATTACATGATTTCGATGGATGACTTTGTTGTACAATGTGAGCAGTGTTAATTTGCGGAATAAATAAATTGATAACAGGACGAGCGGCGCGAGAGTAATGAATTCTATTTTCCGCGTATAGGCAATCGGAATGACGTCATAACAGGGCGATTAGCATAATTACAGGAGGATACGAATCTACGGCAAAAGTATGTAATTAGTTCAGCCAAAACGGTCGATCAAATAAACCGATACAGTGTCGACGAACCCGATACACATTTTATATGTACTACCTACTTACTGTATACAGATTTCATTACTCGAGAAACTAACAATCCCCAATTAATTCCGATCCATAACTCCATGCATCCGCGATAAGCACCGGCCCGTAATAGGCAAGTGACAATATTAAAGCTAACAATTTTCCATTAGGTCGAACGTATGAATGTTGTACAATCAAATAGATTCTATAGCGTGTACCGCACAATACATTAACAATGCTAATAGAGGAGCCCTTCACAGTATGAATGCATTATTCAGTCATTACCAGTGCGCCAATTTGACATACAGCTACGCGGCCCGTGTCATGTCTCATTCGTTCGGCCACCATATCATCCGCCTGGAATTACGCTCGTGTACATATGCTGCCTGGATCATTTTTGCGGACTCTAATTTGATTGATGTTGCGTTATTAAAACGTACTTCAATTACGGCTATTCATGTTATAAAACGGCAGCTGGCTCTCGCCGATCCGGGCTCGCAACACTGTCGTCGTCCCATTCTACATGACTTTCGAAGCCCGATAAATTTACATCAATTAGCTTCCGCGCGATGAAATCATCCATTAACCTGTCGCGTGAAAACGAAAAATCGTCGATCGGAAACGCTGATTACGCCTCATTAAAATCGGTCAAGCTTGTTACGCATAAAACTGTAGTCCCTGAGAATTAACAAACTCGGGACACGTTATCGAAATGTTATACGTCGTTTACGAGGAACAGCCGAAATTTAATTCTTTCATTAATGACTACGATAAGACAGACGACATTGATGTTCTTGAAGTCTTTTAATCTCTGTAGTTTTACAAATTGCACCTACTCAATTTTGCAAGAACCGACTTCATTAAACTGAATATAATACTCTGATATTTTTAAGATTTTTAATTTTAACACCCTTTCAAATTGACCTACTCATTTTTGTCATAAATGCATAATTATTATCATGGCCACAAAGTATTTTTACGCTGCTACATAAAATAAATAACATGTACATTCTATTGATTTCACTTTACTTTCTCGTGATAACATTAAACAAATTTTATAACCAACTTCACATTATTAAGAAGATGAATTTCTATGTTGCTAGCGGAATCATATTTGTACTCTACAAACGTGCGATTAGTTGATGAAGGCTAAAAAATGAATGAGTGTTTAAATGAAATATGCCTAGCCGCACCTGCATATAAATAAATATTAAAATTGAACGAACACATCGCGCTCTCGGACGATTACGTATTAATGGATCAGAATATTTGATTTCATAATTTCGACAGAATGAGAGCATATGCATACTTTAGTGTTTTTGGGAAGTATGCTCGACGAGAAGATAACCGGGAATAAAATGAGAGTCCGGTTCGAGAATGTGTTTGTAGAATTTTAAGGAGTTCACCGGCATTAAGAAGAATAGGGTCACCGGAGAAACCTGTTTCGTCCAAACGCCATAAACTCGGATTGGAATTTGGTCGCGTGTGCAGGTAACAGGTTGACTTTAGACCCCGCGGCCCGCTTGAATAAAACAGTTCTTTTCCGTGAGGACGAATGTGCATCAACGTCGGAATGCTTATATCTGCACGATTACATTGCCGATACGATCACCGGAAACAATTATTACTTCTGTTCCAAATACCTACGGATTATATTAAGAATAAATTCAGAAGAATATTCGTGCGGTTCATTTAGAAAAAACATTTGATCTTACCTCGTTTGTAAATATTTTTTTAATAACTCGAAAATACATAACTGAAAAAAGCGTGCCCTCATTCTCCACGAAACGAGCCATCAACCGAAGTTTTCAAAAGCCCACCTAATTAATTTAACTTTGCTATTGCCGTCTTGAAATTTCGTTGGTGCCAAAGGAGTGCTGGTGTTGTCTTCGAAAATAAATCGAGTTTCGCAGTAAAAGTAAACAAAGCAACAGAAACATTCGGTCGACAGCTATCCAGTAAATTTTAATTGAAAGTATTTATTCTCGCAGAATAAATTTACGGGTAATTTGAGGTCGCCGCGGATCCCTTAGTTGGTCTGTACAAGCAGCGAGATCTGAAAGCAATTAAGGCTCGGGGAGAAGTACGCGAAGAAGGACGACTAAAGAGTAGTGCATAAGTCGTGGAAAAGTTTCGGAAGAGGCTCGGCTCGGATGATGTAGTCGGTAGGGGGCTGATTCCTTCGGAAGGCTCTCGCGAACGTTCGCGAACCACTGTTTCACCGAGACGATTTGCAAAGGCGAGAGGGGGGTCTGAGCGGTTTGGTAAATCAAGCGTGGGTAACGTACGTTCCGCAGGATATCGCGAATGTGTGGTTGTAGGGAGAATAGCATGGTCGTCGTCGGTTGGTTGTCGTCGTGTTGCCCCGATGAAATTTACGTTCGACGATCCGGCGCGGCGAGCTTCGTCGAGGTTATCGATTATACGAAAGGTGAGTTAATTGTCACCGTTCCTTCTCTTCCTCATCGTTTCTCCGTTCGTACGCGGTTTTGTTCCACGGTAGCAACCTTTAATTGCGTTCTTGCCGCGATTTCGCGAAACGGGACGGCGGAATGAACCGTTTGAAACGTCGTGGGTGAACAGGAAGGGACTTTGAGCCAAAGAAACGAGTGCGATCGCATAAAAGGACTTGGGCTATATTGTTCCGAGACTAAAGGGAGACAGAAAGAGAAAGAGATAGAGAGACAGGCTTTATCCACGATCAACGTTTTCCTAGAGCAACGACTTCACTGGTGTCTGAGCGCGGCAAACCCACGCGGCGCGCTGCCTCGCTGTAAGAAACTGATGAACGTGGAAAGCAACGGTAATGACAATCAGGGAGAGCGGTAGTGCCATTATACGAGGAGCCTCCTCGCTCCTCAGACACGCAAGTGTCTCACGACCTTGTACGAACACCTTCCTTTAATCGTTTTTCATTTCCACTTTTCTTATCATCCTGCATTCAAGCCACTGCGCCGCACCGCGCTCTGTTACAACACAGCAACCCTCATTCGAACGAATTACAGCTCTCCGCTCCGGTTAGACCGCCATTCTACGCGACTTTAATAACTCATTGGGAGACGCCGGGGCTCTTTAAAGACGCGAGGAGACGGGATACAGAGAGAAAGACTCACTCTCTTCCCCCGTTGAGTTATGAAGTTAGACAACCGGAGAGAGTCAGGCCGCTGCGCAAACACGCACGTCTATTTTGTCGTGCGATTTCCACCCGATTAAAGACCACGGCTATTACCGAGGATTACGCCGCCGGCATTCGGGGAATCCATATCCACGTTAGCCAATCGCCGCTCGATCATCGGCCGATTAACTTTTTACCAGCAAGACGCGAATTAAATCGACCATTTTCTTTTCAACCCCGCGGCGCCTGCTGGAATTAGAAGGTATCGGGGATAGAAGATGTGCCTTTTGCCTCTGATTATGCTAATTGCACTGTCGATACTATTGCTGGATTGTAAGTGCGTAAAATAGTTCATCAATTTCTAATTTTCAAATAAAAGTTCAAGCCGAAGCTTCCATATATGCGATTAGAGCACAATGATTGAAAAAATCGATTCTAACCTTCGGATTGTGGGCGTTGAATTCGTATTGACCTAAATTTCAATTTTCTAGAAGCCAGTCTAAATTATTGCTCACATTGAATTCAATAAGAAGAGAGTTTAGAAACGCATAGAAGAAAATTGCTACGCAAGGATTTGCACCGCCCTTTCCGCCACAAGAAGATTTCGAATCTCCATGCAGAATAAAAACATTCTGCGTAAATTGCGCAAAATTGTAGACAGAATATATTGAAAATAACACACCGGTTCTGCTGAATTCTCGCGTTCCAAATTATACCCACTCGTTTCATCCAAAACACATAAAATCGACACTCTAGCCACGAGCGTTCTCATCCGAGAGGCCCAAAGTAATCATCGATCGCGTTCGACGCTAAAATCCCATAAAAATTCAATAACGTACCGAGCCCGCCGAAGAATTCCGTGAAATCGTGTTACCGCGAGGGGCAGCAAATTTCAAGCAGTTTAAACGGCCATACAGACGCCTCATTACCGCCCATGAAGTAAAGAGAAATCGAAACGTGGCATTTGAGATTTTTCCGAAACTGGCGCCTCTTCGGCCTCGTCGGAGGTCTATTGAAAAACGACCGGCCACGGGATCCGTGCGTAGTCTCATTGCTGCAAATTCCCATCATTTGAGCGGAACAGTCGATAACGCACAGTTGCGAAGGGTAGCAATCCTCTTGCGGGTAGATAGCACGACCGTAGCGCAGCAACATCGTTCTATCGATTCGGAAGCACCCTGTCAGAAGCACACATGGTGCTTCTACATGGTAGACATCGGGAAGATAAGTTGCTGACAAGACGGTCTTATTCGATCATAGCGTGTAGAATATCCTGTTATAGGATCAAAATCCATATGCAGTTTTCACGGAAATGGGAACAACAGCGATAGCAGTGGTTCAACTCTTTCTACGGTCGATGACCATTATATACAATATCATAAATATCTATAAAATTATTTTATTTTATTATTCAGTATCACTTGTATCAATAAATTGTGTACGTGTTTCTTGTGATCGGGTCGAAAACCAGAGAATCCCGCGAGTGCAGCACCGGCGAACTGGCGTGGGCCAGCATTTATGCAAATAAAGCATTCTCGGCGGGCGTTGGGCGAGCTTGCGGATCGCGATGCCGCTCCCCGGCTTGCGACAAGATCTTTTATCGTGATTAAGCACACGAGTCGCGACACGTCACCTCCACTGTACGGTCGCGATAAGAGGCCGAGCGGTTCCTCGAGAGACAGCAAAACCAGAAACGTCACGGTACGGCATACAACTTGAGTAGGACAACGAAAGAGAGCTGCGAGCAAGGTGGATGCGAAAGGAAGGGGCGGCTGAGAGCCAACAACGTAGGGTCACTATCAATCTCTCCACGACATTCTCTCGGAGGACGCGTGAGGGATCGAGGTAAGAGAGAAAGAGAGAACGATATAGAAGAGACCTAGTGAACGAGGGAGAGAGAGAGAGAAGGGGAGGGGGGAAGGAAAACAGAAGAGGCAAGACAAAGAGAGAGTGGGGTAGGGGAC
This sequence comes from Lasioglossum zephyrum, assembly GCA_028455615.1. Classification (NCBI taxonomy): domain Eukaryota; kingdom Metazoa; phylum Arthropoda; class Insecta; order Hymenoptera; family Halictidae; genus Lasioglossum; species Lasioglossum zephyrum. Next base: position 5,282,112 of record CM052324.1, on the reverse strand, counting down.
GTTCCCGGCGTAATACGACCAAAGTTTAATTACCACATTACTTTGGTACGCTTTATCCATCTCATCCCGGGCGTTCATCCTTCTTCCGTTGAATCCATCAGCAGTCAAGATGCTTGATTACGAAACAGAGAGAGAGAGAGAGAGGGTGGGGGGATCGGAGGGCGTCGAAGCAAATAGCCTCTTCTCGAAATTCTATACACTATTTTCCGTGAAGTTCATCCTCGAGGCTCAATCACCCCACTACCTTGACGGGTTCGTGATCGCGGGCCTCTACGTGCACGCCAAGGTAACCGCTTCTTTTCTCTGTCCTTATCGTTTGCCACCGTTCTATCTAATGGCCGCGCAGCGCAGTCCACCTTTATTTCGTTCCAGCCAATCCCCTCCTAAGTGTTTCTCCTTCTAACAGTATCCGTGAACACGTAACATCTATAGATGGTAGTGGGCAGCCACTTAGAGGCGCGGAGCGTAACCACGCATAAACCAGTTTCCTGGTTATCCGACTCCCCGCATTTTCCTGGTCGACGCACCGCGCGTCGAACCCGTACGGAACGTACCATTAACGGAGGCTCCGCACGATTCCGCTGCGATTGGTGATCACCGGCAGCCAGGATAGAGAAAACCGGTGGTGGTGTGCCGATGTGCCGATGCCGATGTGCCGATCCCCGATGGCCGATACTTCAGAGAGAGAAAGAGAGAGAAAGAGCATCGATGCCGATGCTGATCCTGATGCCGAGACGACGCCGCCACCGTTGCTGCTGCTGCTTGCCGCCAAGGCTGAAAAGATGCTCTCTTAAAAGGCCCCCGGTGGATCGTTTTAAACGCGACGACTGCCAGACCTCGTCTACGTCATGACAACGAGCATCGAATAATTACGTAACGAGCTATGTGCTTTCTTCTTCTTTTCCTTCTTCTTCCTCTTCTCCGTCGTCGTCGGCGTCTGTGTCTTCTTCTGATACTCCTGCGTCTATTTCTTTCTTCTTCTTCGTCTGGTAGACGTTGCTAGTAGAGACTTCGATTGCAAGACGCTCCTGGGAAGACGAAGACGTTAACGGATTGATTGGTATGCGTCCGATACAACGCCGCGGCAGACTGGCTAGCTTATTTTGTGTACATAAAGACAACTTGATTAACCTAGTCCAGGTGCAAACAACGCCGGAAAACGGCTTTCGGATTCGATGATCCTGGCACTTGGTGGCAGGGGATTTCGCGAAATTACTGAATCTAGCCTGTTTGGAGCTGGTAATATGTTTATTGACTATTACGTAGATACGCGTTTTCCTATGTGTCCATTTACATCACAAACGTAAATCAATGTAAAATTAGTCTAAAGAGCCCAAAGACTAAAACAAGAAACGGCAACGTTAAAAACAAAATATCAATCATACTTAATTACTACAAGAAATTAGTAATTCGAAGATAAATATAATCTTTAATACGAATGTAAATCCAGATCGTACAACTCACTCGGTTTCGCCGTAAAAGCGTCTAATAAATCAGGTCCGCGGAATTTATGTATTCTCGGAATCGTCGAATGTGCAGTAAATTAAACGCGGCAATAATCCCGAGCTATTACTTAAGTTGATACTATTTTGATTTGTAACTTAATAAAACAAGTAATGGGTGGCATCAATCAACGAATAATTACACGCTCTAAAAAGGGACGACGTGAAAATCGAAATATGCATGAACATTCTGGTTGGTTTAATGGACTATAGCGTGTACGCTCAGGGTGTTATGCTAATAAATTAGGAGAGCTCCCGCGATCGTAAAATATTGTCGACGCGAAACAATTAGACATGAGAGAAAACTGTTAATGGGGAATATGAGTTTGAAGAGAGATCGGCGAGAAGTCACGAGAGCGAGTTCGACTTCTTAGTATCGTAGACGGAACTGAGTGATAACCTTTGGCAATTTAGTACCAGCATTCGAAGGAGAGGCTTTCTCTTGCCCTTTCACGCGATAAACTGGTACAAATTAAATCAGCATGAGAGGATTTTCTTTGGGACGCAAACAACGTTCATAAATTTCAATGGATCAAAGGGGGGCGAGTGTACATCACGGGCCGGAGAAGGCATTCGAGCACACTCTTATAATCGTCTGCATAACTTTGAGAATCCGTTTGACCGAGAACCAGTATCGAGAACAGCCTTACGCCGTTATGCGATAAGTCGCGTGCCCATTAAACGTTCGCACCAGTGATTCGTACGTTTCGTTTGTTGTGTGCTGCGCCTGTACGGGAATCACGGTTAGAGGCAAACTGATCCCAAGCAATAAATTAAAAGATCGCGTTGAATTACGATGCCATCGCTGTCGGGAATTTAATTTTCCTCGGTTCTAACGTATTCTAGAATTGCTCGAACATCTTTGAATACGTCGCCCACTAATCCACTCTGGGTATTATGGTTCTGTACAAAAACTCAATACAAGAAGTATAAAAATGTGAAAAAATTATGGACAGCTACATTATTAAGAGGAGAAATCAATTTTTATCGAACTCTAGTTTCATACGATTGACACAGAAAATTGCTACCCGCGGCTTATTCGCGAGGATATTTGCATTATCTTCAACTGTGAATTACAGTATTAAGAGGAAAAATAAATTTCTATCAAACTCTCGTTTCTAGCAATTGGCACAAAAAATTTCTATTCTCCATAACGACCCGCAGTTTGTTCACGCGTATCCGGGTGATTAGCTAATTCAGGTATACTGTATTTTTATAATTATTTTTTAATAATTGTGGTATTAGCAAGACAATCAGGTTATGCTGTTTTTTAATTGTTCTGATTGAAATTTACCGATCATAGTTTAAAAATTGTCAAATTCATTTAGAAATACACTTTATTGACGATTTATAAATTAATGTATATACAACTTCTGTTATAGTAGATGCGGACAATTTTTACACAAAATGTTTGATCATTAAATGTACTGCAACGAGAAGATCGATGACAAGATCGAAGCAAACAGAGTTGTCTGAAACAGGATCCCATAATGCAATTCCCGTGTTCATTTTCTTTCAACTCTGTAGCAATTTCTAAACCGTCTTGTATTAATAAGCACCGTCCGGGTCACTCGATGATAACATTAATAGAACAAAATAATAAATTGACGAAAGAACCGTAAGGTATCTAAGAGATAATTCGGTCATATCCGCAAGCCATGTAGGCGTTCGTATACTTTTGGACGGTACTGTAATTCGTACGCGTCGGTGGTAATGGTAATAGGATCACTGGCACCGTTCAGTAAGTCGTTTAAAAATGGGCGCGACTTGAATAATCCCGTTACCGAGCCAAATGAAAAATCCGCCGCGTCCTATTGTAAAAACCGAATCGTCGATAGATGAAACTGTTCGAAACGGAGGTTAAAAGAATACTAAACTTATAGACCCCGGGAAATAGATTAATTGGAAGTGATTGAAGAAGTTAACATCCCGAGTTTAAGTTCCTGTATTGATCGCCTTCGTAATTGAGTTTGACGAAATTCTTTAGATGTCGTTAAACAACGACCTTTAAATTGTTTCAGGATATATAAAGTTGCTTTTACAATTGGAACTCCTCGGTTTTAATTACTCGGCAATGAATCGATTAATGATTCACTGAATGCTAGACTGAAAATGGCAAATGGAAAATAAGGTTTTTACTCGTTTTCGTTTTTTGTAGTGATGAGATTTGGGGAGAGGTTCAATCGTGCTCGCGCAATTAGAAATTTTTTTTTGACAATTGTTATACTAGTTAAATTTTTTTATAATTTTCAGAGGTAGTCAAATTTATTATTTTATGTTTGCTAAAAAAAAAGTGTCTTGGCTATTGAGTTTGACGAAATTATTTCGATTGAAATTTCTCGGAAATAAATGGACATCGTCGATTAGAAATGCAATATAATTTTTACTCTTTTTCTCGTGGTAACGAGATAGATTCTTCTCCGAGGGGGCAAGTTTGTATTTATTTATTGACGAAAGAGAGAACTTTTGTCGCTATACATAGGTTTCGATTAGCTGGAACGGAAGACGCAAGCGCAGCTATTTCCATTCGAAATTACCGTCGCAAGTTCAGTTCAATTTGCGTAAGGTAATACGATTTACATTGGCTGTTAGTGTCGGTTTTGTGGCCAGTAAAGCGAGTCAATAGTAGTAGTACATCTGTAGTATTCGACTGTCATTATACGATGCCTTATTTACGCTGTCCTCGTTGGATTAGGCGAGTACGAACGCTATAATCGTCTAAACGGGAATAAATTTTAAGGAAAAACCGTTTGTCGTTTTAACCCATGCCATTTCCCCATTCCTTGCAATGACACTTACATGCATATCATATCACGTACATCTAATTTACATAATTATCACTCTCTGATAAAACACTTGCGAAACAGATTGCGCTAATTATATGCGCCGGGTCTAATCCGCATACGGGACCTTAACGATTATTTAAATTCATCTGATATTATAAGTTCCCGTGCGATAAAGTACCACAGATTATATCTTAAGCAACCGCAGTGCACCGACCACAGCAATGCAACATCACCTAATAAAACTAATTGCGTTAATTGCACATTAATTGAGTTGTTAACCGCATCGCGTATTTTTTGTTTCTTGCGACATTCAAAGCGCAGTAAAATGTCACTAGGTTACCACGGGGCTTATCTATAATGCGCGCGGTTATTACCGGTCTGGTGAAATTAATGTATTCATGGTCTTCCCACGAATCTCAATAATGTAATAAATTTAATAAAGTACTTTAGCGGGAGCACAATAAAATCCCTGGCACAGTAAACAACTTCCTGGCCAATTATCTCGAAATGAACTTCTCGGGTAGTAAATTCGAAGAAACTTCCCAGATTCACGGTTTCATGGGGAAATCTTGCAAAATGGAAGTTTTGGGAAAAATTATATCATTTTAGTATTATAGTACTGTGTCGAACTCGTGATAAATGTTTTGATAAATATTTTAATTTCATGCAGCTGACTAAAATCTAACCAAAGAATAATTGAGCTTGTATTCCAAAAAAATCGTTAACGATTTCCACGGATTCCAGTGGTACTCGAGCGAGTGGAGAATTTGGGTTCACGAGGTCACGCGGAATCGGTTCGCAGCGGAGTGGAAAGACTGTAGTCTTACTTTCCGTAAAGGACACTCGTTTTCGCTGATTGCCGACTGATCCGAGTGAGACGCTGGGGGTGTAACCGATCGTTTTGCATCGGTGGTGGTGGTGTAATAGGATCATGTTTGCATCCGAGGGTATGCTATCGGCGCTGGTGCGTGCCCGCGAGTTTATTAGAAACGAGTCCGTAAGACACGCATCAGCAGATCAAACGACACGTCTAGGGGGCCATTGGGTCGATCGGTACTCAAGGGCGAACGAATAGCAGCCGGTCGTAAATCGACGAAGACTACCACGACGACAAAACGGTCGTTTCCTTGCGAAATTCCGCGGCAGAAGATTGCCGATTGCGATTGAACCCGATGAGACATCCAGGCACCGTTATTCCGGCATGGTGACGCGATGGTATGGGCACCTGGTAAGAGCGTGTGCTTACGTCTCTCTTCCTCTCTTTCTCCTTCTCTTTTGCTTGCCCGGTGTGTGCCCGGGCCCGTTTCGCCTCCTCGCTCCTTCTACGTCGAACAGAGCTCTAAGCACCGCGTGAATCGACCGAGTTTACGTTCAGAGGGACACCACCGCCCGGTTAGGTCACACTGTTCACACATGTACGAATTTTTTCTCTCTTTCGGATCCTGCGTCCGCTTACTCTTACTCTTCTCCCGTTTCTGCTCAAGGAAATTTGATAGATGTGTACAGACGAATTTTGGAAAATAAACTGATATAGTAACAATTCAACAAAGTGCTACCGTGTTCAAATTCAGTCAATTCTGCTAGTATACAGGGTGTCTTCACGTCACTATTATTTTTAATGGCTTCGATATTACGAGTTTGTTTATAGGACGCGTGAAGGTCATGTGAAGGTCAACCCAGTTTTTAAATGGAATCATTTTTCAACGAATCAGAAACGACATACAGCTTAATTTTGAATGATTGGTGGTGATTTCTACGGGTTCTAGTGATCCAGATCACTAGACACCATCTCCCGGTTAGGTCACACTGTTCACACATGTACTAAATTTTTCTCTTTTTAGTATCCCGCTCTCTTTCTCTCTCTCTTCTCTTCTCCTTCTCCCATTCTCGTTTTCTGTTCCAGCTTTCCTCTACTCGTCTCATCCGCTCTGTTATACGTATGTACAACCGACGCGATACCTATTATTTACCCGATACGCATCATTTACCAGAAATTTCGAATCCACCGGCATTGCTTAATGACATACCGTGATCGGTCATCGTTCCGTTTATCCTGTTTTTCTTCGGGATAACGTTTTTGCTTTTGTGTACACTGGCGTGTAATTTTGCGGTAATTCTGGAACCACGCCGGCCAATTATTCTTCCAGTTAACACAATTCCATCGGCAGCGTAGTATCTGCTCGGGACGCCATACGCGCGCCACACGCGTACGATTTCATTAGACAACCCCCTCCCTCCCCGCTCTCCTCCTACCGCTCACGTAATTCGTCGAGCGTTTTCGGAACGTTCGATTCAATTATGAAACGATTATGGAACGCTTCAAGGCGAAGATGATTACCTTCGAATTGCGCGGAAGGTTTTAGGCTCGAAAGGATTTCGACTCTGGTAGCGCGAGTTCTTCCGAGGTGATTTAACCCCGTGAAATCTGGGCCGCAAAAATTGGATTCGTTTGGAGCAATTTTATTTAATTAAGACGAGAACTACTCAGTTGAACCTTCCGACAACGATTACTAGATAGAAGATGATTAGTTGTTATTTGGAACGTTTAAAGCACTTTAAAAAATTATTGAACGAAGAAAAAAATTGCCGAGCTGCTCTTGATTCTTGCAACAAAACATTTTTTATTTAATCTGCAATGTATTTATTGTTCTAGCTATTGTTGAAAAATTTGAGCTACTCATTGCATCAATGTTTAAATCTGAACAAATTGAGACTGTCACCCAATTAGGCTGTGGTTAAAGTGGAAGAAATACTAGTCTTGTTAGAGATTCTGGGAAGACTACAATCAAGATTTGAGATTCCCGTAAGGTTACAATAATTGGGAGATTCCTACCTACGATTTTCAAAGAAAAAATTTTATCTATCGTAACATAATACTTTTTATCGGCCACATACCTAGCGGAGACCCAACGCTGAGGCCCGAACGAAAAATAGCTTTAAGACTCGATCTATAGAATATAAACGCGTATGTCTAAAAAGAAAAATTAATTTACCGACGAAATTCAAACAAATGCAACATGGATCACCCATAAATGACCGGCACAATTTTTTCCCATACTTGAAAATAAATTTTTACTACAACCTAAGAACACCGAATTTTACAAAAATCCAGTAAGACGAAAGTGTGAGAATATTTTAAAAATCATTGTTACGGAAAGGGAGAATAAAAAATCTGAAAACCTGTTCTCAAAGAAGACGCTACGAGACATCTTGCAGAGCAACGTCCAAAATTCCACGGAGCCTATCGCGGCGTAACAGGTGCAGCGCGTCGTTGATAGCATTCGCGCATCGCCCAGCAGGAAATAATATCCGAAACCAGCGGTTGCGAATCGGAAGTGATTCAGCGTGTCGCGTATTATTCGCGGCGACATTGCGACAGGTAGACTCCAACGGTCTCGACGCAATTCGAGTCGGTTAGGCTGGCCTCGGCAAGGATGCTACCGATTCGCAACTTGTCGGGACTCTTCTTGGCGGGGCCGGTGTCCCGGTGGCAGAATAAATTTCGTGGGTGTACACAGCGGCAAGGTTACATCAGTTGTGTTGGTGGGGCCCGAAACACCGTTGCTTCTGGCTAAGAATAGCATTCCAGCCAATCGTCTGGAAGTACGTGAACGAAATTCAGGTCTATCGGTAACGTCGACCTGCCGAGTGGCTCGGTTAGGTAGTGGGAGGTAGGAGGAAGGGAGTCCAGAAGCCGGTAGGTAGAAGGTAGAGCGGTAGAGGGGGAGGGGTTGAAGGAAGGGGGACCTTAGAGGGGAAGGTGAAGAGGAATACTCATGATTTCGATAAGTGTACAGGTGAAGGGGGAAGGTGATAGGGGGGGGGAGGGGGCAAGAATTCGGATAGAGACAGTGGACAGGGCCTAGCGAGGCCAGGCTCGGAAAGAGGTTGGCTTGTTTTCAATGGTGTCGTACTTGCGATCGAATTATGCGTACCGTTCTGTCCTCCTTAGTCGGCAGCGGTCCCACTGCCCCCTACCCCCTTCTACCGATCGGTCGAGGAAGAAACGTGCGCCGCGACTCAGCCAGGTGTATCCAGTGCCTAAGAGCCAGCCGGTCGACGTCGTTATACCCTGCAGCGCGGTGCCTCGCGAGGTGCGTATTATCATTGCAAATCGGCCGCCGATTTCCGTGCTGGATCCATCGAGAACCGTATGCGCGTGTGCGATCGACAAAAGTCAATTGGTCTATCTGGCGCGCGCTGTGCTTCGTTGGTGCGCACCCGGTTTTTTTTACCCTCCCCGAATTTTCGGTATTTTGTGATCGGTGATCGGTGATCCTGTCCGGGACTAGACTTCGAGGCGATCGGTTTTTGTGAGGAGACGTCCTTCGGTAGGATAACGCAGCCCAGACACAGCGGAATTTGGAAGAACCGTCCTCGTTCCGGGACCGAGCCGATTTTAGACAGGTACGATCGTTGACTCTGTTTCTGAGACTGATGCACTTGATTGGCGGTGGGACACTGGTTTCGTACGATCAAGTGCTACTCAATGGAAATTGAGTATTGGGTGGGTTATTTTATCGTGGATCAAATTTTTTTGATATTTAGACACGTTGAATTAGGTTTCGGGACCGATGCCGATTTATTGCTGGTACTACTTCCTCGAGATAAAGTGAAACTTTAAAAAGAGTGAATTTTAATTTATCGTGGAATAAAATTTTCAGAAATTCAATTTGTGATAGGCACTTTCGTTGATCCCATTTTTGGGACCAATTCGTTGGTGATTTACGTCTTGGTACACGACTGAAGGATGTTTAGTCATTTTATTTCGTTGTGGATACCGATTTTTAGAAATTTAATTTTTGATAGGTACGTTTGTCGACTTGGTTTTTGGGACCAACGCCGATTTGTGATTCTTAAATTCGTAGTGATTCTTGTCGGTTTGTTGGTTGGACTTTTTGAGCCTGATGCGGCTTTTCAATTCAAGTTTCAGCGTCGATGAAATCATTTTCACTTTCTTCTGATCTCTGGATTCTTGATTGCTCATTTTGAACTTAGGCTTTCATTTGTGTCTAGTTTAATGTTTATTGGGTGAGTGTTTGAGACAGATGCCAATCTTCTATATGAGTTATAGTATCAGTTATCTTCACGTTTTTGTGAACCTCAGATTTTTGTGGTTTCATTTCATAAAATTTCTTCCAATTCCATTTTTGACAGATATTTGATTAACTTTTTGGGACTAACACCTACAATGTAATATCGTCATATAATTGGTGTATAATTTATCTGCAACTTTCATTTTCATTAAATTTAATTTTTTACGATTTGTTCATTCATTTTTAGGCTCGATACTGACTCCAATGGTAGTCTGAATATTATTTCTTTCTGAACCTAGAGATCTTGATTACTTACTATTTTATCACAAATCTTCGTATTTTATCAAATTTAATCCTCTACAATCTACTAGTTAATTTCTGGGCCTGATACAGGCCCATAGTGAAAGATGACATTATTTCTTCACGAACTTTGTAATCTCGGTCGTCTTCTTTCCCAAAAAATTTAACGTTTGACATTGTAGGAGATAATTTTTTGGACCTTTATCACCATCTAAATGGCAACAAAAACGTCACAATTCTCTCATCTTCACTCGGTGGACCACGAAAAAAAAGTTTCAGTGAAAAATTTTCAACGAGAGTCCACTTTTACCCATCCCACCAAATCAAATCGAAAATCCGTTTGAGAATCTCGATTCGATTGTGCGCGATTCAATTTCTGCGACTCATCTGTCAAATTCCTGGGTCCTGGAATCGTGCTGCAAGTGGCAGGGTCGATGATATTTTCCAGCGGACAAGGAAAACCGATGATGTCCCGGAGTCCTTGGTCGTTTTATTTCGCCACAGACACGCAGGAATTCGTGCAACTTTGCTACTTGAGCTTTTGTTCGTTCCATCGAACTGTGAATATACAGATTCTCGTACGCGGGCGTAGCAGTGTCTGGTGCGGGCCAGTGTGCGCGCCGGTTGTTATTTAGTTCCGCGCGTTAGAAAACAACGTGACGGGAATAAAGGCCGGCGCGCGGCGCTCGTATTTTCGCGCTCGCATTTTTTCCCCCGGCCGTTTTCGACTGGAAAACGGGGAACGGTTCAAGTTCCTATTCACCACGGCCGAAAAAATTTGTACGTACGTCCCCGTTCCGTATTGGACGTTCATAAAACGCGCACAACCGTGCTAAGAGAATTGTTCGTCCGGTTGTCAACGGACTCGGTATGTAGACCGAACGTCTCTCTTTCGTTATTCAAGGCGCGCGCTCGTAGAAGCACGTTCTTCTACTGTGACAGATTTCAGACAATGTTCTCATTTTATTATTATTACACGTAGCAGACCGCAAAACTAGGTTATTTACGTCCGAACTCCGATGTACTGGTATCGTTGCCCGGCATCGTGAATTCGCCCACCATTTGTATTCCCGAGCCGGATCCGATTGTGTACGTCAGAAATAATGGTTTTGCTTGACTAGAACTTTGTTCTTCATCTTACACGTTTATTCGCACTTTTCTGAAATATGTTCTATTGGCTGAAGTTGATACTTGCTTGAACTTTCAGGATTGATCGAGAAGTGATTTGGATTGTTAGGAATTTGATCCTGTTAAAGATTTGATTTAACTAGAAGAATGCAGAAAAGAATTTTTTAGTTGCATCGAATTGTTTCTTGTTACGTCAAGAAATTGTATCAATTTCGTATGTAAATGTGTATGTACGCTCCAAAATGTATAATATGATACAAATAATGAGAATATCGGGTTCATTACGTTGCACTTGTAAACAATTTGCAATAAAGGTGGATTGATTGAAATTGTTATTATAATTCGATCTACGTGCTATAACGTGATATCGCTTGAAAATGAAAACTGAAATAATTGTTATTATGTGTTTAGTACGTGCGTCGATTTTAATGTGTTCGAGCCAGCTTTCAGCAAGGATGAACGTGTATACAATATGTGTATAACAGAATTGTAACGAATCCTCTTTCACCTTCAATGAAAAACAAATGAGCATTCTTACTTTTACGTCGATAAGTGTCCTTATGAATGACAGCGTACATGTTGATAATAAGACGTTAAACCGAGTCAAAAGCACAAAGTTCATAAAAAATTTTAAAAATATATATACATGTGTAATTTTTACAAGAAATTAGAATAAAGGGAGAAATATTTAAAATATTTTCCACTTTAGTATTCTTTACCTATCAGATTTGCTGCAAGAAAAAAGTATATGAAATCATTTCCCATCGAAAGATTTTTGCAAACCGCGGTTAATTCCTGATTTCGAAAGCTATTCGATTTTTGTACTCTGCTCTTTTATTGTAATTTTACATTAAACAATCTCGGGGCCGAGTGCAATTTTAGTGAAAAGGGAATCGCGAGTTGCATTCTTCGAAAGGCTGTAACCTTGTTAATTTGGATTGTGACAGCGCTTGTACTCGCGGAAACTGCGTAAAAGAAAATATTGAATTCATGAAATTAAAAAGCAGGACATCCCGTTACATAATCTGATAAAACCTTGAAGAGACCGGAGCGCAAATTGACTCGGATCCCGTTCTGTTCACAGATAAGGTTGCGCGGCGACAGGTGTATCGGCATGATGACAAGGGAGTTGCTGAGGACGTTGCTGTTGGTGCAGGTGATTTTGAGGTTGGGTCGCGTAGCGTGCGACGACTCAGCGCACGCCGATGACCAAGAGCAGCAGTCAGCGTCTTCTGCAGTGCCGTCGGGTCTTTCTGGGCCAGATTACACTGGTCCATCCGCCGGTTCCGACGAGTGCGACCGAGAAATGGTGGGCTTCGAGGTAGTGACCGGTTACGTGTACTCCGCGCCGACGAACTCGTTCGAGGGCGTAGCAACTCTGATGGTCACCGAGTGCCTGGACCTCTGTCAGGCGAACGACTCCTGCCAGGCGGTCAACTTCGAGACGGGCCTGTGCGTGATGTTCACCTCGAACGCTGACAGCAACCCAGGTAAGCCCGAGATTGAATCGTTATCGTATTCGCGGGCGTATAAACGTTAGGAGGGCGCGCGAGCCGATCCGATCGGCCGATATTCCCAGCTAGAAACGTCAACGGATTCAACAGACGAAGAGACCCAGCAACGTTTTGCTTCGGTTGCTTGCTGGGCTGTTCGCTGCCGATCAGTCTTTCTCTACCGACGCCGGTGGACACTGAACGGTGCCACGCATCCGGGGATCGTTTATATATATGTATGTTCTACCGGCCGAATAAGGGAATTCCATGAAGCGTGTAAGCGTTCCGCGGAATGATTAAATGGCCAAGACGATGGGTGAAATAGACGTGTGTCGCTCTCTCGTCGTACCCGAGAACCGCAGTCCAGAGACGCGCGCGCGTAGCTTTATACCGCACGTGAGTCGCCTCGCTGAAAGCGTAACGGGTTCCCATGCCGATATTCGGTCGGTCTTATAATCTCTGTTCGATTGGGTGGGAAGCGGTCGACCAAGAATTTCGAGAATCTGGAACGCAACCATTCTGTACGGTACAATTCCGCACTATCGAGATGCTCCCCCTTGTCTCGTCGCGTCGCCTTCTTACAGTCTGTCCACGCTTCCTGTTGCTTTACAGAACGCCCTAACGACATCCTGAAGCGATACTCTAACCTGCTCCGGGATCGTTACGCGGCGATTACGACGCGCGACACTGATTTCACGTTACCGTCAATAGTCGACCAGTCTTTCAGTTTTCAAAACAAATCATTTTTTTTCTTCGTCACTCTCCATTTTGGAGAAATTTTATTTTCAAATTCAACTATTAAATTTAGCGATTTTTGTTTGTGCTGACTGGAAAAAATATATGAATGGATTTCTTAGGAGACGATTATATGGACAGTCTCGAATACAACGATGTAGTTTTTTTTGTAATATTTTTATAAGCAGTGGACGCGATTAAACAATATTTGAAAACAACCACAGATCTTTATCACAGCGGACCTTAATGATTTTAATAAGTTCAAATTAATTCATTTTTATTATAGATTCAAAAATATAGTTATATAGTTGTGCTAACTGGAAAAAATATATTAATGATTTCTTAGGAGACAATTATATGGACAGTCTCGAATACAACGATGTAGTTTTTTTGTAATATTTTTATAAGCAGTTGGACGCGATTAAACAATGTTTGAAGACAACCACAGATCTTTATCACAGCGGACCTTAATGATTTTAATAAGTTGATAAAAATATAGTTGATAAAATGCTGCAGAATAAAATGACACAAAGGGAATCATAAAATTTCAAGGCGAAATTGCAATTCTTTCTTTGGATCACGGTACGGATAAATCGCGTGTCGAGAGCTTTAAATTTGACAAACGCAGTAGACTCGGTCCATTTCCAGATATTGCATGAACTCGAAAAGCTCTTTTTTCTTAGTGATGGTCTGAAAAGCAGCAATTTGTTACGAGCGTTCCGGTTATAATTGTTTCGAAAAGAATTTGATTCACTCCGCAAGCAAATGTTCTCTCTCGTAGCCCGTTGCACTCGTGTCGCGCGCGTGTTTGATAAAATTCACTCGTTTTGCACGGTGTCTGTCGCTTGTATGTATGTGTACGATCGTTATTAATCGTCCATTTCACGGATTATACAGCGAAGCGTAGCGTAATCCGTGTTTGTCGATTGTATCGCAATATACCGTGTATCGATTGCGTACGAAAAATGCGCCACTTCCCCGAGCATCGAAAAGCTGGTCTCCTTGAAAACGGTTTCGCGCATCCGAGTTCTACAGTTTTTTCGTCTCTCTTGTCGCAAATATTGCAATCGAATTCTCCACTATAACAGTCGATAAAAGTTTATTGTTCTCCTACGAACCACATTTTTTGACAAACAGTCTCTCCTATCGTTTTGCAGAACGGTCCATGTAAATCTGCGACAGAAGTGTTTATGGGGCTCTTGGTGCTAACTTTTTTCGACGTTTAATTCCATCGAACCAGAGTAGTCGGGAATTTTTTCGGAACAACAGGCGACAATCCGCGATTTCCTTTTCCACTTTCGTGCACAAAGAAATTCCTCGGCCGATAAGTCGGCCGGATAAATGGTCCTCGATTTAGCTCTTCAATAAGTTTCTCTCTCTCCCGCGAAGTATTTAAAGCTGCCTGATTCGCAATCGCTTTACACGCTATCTGTCTTCGATCCGAGAGAATCTTATTTGAATTTTCGCGAGGAGGAGGGCGACGAGTTCGCGGTTGATTTTCCTCCCCGTAAAACGTCGTGGAAAAATATCGAGAGCCAGAGGATTTGTCAAGCGGTCCTCGACCTACTCTTTCATCGCGGTTCGAGGCGTTGGATTGAAGACGATTTTAAGCTATTTCGGCCACGAGCGCCATCCGGATTACATGTTAAAGTTTCGTCGTGCAGTCGCACGTTTTCACAGTCTCTCACGGAAGTTCTTCGTCGCTGGAAAAATCGCGTCTCGAATTCTCGTGTTGCAAATTCGCCGGTGCGCCGCTTCGTTAATTTCGGAAAAGAACACCTTCTAAGAATCGTTCACAACAAATTCCAAACCAAAATCATATTTCGTACATCATTGCTTTCTAGAATTTGAAGATAATTCTGAAAAATATTAAAGTCTTGCAACCTTGAAAAGTCGGTATTCTTCTAAAACGAATTAAAAACGTCTGATTAAATCGAACGAGCTCTGTTACCCGGGGAAAAATCGAATTCGAACAACGCGCTTGCGTTAATTAAACGCGAACAATGCACAATATTTAATTTTCTCGTGTGACCGGCTCTGTTTAACACTTTGATAATAGAATCGAGGTATTAATGATACTGCATTAACATCTGAATGTCCAATTATCGACAAATCGGAGCTGAAATGTTATCGGCTTTTGAAGGAAGTTTGTATAATTAATTCCCGAAAGATCTTGAGCCGTTTCGCGAAATAAATAGCACTTTGCGCATCAAAATTTATTGCGCCTTGCTCGCATCTTTGTTGAGATGGATCGCGAAGGGCGGCGGGTCGATGTAAATTCGCAGCGAACTTGGAACATGATCGAATTCGCTGCTAACCGCGGGAGTAACTGCGAAACTTTCTACGGCCGTTACAGCAACGGGAAGTTTTATCTGATTTGGTTGGCCGGGGTAGATTAAAAATGCTATTTGCTGCAAAAGTTACGGGGCGGGTTCCCGTTAGAGCAGCGCGCGCGTGCGCTCGCAAGCGGCGAAAGGTTCATTCGCCCACAATGTGGCAGGAACGTCGAAACTCCGATCCCGAACAATTAAGCACGGCCAGGAACACAACGCAACAGCGCCAGAATGACGGGTTCACACGCAACGTGTACAGCAACAGTTAAGATACAAGATAATTACTGTAGAACAAAGATGCATCGTAATAATCTTATTCTCGTGGCCCCCTCGCATGAACTTTAATGTACCATGGGGGATGGTTAATTGCAAAAAATAAATGTCCCCCGAATTACGAGGAAGCGTTATATCAGTCTGGATTCCTTCCTGAAGCCGGAAGTTTCCCAGCCTTCCTTGACATTTAAATATGTAAGTAGGAATTACACACTATTCTCCTAATTAGAGTTCCATTAGGGCATAAAGTCTGAGCGGGATTTAGTGTATGTTGATGTAATCGGTTTGGGATTCCTGTGGTTACCTGTTATTAATTTAAATGTAATGATTCCGGTGGCTTTCCGCGTAACGCGGAAGAATGGAGACATGGAAAAGGTTAATAAATTATTCATCGATGTATGTTTCCGATGCGAAGGAAATTAGGGAAATGAGCTCGGAAAATTCATTGAAAGTGAGAGTTAGGGATACAGGCTTAACCCTTGCGTGAAATATTTAATATTCATTTTTATCGGAATGGTAAATAAATGTAGCAAGACAAATATAATTATTATCATAAATTTAAGTTGGGCCACTTCAACCCCCGACAATTCACTTAAGGGTTAAAAAATATTATGACTTATGTTTTAAAGACTATCTGCTTCGTTGAAAAATCACAGGAAACTCAATTTCATTTTTAAACAAGAAAATTTAATACAAATTTTATAGAAACGAAGATTAGATTAACTACACCGTGCAACTACAATCTGTAGGTTCGCTGTTCGTTTGAACAAAGTATATCCAACGCGATGCCGACTGTCGGGTGGTTACAATGATTTTATTGGATACAGCACGGCGCCAAGGATAATCTTTGGATCAGCATCGAGTCTGTTAATGATTGCCGGGTATAACGAGCACCGGCAAAATTTCCGGCGGCATTAACAATGAAGCACGAGAGAGATTTTCATTAGCGGAGGCAACCTTACGTCGAGACTGCTCCAGATGCATTTTTATCAAATTCCATGTACGAAAATCTTCGCTGAAACAATACACTGTAACGATCACGTGCATTGTCAGGGCAACTCGACCGCGCGCTGGTTCCTCATGAATAATGGATACTGGTATAAGTAAGTGTAATGAGAAATGCACTAATTGAATCTTCCGGGGTGTAATTAATATAAACTATGCGTTCGTGGCTGGCCGACTCGTGAGCATTAATTACATGGTAAATAAGTTAGCACATAGATAGAAAAACGGTGCCTAGTCGCAGCCAAGATCTCGTGCGATTACGCCCGTTATTGTTCCAGCTTGTTCATCTGCCAGTACTGAACTTGTTTTGTTCGGTGCCTATCCGGGGATCGAGACGCGTATCTTCCCCTGCCTGTCAATCACTAGTCTGCGGATCTTTATGCATGGCTAAATTTTTTAAAAACCCTGAAATACAATATTTCGACGGACTTTAGTACGAGTTTTATTTATCTCAGTTCTACAAGGCTATTACCACTGAGAATAAGATTTGATTGAATTCCAATGAAAATGTATTTCATTTCCAACGAAACGAACGTCGCCACTCAAATGTAGAAAATCACTGATGAACTTTACAATTGCCTCCCATGCGTTTGGTACTTATACGTCCGTTGTTTCTGTTGCTGAAGTGCTTACAGCGGCTTCGAGGATATTTTGTCACGATTATTTTTGTACACGTTCGTCTCGTTCGTTCAAAGCACTCGTGAACGATTCGGAGCGTGTTATGACGTTTTCTATAGCGTTTCCGAGGCACTTGATCCCCGGCACTTATTACATCGCTACATTATTCGTCTGCGACGAGTCAAGAAAATTTCAGCGTGCTCGCGAAATTCGTAATATCGCTGTCTGCAGCAAGTTTCCGCCGTCGACGCGACTGAGTTCGGAATTGAATTTAAACAATCGGCGAAAAGGGACGGAGCATGGCGCGACGGGAGGGGGCACACTTTTACAACAATGAAACCCAATTTCCGCTGTTCCTGCCCCATGAGTTTCTCCTCTCTCTCTTGCTCTCTCCCTTTGAAACGCGTTCGAGGACTCAACGTTCTGTAAGGAATGGAATTATTCAAAAAGTTGCGTTCACTTTCCCGAAGTACATAAATTTCCGAAGTTTTGGGCCGAGCGCAACGGGTCACGGTTACGAAAACATCGCGGAATCGGATCAACAAACGATCAACTCGGCCCCGTGCTTTTATTCATATACCTCTAACCCATTCCCGGTGTTCTCGCGTTGGTTGAAAAATAACGCGAGCAAACCGGAACGAGCCCGAGCCGCCGGGCATTGTTTTGTGTCAATTCTACTATGTCGCCTCACACTCAACTAATATTCTGTTTCGAACGTTTAATTGGAGCTACTTTTCTCTTCCAATTTCCGTTCCGAACACTGGATGAATTTATACGACTCCGAAATTTCAAAATTCCTGGGAAAATTACGACAACGTCGATTCTCGTTTGACTGTTCCTTCTGACACGCCATTAAAACCACACTTCCAATTAATATAATTTCCACATTACTAAATTCCTATGTGTAATAAATTCTAAAAAGGTCATATGTCATTTGAAGGACATCATGATTCACACATGTTCGGATTGAAAATCGGCAAAAAAAAACTGACGCAACAAAAGTTTTTCTTCCGTGTGATAGTACTCTTTCGAAATCATTTAGATTGATTTCACTCCTGTTCCTCATAATTAAGAACGTTTTCGTTCGACATACAAAGATCCGGGCGCGGTCTAGTAGTTGCGCACAATGAGCTTGAATTGTTGCGTTCGTGGCCACACGCATCCTAAATAATAAAATCCTTGAGCGAAGAAGTGAAACGGCGCTCGCTTTATGTTTCCGCGAACAACAGCAGAAAAACACGATCGCAAGTAGGAATGCACACGGTTCAATAATTGGTGTAACTTGAACAGTGCATCCGGATGCGAGGCACTCTAACGAAGAAGAGTCACACCGCAAGCCTGGTAGCCGGTCGCGGACGAGATCCATCACGAGAAAGAGAAATAGAGAAAAAGAGAGAGAATGTCAGAAAAATTGATTCTCAAAGCACGTGCAGCGGCGATGATCGGCCGAGATCGAAAAAGAGAGGAGAGCGAAAAACGAGGAGGCGAAGAAAGCCCGTAGCGGTCAGGTTAAAGTATAGTGGGGAAATAGGTGAGGCAGCGAACATGCAAAATATTCGAGGCACCTTGGACGATCATTTACCGCAAACTTCTCGAGTTATCGAGTTGACGTGCAGGTATACCTGCTCCTGACAGCTTGACGTCTGCAAAGTACTCTTTGCTTCTTTTAACAACACCTCTACCAGGGTCTCCCCTACTACCTCTCTCTCTCTCCCCTTCTCGTCTTGCTGCCACTCCCTTCAACAATTTCTACACACGAAGGATCGTATAAATAGGCCAACGGCGAACGAAACTCGGATGCGCCGCAGCTAGATTTTAAGGATAATTACGTGAAATTGGGCGTGCATTGGAAAATCGATTATGTCAAGATAACTTGCCTGCACGGTATTTCATTTATTCGGAAAAAAATAAGAGTGGCATGAAACAAGAGAAAGAAAACCGAGAGACGATATCGAAGATCGGCCAATCACGGTGCCCGTTCGACGACGAGACGGATATCGTCACGGTTTGATGGCTTCCTGACACGAGCTTCCTGTATCAATGTACCACGAGCAAAACGTCGCCTTTTCACCGTTGTTGCGCACCATTATCGGCGTAACGCGACTAATCGATCGTTATGAATGTTTTTGGACCCTGTGCAGTCTCGTTAACCGTCACTTCCTGCTACCGTATACGAGAGGTCCTTTTTTGCAGGCGAGAAAGCATCTCGATGCCCTTATGTTCGACACGATTGGTTCCGTTCTGTTTTAGAATCGTTTAGACACTTTATTGGCAGAGCGAGGCGGTGGAACTGCCTCCAAAGAAATTTTTAGTGAGGTACAGTAAATAGTTAATTGTGGGGAAATTTTTGCTCGTTTCTGTTCAAGGTCAGTAGGCATTGCCATTTTTGTTGTTCATCTATTTACCCCTTATGATATCCATTTGTACATGTACAAAATGTGGTGCATAAATAGATTAAATGGTCGATACCTACAAGAAATTATTTAAAAATGTTCATAACTGTTCTGCGTACAAAAATGCATATTTTACTAGTGCTAACTCAATACGGACTAATAAACCAGTAGATCAAAACAATAGCCAAACAGAAATCGTTCATTTGCCTTAATAATTGACCTGCTCATTTTTCTCATAAATCCATAAAGTCTGCAGTCTACTAATTGACAGAGCGAACATGAAAGTAGAATAAAGTAGGGAACGGCAGGTATGGTCGTGACAGAGTGTTTGTTTACAACGGTAAAACGAAATGATCGGTAAACAGATACAAGAGAAAAATTTCGTTCGAATGTTCCGCTAAAGGTACAGCTACCTCGATCAGGAATGCTGTGCGTTGAATATTTGTTTCTCGCAAAGCAGTACGGAGTGGTAGGTTCGCAGGCCCCGTGTACCCGTGGATCATGATCGACGATGGGACAATGACGATATAGCATGAGCGTCACGATCATGGAATTTCTGTACCTGGACTCCGTTACTGAATGATAGGATCGTCTTACGGCGACCTGAGTACCGTCTACTTACCATTCCTTCTCATTCGTCTGCTAGCCGTCTCTCCTCTCCGTATTCGTTGTTCCCAAAGAACCACTTACAATTAGTGGATGCCACTATGGGACACTGCCGGTAATTAGGCTCCGGATAATATATTCCCAGTACCACGCGAAGATAAATGATTTTTCCTTCCTTTCCTCCGTCTCTTTGTTACACCTACACCGCCTCCGCTACTCCGTTACTGTGAACTTTTGTGTTTCCTATCCGCTTCCGCGACTAATCTTCCGCTTTCTGCTCCGGTGGAAACTCACTGACACCGAAATTGATTAACCTTCTGCCATAGGTCGAATGAACAATTTTATGAAATTTATTTTCAATTATCGGACACGCCAAGGTTACACGTGTTAAATGTTTAGGTTCTATCTACTTACTATCTACTACTATCTACTACTATCTACGCGGAGGACAAACAGTTTTGCTAATATATTTTATATATGGTTCAATATTTTCCGAGTCACGATTATTCGAGGGATATATCAATCTTGTTTCGTAGCTTCTCGATTTTTCAATGGACCTATTAATTACTATTTCTGATACACGCGGCTAGATATTGAATTCAGAGAAACGGGGAATTCGCCAGTGATTTCCATCATTTTTTAATATCCAATCAATCTTTAAATAAACTTGTTCAATCGCTAACGTTCAATTTAACCGATAACTTCCAATCATGAAAATCCTCTTCGAACACATTGTCTGTCTACATTTTCTGGCTGACGAAGAAAAACAATATTGTTCTTTGAGCGTTTAATGAAACTCCGTTCGCCAAATGAAATACAAATACTTTATGTAGTTACCAAAATGTGTACTATCAGACTACAGGGCGAGTCACATAATTTTTTAATAAAAATGATATAATAATATCACTTTTATCATAGATATAATATTTCGACCTAAAAATTTTTAAAATATTTCTCAGAGTCAGTAGTTAAATGCCACGTATTCATTTTTACCATAAATGCACAGCTAGTTTAGTTGACCAGGCCAAACATAAAAGAACGAAAAACGACTGGCAATCGTCAGCGAAGCGCACGATCCACAAAATCGCTTACCCAACGCATCGACGAAGGTGCATATGTGCGCGTCGATCAAGAACTTTTCGGATGCGCGCGTTAGAAGCGTCGTCGGGGAGTACATTCTCTTTCGACGGGCGTTCATGATTCCGCTTTCACCGGTAGACAATTCTTTTCAGCAGCTTGTGTACAGGCTCGACAAAGGAGACAAAGGGAGGCGGCAACCCCGCGCGTAGTCTTCGTGTCGGCTCACGGTTGCTCAGATATGTATATCCACTCGAGGCGTTCGAGCGTTGCCAGCGAGTCATTTTTCACTCTTATCGTTTGCCCTTTTATTTAAAACGCGAATCGAGTGGGCTCTCTCCCGTGTATAAAGAGAGCAAAGCCACCAGCCGTGCGCACATAGAAGCGAAAGAGAAGAAGGAAGTGTAGCGTCTCTTCCTGGCGGGCTCGATCGAGAAAATCGCGACGATATCGCGGGAAAACTTTCTAACGATATAGGTGGCTAAGTAGCCTCGAGAAGTGGTCCGGGGTCCTTGGTCTGAAGTTTCGCCCTCCGCGTGCTCTGATGGGAGCCGAGCAACGGACCAGGCCTGATACCAACTTGGCGGCCTGTGTCCGAAAGATTTAAAGTTTGTTGCGCATACTTCGGGTATTACGAGATTTTGATGCCTCGCTGCACAAAAAAAAAAAAGAAAAAACCTCGGGTGGAGCGAACGCACTCGTGGGAAATTGATTATTAAACGTTTCAAGGCCTGGCTATTGTTGAATAACTGATGCTACTCTGGCGCTAGAGCATCGAGTAGCCACCGCCCACGGCATTCTCTCTTTCCCTCTGTGATCCTCTCGCACGTGAAATTAATTATGCCATTTAACGAAATTGCATCAAGTCACGCCGGATTTCTGCTGCCGTAGTTTATGATCGTTATTTGGAAAACTGAAATCGTCGATCTGAGTCTATGTCGTCCTACCTCTATTCACGACATACGTATACGGAAAATATTTGACGACTCACTTTGACGCGGTTTCCGATATTTTGACAAAAGTTTGCTTAAAATACTGCTCGCGTGTAACGAAGAATCCACGGGTAATTTAATCTAACAGAGTTGAGAGTTAAATAAAAATCGATGTCGTCCCATAATAACTTTGATACTTCGACAACGAAATCTCTGTGGTCCTCCCCGAATTCTCGCACACCAACGTACACTCGCAGAGAAAATATTTGACGATTCACTTTGCCGCGGTTTCCGCTTTTCGGCGTTAACTGGTCTCCTCGTTATAGAAAGCGGTATTAACCCAAGGCTCGGTCGATGTGCGCGACAGAAAATTCCGGGGGCGAAGGTGCTTGTTTAGATTCGAGCGAAATTTTCGTGGGATCCGGTCAACGGAACAGACGACCGGCAATTATGGAGAACGATGCAAATATCGGCGAAGCCCTGGGAGCAGAGAGCGACGACCGGCAACACCGCGTAAAATAACAAACGGACGTAGCCGAAGAATGAAAGTTTTTCGTGCGAGCTCCCATTTTTTCGAAGGAAAAACAATATCGAAAACTCTGGCCAACCATGAAGTGTATTTACCTGAACGCGTTCTCGTTACTTTTTCGATTATTCCAACACAACAGGGGAAGAGGCGGTGGCGCCCTCCGGACAAACGTTTCCGCCCAAGTAATTCTTTGGTGATGCTTTTATTACCCCGATTCTGGATTATTCCGATTCACGGATTAGCTACGGCCCGAAAATATTCGACCATAAATTGCTGACGGGGTTTTTTCTAACAAAATTTTTTGCGTTTCCCCGCGGATTTTGTTCGCTCGCCGGTCGAAAAAATTGTAATTCAATGAACTCTTTGTACAGTTGGTAACAAAATCCAGTTAAACTTTATGTATTTTTCATAGTCGTGTAGAGGTTAGATTACCTATTGTTTATTTTAGCGATTTTGTTTGAATCTGTCCCATAGTGACTTTAAAGCGCGTCACGAATAACAATTGTGTAGGTTAGAATCCATCTTGTTGATTTCAATGACCTTGACCAATTTCTCAAGAAGAATGCTAGACGTCTCCACGATTGTGTTACAATTTGTACATTAATTACAAGTCTGGGAATAACCCAGGATTATTCGTACCAAAAGCACAGAACCGGATGAAAATCAGGACGTGTTTGCAACAGTGAGAATCGCCGTATAAAAGAATCGTGCTAAATGGAAAATCCCGTTGCAAAAACGTGACAAATGTCCGGGTGAAAGGTAAAATCCGCGTGCACTAAACACGCGTGATCCTGGCGTGTAAGCTTATTTGCAATTAAAACGCACCGATTTTATCCGGGCGTGCAAGCAGTTACGGCGGTCATCACGGCCCAATTACATAAATCAGGTGCGACGTAATCGGCAAATAGAACGCGAATAATATACCTAATAAAGATTCATCGTCGACGCGCGAATACCTCCTGGGTGGCTGCGTTGTTCGTGTTACGGTTTCAGGGTGCTGCCGTTGCAGTCTCGTAAAAACGCATTCCGCCGTTGCAATTGTACAGAACGAAAGCTCACGGGAGGAATCACAGAAGCGTTAACGAAAGATCGAGGAAATGATTTCACGATCTGATTGTCCGGTTATTTACTGTCACCCGCCACGTTACGTCGGGTTATTCACCATCGAACGGATAACGGGGCCTGGCCGCATACCAGCGGCCGCATCGCTGCAACACCATAATGCTGCACGTGCGGAACGCCAGGGCCCGATGCATAATAACGATTTCCATATAAAACGAAAAGGCACCTTCTCTCTGTCTCTCTTTCGCCGTGGGGGGCAACACTCTCTCGCTCCTTAATGAACGATATTAACATTTTCATACGACCGATCGAAAGCTACCTCTTCAGCCTTTGAAGAGGACGATTCTCATCTCCCGATCGGCGAATGGTAATCGAGAGATTCGCCCACGCCATTATTCACTGGGATTCGCAGTGTCGCGCAGCGATGCACCTTCTCTCGACAATAATACATTACATAATCGTATGCGAAAATGCTGAACAAAATACGCCGATCTCGCATTGAATTTTAAGCGCGATATCTTTTATATTTTTGCAGTGTTATTGTATAGGTGCAAGTAGAGGAACCTCTACTTTTAACAATAAAGTGTTCGATTTTCGTTCACGAGTTGCTTGACAGCGTGCAACGCCGAATTTCAGCCGATTGCCCTCGGCTGTTTCCGCTTAGGTATGAATATGTAACTGGTTCGGATAGCGCGCCTTTGACCGACTGCCTGTACCGTTAATGTTGCAGGCGAAGCGTGGTAACGCTGCCATTCCGCTCGCGCGAGATTCCCTCCGCGAAAGCACGAAGAACACTAGCTAGGAGCTCTCGCGAAAATTGATGGATCGGATCTTCGTCGCGTCGGTGCGTAGATATTCGCCGACGAAAAAGATTGCTTACAGCCCGCGCGGCGCAACTTTATTGGTCTGATGGGAAAATAATGAGGGCAATCGTCGGCGCCGCGAGGCGAACCGATTCAATCGGCTCTCTCGCGTTTCTTTCCATGAAAATGGCGTTAAGAAGCGAGCAGAATGCCGGAACGAAACCGTCGAAAACGACCGGCATTACGCAATTGATGAAACAAAAGGACTGGAGTAAATTGACTCGAGCGACCAGAAAACCGACTGTACTTTTCCCCGGCGAAGTACTTTATACGAACGACTTTAGATCGCCTCGTGAATATTCGGTTTCGGCGCCAGTGGATCGTGAAAGACACTGTGAAACGAGGTTATCGTCCTTGGCCACTGCCCGCGTTAGACTGCGAATGTTGGCATTAACATTACTCGAGACCATTTAAAAGAAAAATAGCACAATTAAAATTCTTGTGATCAGGTGCAAGGAACAACAACATTGTAATTCTCTTTGACAAACTTTTAAAAGTCGAAGTCAATGAAATGCTTAAATTTTTGTTAACATTTTTATTGTTTTAAATTACCCCAACTCGTTTCCATCGTGAACGCATAAAACGCGCAGTCTAGCCATGACAATGCAACCCATAGTAAGAGAAACAAATTACTTTTTCACTGAAATTCATGACACAGGAAAAGAGCCGAAAAGAATTCAGAATAGCGAAACGTAAAGCGATTGTAACTACAGTAGTTCTTTTACAGCAAACTAAACATCAAAAATTTCGCGCATTGTGCGCGCATAGCGGAAGTTTATAAAGTTATGCAGCAAGTGCTGTAGCACAAACTGAATTGCTTTAAAGCATGGCTGGATTATCGCGCAAACAAGTGCGAATTCGTTTCAATGTATCACATATAAAATTAAACGGACAGCTCGAGTGTATTCAATTCGCTCATCCCGCCACGCTTTAAATTTTGCTTTGTAAAAACCGCAATTGAAAAACAGGGTTCCGCCGTTGTATCCGAAGATATCGTGGTTTTTAATTAAAGATTGAAAGAGCCGGCAAATTTCGCGGTATTTAATTGCGAAAGAGAGCTGACAATTTCGCGTAACCAACGGCGAAGAAATAATTGAAAAAACAGTCATGTAATTTGTGTGCAGCGCGATCGCGTTTCCGTTTCCAATGACTTTTGTACACCTCACATATGAAAATTCTCGCATTTCCAGAATCTGGTTACTACAAAATGTTGAATTTCGCGCTGATTGCGTCGCTGATTTATGCATTTATATTTTAAATACGCGATAATAAACATGATACACTAATACTTCAGTTTATTATTTTCTGAGAGCAAAGCTGTGGAGAATCGATAATTTCATTTGCAAATTTATTCACTTGATTTTCTCGTATTCGTTCGTTTCATTCTAACGTAAATGAAAATAATGTGGCTGTCATTATAACTCATCAGCAAATTGTGTGTCTGTTAAAATGTACGTATTCGCCGATTTACTGTCGACAATTACGAAAAGCTTGTTTTTCTTTGCGCGTGTGTGTGAACTTTTAATTTACAAAATATTAATGTAAGAATCTGAATGTAAAATAACAAAATGTACCAGTAAGACTTTAAAACTACACACTGTCAGTGCCTGTAACCAGGACGTATTTTAATTAAACGCTAAATCAGAGTACTGTTGCCGGCAATCAACATGGAATAACTCAAAAGTGTTCATTAGTCGTGACCGGAATATGTATTTACGCGAATCAATCCTCAATTCAACATTATGCAGTGGATAGAGTCAACGCATGGTCGGACAGATCAGATATATTACTATGAACATTACCACAGTCCAATTACATCACGTGCAACAGATCGCGGCGTGGCGTCCCGTTGTAACGCGTGATCCAAGCGCCTGAATGGAATTTCAAAATCGTCGATCCCTAGGATCCGTAGGAGAACGAGGAAGTTCTCGAGACAGTGTAATGAAACTGTAAAAACGTCCGGCGTCGGTGCAAATGAATCGCGGGTCTGCATAGATCGAACGCCCACGATCTATACCGTAGATCTCGTTCCATTCCCTTTTCGCAGAAACCAATTCGGTGCGTCAAGTGATTCGTGAAATTCGACGCGGAGACATGTTTTTCGTTCCCGTGGGACCGAAAACGATTTTATCGCCACTTAAGACCTCGTAAAACAGTCAATTCGTCGACGGCGAACGATTTTTACCTTAACATCTCTCTCTTTCTCTCTCTCCGCGTTCCTTTCACGGTTTGAATCGTTCCTCGGGGTTATACACCGTCGTTGTACACGTACGCGTTCAACGCTGTCTTCCCTAGCGGGACAACCGTGTGTGAAATTGGCTCGTGAATTATGTGTAATTTGTCACACTAGCCTGCCAGCGGCGCCGGACCGCGACTTCGCGGTTATAGCAATGGCTGCGCCCAACGTAAACGATCCAGCGTACATGTCGCTTCACGTGAAACTGACCCCTTCGACTGTGGCCACTGTCATGGCAATTATCCTAAAGGTGCGTTTCCACGCGTGTAATGCGCAAGACACGCGACTATACGGCCCGGCAAACCATGTCGCACCGAACTCTGTTCCGGCTACCACTTCCAACGAACCGTGCCCAAATGCTCTTCAGACTCGCGAAAACGGCAACCCTCTGCTGATGGATGCGAGTCACGTCCTCAGAAATCATTATACTCGGTGCACTGACCCTTCCGCGTTCTCCAGAAAATTGTACTATTTCGTGAATTAAAAGTTTCTTATGACTGCACTAAATTGACGAATACACGGGGTTTCTCAGGACGGATAATCCTATTTGCAAATATAAGTGAAAAAGAGGAATAATATTTTTTCCAGTTGACGCTTCGTTTCCGAAAAAAATCGAGATTGAACATTCGGTTACGCGTGCTGGTGAATAGAAATCGGCCGACGTGTCTGACCACGACCAACCAATTCTACTTCTCGTGAATGCCAGGACACGCAAATCGAACTTTCAAACTCGCCAATTTTTTTTGGTATATTTTCTGAAAATTATACGATTCGATATTACACAAAAATACTGTAAAATACATATTTGAAGCTACCATGAAATGTTCACCAAATGATATCTGGGTCTTTAAAAATTTCTTGAAATTACTAGAAAGACAAAGAAGGAAGAGCTGGTTTGAATTGTTAAGTCAACTCGGTTCGAACGAAACTTCATTTCCTTATACTTAAATATTAAACCTCTATGCTCAAACGAAAGAGAAGGATGCCATTTTTATCTTTCACTCTCGTAGACGTTCATATAAAAGTTGATCAAACAACACGAAGCTCGAGCAGAAGTATTCTCAGGATTATTCCAATTCTCAAACACATTTATAATTTATTATCAACATAAGGAATATATCAGACAGCTATCATTTTTTAAAAACATTCTATAAAAATCGTAGATGGCACACGTCACTACGTATGCATATTCTTTGAGCGCCCAGAACAGATTTCAAATTTTCCGGAGACCCGAATCGATTCGAGGTCTGACAGCAGCTGAATGAAACTAGCACCGAGAATCAGCGTTCAGCGTACAACCGGTTAAAGATCCTGGGGTAATAAAATCACAATGCACGGTCATTGGCTCACGGTAGCCGAGTCCATTGACGATGAGGTGCGCAAAGACGAGGCGGCAATCAGTGGCGTAGTGTGAGGGTGAACGGTTGCGTAGGCAGAGATAGCCTCGACAATGAACTCTCTCGATATCGAAATAACATGAATGTAAAAGGACCCACATCGGGTTACACAGCGATCGGTGACTCTTTTCGTTTGTTCGACGGGCCGACCGACAGACAGACACTGCGTGTCGACTGGTGTCGCGGCCAGCGCTGAATACCGAAAGAGTACTCGGCGGGTACACAGTGGATTCCAAATAGCCGTGGGAAGAACTGTGGGCCTGATGCCTTTCGAATACTAAATACCCTGGCCGGCGACCACGCTCTCTCGGTACACACGTAGCCAAGGTGGCAGGTGGTCTCTGCGCGGTCGCTTGGAACCGAAGCGTTAAAGCGTTCGTGGCCGTGATACGGGCGCCCGTGCCCATGATTGTGCCCATGGTTGCCCCGGGCCCCTCAATACCGATGTAATCGAGCACATTGTAAACAGCTCGAATCTAGCTCGATTACTTCGAAAAAGAAAATAACAAGTTAACACTTCTACATGGGTCCCTCAATACCGATGTAATTGAGCACATTCTAAACAGCTCGAATCTACTCGATTGTTTCGAAAAAGGAAATAACAAGTTAACACTTCTGCATGGGTCCCTCAATACCGATGTAATCGAGCACATTGTACACAGCTCGAATCTAGCTCGGTTGTTTCGAAAAAGAAAATAACAGGTTAACACTTCTACATGGGTCCCTCAATACCGATGTAATTGAGCAGATTGTAAACAGCTCGAATCTACTCGATTACTTAGAAAAAGAAAATAACAAGTTAACACTTCTACATGGGTCCCTCAATACCGATGTAATTGAGCACATTGTAAACAGCTCGAATCTACTCGATTGTTTCGAAAAAGAAAATAACAAGTTAACACTTCTACATGGGTCCCTCAATACCGATGTAATCGAGCACATTGTAAACAGCTCGAATCTAGCTCGATTACTTTGAAAAAGAAAATCTGCATGGATCACGTTATTCTTTGATTAGAAACACACTGTTCTCTGACCTGGGTTAGTTTAAATTAAATTTTCTTCGTCAGTTATAAGACACAGAATTCGATTAAAAATTGTATACACTCGACGATAGTATATTGACATGCTTCTTTTCTCAAGTGTATATTCTACTTGAGGCACTCGAAATTTTCTCTATTTAATAATTGGAAGCCTGTGAAACTGTATTAACACGTGCGCTACCACGGGCATGACGTCCACAATCTCGCAGTTTATTGAAACACCGTTGAATTAATTCGGTCACCTTGT
The DNA here is from genome assembly GCA_028455615.1 of Lasioglossum zephyrum. Lineage (NCBI taxonomy): Eukaryota > Metazoa > Arthropoda > Insecta > Hymenoptera > Halictidae > Lasioglossum > Lasioglossum zephyrum. Next base: position 5,252,521 of record CM052324.1, on the reverse strand, counting down.
TGCCTCGAGTCGTAGTACACAGTATAATATTCCGAGAGTTTATGACTTCAGCTAAACAGATTTCATATTTCATGATGGTAGTACGTTACATTTAATAAAATGTTTTAACACGTATTCGAAGGCCGTCGCAACTTTTGACCGAGTCATGCTTGGATGTTCGCGTAACTCGAGCGTCGTGTTATTCGAGGGTTGCCTGTACATATTGAACTTGATCTCGTCGCTGGGAACGAGAGCGAGAGAGGTCGAGCCGGAGTAAGATAGGGAGAGGAAGAGAGAGAGGCAATCACATGTGCACGCGTGTGTCGACTCGATCCGCAGCCGCGGATCGAGGTAAGTAAGGCGTACGTAAGCGAATACCTCCCGTATACGCTTACACAGCGGTGGTATACGTTCACGGTGTCGTCAAACGACCAGCCACGAATACCACAACCGGGAGAAGGCGAGATCATTCGTGTCCGCCAGAATTTATGGGGTCCGCTCGAACAGCACCGCTACAGCCTGCCGCTGAATTTGCATAGAGTCAAGCGCTAATAGTCGCAGATAACTGAGCCAGGAATCGCCGGGGACGACGCCTTCGTGCCACGCGAACTCCCCGGCATTTTTTAAACGGGAATCGAGATCTATGGGCGGGAGAAAGACAGAGAAATGCACAGAGATAAAGGAGACGGTCTCGAACTGAAACTAGCCCGCGTTTCCGATTTTCTCTAGAAACCGAGATAGTCGTTACAGGGTCCTGCAGGACACCGGATGCTTGCACGACCATGCGAGTTTTGTTTTTGCAACCCGATTGGCAAACAGGACGCGAACCTGACCATCACGGCACGTCAGCGCCACGGAATATCGTTCGAAAGGGAAACTAATTGGTGGCCGCAAGGATCACTGATCCGGAAACTGGCTGCCGCTTAATTAGCTGGATCCTGTTTCGAACCGTTTCGAATTGTAATGACGACGCCAAAGAGACCGTTTCTCGCTTTAGAGAAGTCGAGAACCTTGGCTGAGTTAAAAGTCGAGCTGTGTTACATTTTATTAAATATCGCAGACGACGATTTCTTCTCTTTTTTTGGTGATTCTTGTTTACTACGCGTCGCCAAACCTGTTGTTGACAACGTTTCTGCTTGGCATCAAATATGAACTAACGTCGAGGATAACGAGCTGATCGCAGGCTTAACCCTTCGCAATTGGCGACTCTGTGGCGCCAATCAGAGTATTACGATTTATGATAATTCTCCGATTGGTGTAGCTTACGTTTAAATATCGTGTAATGGACCATTTACAGATGTACTGTGTTGATCCCTGGACTGTTTGTAGATTTAATTAAATTTTTTTATCAGCTTTGTCATTATTTAGAGGGTTCAGAATTTGATTAGGATCAGATTACGATCCAAATTAATTTTTCCTAATCTAACATGATGCATTTTGAAATGAAGTAAATATATTGCTACGACAGGAAAGGTGCTATTCAATTTTTTCCAAAAGCCCAGAACATTTTCCGGACGATCTACTCGACGTTGTAAAATTAGCGAAGGGTCTTTGACAAATATATACCGGGAGGAGGGTGGCAGGACCACAACAACGTAAAGGATGCCTGTCACCTGGAAGTGAATCAGTGTCGGGTACTCGGAACTCGCATAAGCCAGTCGTAAAAGTCGTCTAGTCATCGTCTACGGTGTTACGCTCGGCGAGCTCCCGAAACGGTAGACGGTGAAGTTGCATAATCATCGTGGGTTCAGAGGTTACCGACGGTCGTGAAGAAATAATCAGTAGCCATTGGCTTCCTCGTAGCCCGATACACCAGCAAACTATCTATCTCATCTCGAAGCCACAGAAGCAGCCAATCGTGCTCGATAAAGCGTGTTAAAGTGTTTGACGTTGGATCGGTACGCAGACAAGAGTGCATAAGGGGATATACCTCGGCCTCTAAAGGATTTAGCTAACACATCATTAAACCCTTGATGCGCCGGTTATTGTACACGTATGCAAATATTGAATAGTTTACAGAATTAGTCAGACAACACACACACACACTCTCTCTCTCTCTCTCGTCGGATGAAATCTCCTTAACGAGATAGAAAGCGAGTGATCGATCGACACGTTGCGCGATTTCACGTGCTAAAACTTCGCGCGAAAATCCAGCTGTTTAGTGGCTATTTCTTAACCCTGCTCTGTCAAGAAACTCTTCCAACAAATTTTTCGGGGAGACAATGTTTCGAGGCACAGAAATCCAGAACTAAAATAAGATATCAAAAGCATTTTGTGCAACATTAAGCTACTTTAGTTGCATAGGAAGATGCGAGCTGAAAGATAATGTCTGAAATAGCTCCGCGGAAATAATTCTTGTGATTCGCGACGAGAATGCTTAAACACTTTCAACCCTTCGGTCCCTTGTAACATCGAGTTAGACTCGTTATCTGAAGATTTCAAGCAAAGTTTGCATTATTCATTTCTATTAGCGAAACATATTTATAAACTATATTACGCGAAATTTCGAACAACGAACAAATTCTAATTATTGTAAATTTCAGGAAAATTAGTGCGAATAGTTAAGACATTAACGTTTACAATGAATTATATTTTTTTTACCCGCTTCAAGTCGAAATAAAATAAATGAAAAAATTAATTTCTATGTGACTCCTTTTTCTGTGATCGATGCAGACAATTTTCTTATTTTAAATTCGTCATCCCCCAGTTAAGAAGTTGAAAGGTAAAACGGTGGCAGAAATGCTTTTCCGACGGACTGTACCGGGTTAGCAGGAACGCGTGCAAAGCTGCACAGTTCGCAGAGACAACTATCGCTGGTAATTGATGGGAAGACGCGTAGGGTACGCGAAGCGGTTTAGAGGCTGATCGGTAGAAATTAGATAGGGCTTGTTCTACGGTTAACTAGGGCTGTCAGTTTCGCTGGTTGCCGGTCGGATATCGAGCAAAAACGTGAGCGGAAATGGACCATAAAGGATTCCCAGCGCGAGCAAATGACATAGGGAGGAAGATAAAGAGAGGGAAGGTCGTGCGTGCACCACGCGTGCACGCGTGCGTGCGGTTGCGTGGCCTTAGGTGAGCTCGCGCCCAAGTGTGAACAGTTTCTGGAGAACCATCGAAAGTAATTACGTTATTGGACTGCTCCTTTGTTCGGTCGTGCGGAGATGGTCGCATGCTCGTGACTCAGGCTCGTCGGTGGCGTGCTTGAACGCCACCGTTTGCACAGGACGCTCCCCCTAGGCTCGCCTAGGCGTGGTTTCGTGTATTAAATTCTTGCTGCGCCTGATGGGGTGCACGGGGCATGCACGCAAATTAGAAACATACCATCCGAGGGACATGCTAGTCTGGAATGTATTCGTTCCAGCGACATTATGCGGCCAAGAAAAACTGCCGAGCCTTCTCCCGACCACTCGACTCGCATTTGCGACGATTATACACTAACGAAATGCATAGTTTTCGTCGACGACGAAGATTACTAGGTTGACAGTTCTAAGCAGCCTTGACTCTGCTACGATCGTCTACTCGATCTGGAAAAACGTGTTTAGACGCTCCCTAACAGCGCAGCAAAGTACAGTAACTGCAGCTGGTTTCTCGACTGCATTCGTAACTGCAGAGATTAGAAGTAAGAAGGTCAAGAATAGAACGATTAGAAATTTCCAGAACGAAATCACTGTGCAAGACTGTAAAAATGGCAAGTCTCAATTGCAGTTGGTTGTCCGTTGCATTCGTAACTGCAGAAATTAGAACTAAGAAGGTCAAGAATAGAATGATTCGAACGAAATCGCTGCATAAGATTGAATGCCAACGTCTGTTTTGGCTGACGGCTGGTGAATGCCATTTCGCTAGCTTGTCTGTCCATTGTTGTCTGTTTCTACTTGCTAGAGTCAGTCCAGTTGGTTATAATAAGGTATTGTTTCCTAATGGGGTCTATCGCGGCGTGCTGTGAGCTATTGCTTGTATTGCTGGGATTCGCACTGTCTTTTAACTGTGACATTATTGCTAGACATACGTGACTTAATGCTGTGAGTACTTGAATCAAGCTGAATAAAAATTTTCAATGCTGTACATACAGGATGTTTGAAAATTATATGTCGTGACCATTATAGCGGGATTTTCTGCACCTATGGATCGGTGGGGATTTGTTTAAAAACATTGAATTTCAAGGTCAAAATAATCAAATTCATTTTAATCGAACAGAAAATTTTCTACGAAAACTTTGTACTTCGAAGTTATATTTATTTTAAGGATTTACTATTGAAAACAAGAATATGGAAGTTTGTTTTCTCGGTAAAGTATTTTTTACGGTACGAGAATTAATGAATTTGTTTGGAAATGAAAATTTTCTGTTTCGTTGGACTTAATTTATAGCGTGTGCTCTAAATGCACAACGAGAGCGCAGGCTAAAAACAACAGCAAGCAAGAAGAGAACAAACATGTCTGCTCTCCGAGTTTTTTAGGTTGTTGGCAGTGCTTTATATACATTCTGATTGTACTCGGTTCTTTGAGCGGTCAGGTATGCAACACAGGGTCGCCCTAAAGGATCCTAATTAAAGGAAACGGGTCCGTTAATTCTGAAACCGTTACGGTGGTTCTTCCACCACCGCCCATTGCCCTTAAGGATAAGATTACGGTGCGTCAATCTCTATTAGGCACGGAATTCTCGAGTAACCTCCCCCATAGAGCTCATTAAAATTCCCACTTTTCCAAACAACAATATCGTTATTGTCCAACTACGGTCCTGACCATTTTAAAGATGAGACTCGCGCGAGAGATATTAAATTACTCCGTAAATTTATCAAAGCAATTCCAATTCTTAAATAATGTTCTCTTTCGTCAATATAAGAAGAATGAAATGCTTCTAAAAGAGAGGTATTTTTTTCTTTTAAAAATAAGGCATATACAAAATGGAGTTAGTAGTAAATTTATAAAGGCAATTCTAGTCTCACAAAGATGCTACACGTGATAATACAAAAAAGTAAGAAATTGAGTATTTAAGAAAAAGGAGAAATGAATTTTTCGCATTTAAGGACGAAGTATTTTTCTTATTTTAGAAAATTATTTTATATATACGATAGTTTGCTTGACAAAGCAGTGGACCCAATAAAAAAATTTTCTAAATTGCCAGGAATATATAGTTCAAAATGCAAAAGTAAAATGATCAGAATTAACAAAATATTTTCTACTCGATTAATTTATTGAAATTGGTAAATTCGTTTTTCGAATATCACGAGCTTCAATCGCAAAATATGGACACTTGAAGCGATATCAGAGAACCGAAATTTCAGCGAAAGAAACAAATTTTCGCAGCTGTTCCGCGAAGAGCCAGGCCGGACGTGCCGAAATAATTCGACGGAATACGAAATGCGGCTCGGAGCGCGAGTGTCAAGGCATTTTTGAAAGTAAAATTTCGAAGACGGCGGCGCGCGTGTCTGTGAATTTGGCGCGGGCTGCTGCACTGCTCTCGTCTCCGGGTAACCAGGGAAAAAAGGAAACGGGGCGAAGGAAAAGTGGTCGTGACGAGAGGGCGACACGGCCGAGACAGTCGGGGGGACGTTAAAAGTACAAATGCATTCAATTTCTCGAATTGCATCACTGTCTGTCGAGCAGACAAGAAGGCGGCGAAAAAGAGAGGCAGCGCAGCGGTCGGGAGTGCGAAGCACGATTGAAAACGCCTGGCGTTGGTTCAACGGAGAAACTTTTCTTATTCGTGCGTCGTGCGCACGCTGAACTTCCTTTTGCCTATACCATTGCTTTCCTAAATAGGTTCGTGGCGAGCGAATTTGCGAATTTCCAGTCTTGGCGCAGTTAAGCTGGTATTCCAGTTTGGTCGCTGTTTTATTAGAATACTTTGCAAATTTTTTCCGCGAATTCAGTGAAAGGTATCAATGTTAGATCTCGTTCAATATATTCATTTATTGCTGAAGTATGATTACGAATATTTCCGTTGGAAAATTATTGTTTATACGAGGTTTATATTTAATTTGGCTGCAAGGAAACATGTTGAACTTAAAATCCAGCAGCCTGTAAAACTTAGAAAAAAAATGTTTGGCTACGATTTTGGTTTGGGCAAATTTGAGTTCGATTGGTGCAGTAGCTTTCGAGATATCGCACTAGCGACTTCGAAGCGTATGGTTACAGTTTGGATTCTGTCACCAGGCTTGGGTGCGTCACGCTTCAAGGAATAATTTTGTTATCGTCTGAATCACGATTACAAGATTTCGCGGTTTTAGCATTGGTTTCTGATGCATGCGTGGAAAATGGGTTTTTTGCACTCGTTAGAGAGGAGCACCGCCCCGAACAAGAGAAACGAGCGTAAACAAGAAAAGGGGGGAAAGAAGGCCGGGCAAAATCGATTTCATTTTGCCGATTAAAGGTTTAATTACAGCAGAACGGTGGGCGAGTATCTCGCTGAACTCCGTTGTATCTCCGCGGAATCGAAATAAAAATAATTAACTCTCCGGGTATCGATGCCGAACGGACCAAGCGAAACTGAAATCACGCTGGCCGCGCCGTTTCTGTCCAATAATCCTGCGTCCTCGAACCCCAGAGAAGTGGAAGGGAACGAAGGGAGGGGGAGTGTAAAAAAAGGATACCTGCCCCGATCGGTTTGTATCGAATGGTATCGATCCGAATGGGAAACACCGGTGTGTGCCTCCTCGATTGTTCATCCCGCGTGTTCGGCTGGCCAGCGAAGTGGTAAATTAGCGACGGGCCCCGTCATATTTGTCGCTCCTTTGCCTCCCGGGAACAGCAGAAAGTAGTCGTGAAAGCGAGCACAATTACGTAACGTCCGGTCTCGCGACCACTTGAAAAACTATGACTTTACACGCCACGTTAAGCTCGTCTAACGACACGGCTGCAATTAGGCACCGGGATACGAACATAGAAATTTAGGTGCGCGTGACGTTACGCACGATAACCGACAAACCAGCCAACAGTCAGATGGAGGAACGGAATATTTGTTCGAAAGAAGCCCGAAGTGTTCGTAAAAACAAAAAGATTGAATTTATAGAGATTTTATACCCGTTTTTCTTATAACACAAGTTGAGCAATGGAATTCGTTTAATCGTTTCCTACACGAGCGTCTTTATAATTTGATTAATCGTCCAATAAAATCGCGGTCATTTAACTATGATGGGTTTAGTGTTAAATAATGATAAGAGACGAATAAAATTTTATTTCAATCCTGTTTGAAATCTTCGTCGTGAGTCCGACTAGTTTTTATACGGGAACAGATTAATAGCTGAGAATAGAGGCCAATTTAACTAACTGTAAGAACGGTTTCTTCTGCAACAACTAACGCCTAATGGGACATCAATTTTTAATGGTATTTTTTCGACTACACGTATTACCACCTTCACGATCGTGCCGAAACAAGTTCAACGACCCGGTATATCGCGACCCCGCGTGTCCTCCTAGCGGCTAGCCTCTCGCGCTCTGGCAGGATCATACTTTCGGAACGGGATTATCTACATCGGCGGAATTATTTAGCATTTTTAGCATCGATCCATGAGTACAAGCGCGGCCATAAACGGGCCCGCAAAAAACTTGTCCCCATGCTTGTAAACCAGAGTCCGTAAAAATGTTTTACGAGTAACAATGTGGTAAGCGGCCTAGCGTTGTTACTACGCTAATAAAGAGTACACACAATTTTGCATGTTAATGACCGAGGCCTCGGAACGAACAGCCCCGCTCCGGCATTGCGTGACTTCCAATTTAAGAACATCGAAGTCTCCAATAAACCTAACAGGACCGTAATTTCAGTACATAATAACGGTAACGCCGATAATTAGACAGTGATCCAAAATTGGCGTCCTCTCAAGGAATCTCCGATTCCTAGCACGAAGTCGTGGAAACTATAGTTTAAAAAAAAAGAAGTTAAAACGATTCGTTCAGCCAAGGGATCCCGAGGCTCCGGGACGCGTAATATCCGCCTCAATTATATCACCTAATTAGACGAACCGCTACGGCAATTTGCAAGCCGCTTATTCAGCTTGATTCGACACGGAACAGTTTAAAGAACTCATCGCGACGATAATTGCCGATTTATCTCTACGCAGGAGCCAAGCCTTGTTCCATCCGACTCGCGGAAAAAAATATTTTAATACGCTTATTTATGTAAAACAAATAGGCCGAGTCCTGTGCATATTTTAAGTCCGAACACGGCGATAATCTTTGATGTTTATATACCTAAGAACCCCCTACCGAACCACCATATATTAGCCACGATAGATATAAACCTCGTTCGAAAACCAAATTCAATGGACGTTTACACAATTTCGAAGATTCTATCGTTAAACTGCAGATCTTCATGCGATAAATATGAATCTTATAAATTAAATTAAAAAGTCGTTCCCACGCACACGAATAGCTATTCCCGGACAGATAACAAATCAAACCGGAGGAGTGGAAAAACTTCTGCGACGGACAATGGGAAGTTTTCTTAATTTGAAAACGTCCTCGAGGTATATCCATTAATATCTGGTTTCTATTATTTCAACTATCGATACAAGTATACCGTTGGAGGCGCTCGAAGACAATAGGCGAGTTCTATCGGGGACCACCTTTCCTAAGAATCTTGCGGAAAGGGGAGGGGTGGGCGCGGAAAGTCCACGCACGGAAGGAATTTCATTGCCTTTGTTCGAGGAAGTAAGTCGGAGGGACGAAGAAGACGAAGGAGAGGAATAAGAGCGGCGATCGGAGAAAAATCTCGGCGGAAAGGGGCGGCCGGAGGGGTGAGAAGAGGATGAAGAAGGAGAAGAAGGTGGAGGAGGATGAGGACGAGGACGAGCAGGAAAAGGAGGAGGAGATAAAGAAAACCGAGATTATACATCAAGTTCACCGCGACGAAGGAGTCGCTGGGACAGCGAGCGTGGTACGTTGCCAATGCCACTTGAGGCTGAATCGTATCTAAATGTGCCTCGTATATCAGAAATCGAACTGTTCCGCGGTACTGGTACACACGAGGCGGTTTACTTGCATCATTTTGTGCGGTCGCCGTCCCGTAATACCGCCGCTGCAGATGCGCCCAGGTCGTTCCACATTTCCCTCGACGTCGTGACAACCTACACGTGGAAGTTCCCCTTTCCGTACTTCCTCGACTACGGGGCCGTTGCGCGGCTTCGAACCAGGGGGGAATCCCGTGTTTTAGTATGAAATGATGTAGCATGCCGACGAAACGATGCACCGGCTGATAAATCACAGCAGATTTACGGCGATATAGAGCTATTTCGTTCCCTCTAAGTACAAAGGCACGTCCAGCCCGGCCACGAAGAGTCCCGATGATTTTTCCGCGACCGGAAGCCGCCAGGACGATAAGAAGAACCCTATGCATCCTGCGACACCAACCGTCCTCGCACGCTCCTCATACTCCAGTTTATTAGTAGATGTCAGATCCGAGCAACCATAGTAAACGATGCATTGCGATCAGTCGGAAATAGAAAATACGTTGGTCAACGAGTCAACCATTCGCTTCTTCTAGCCACGTCACTCATCACGACTATTTTCCATTTTCTTCGCCTCTACGTCATCTCCGAAAAATGTCTAACACGTTTGCTCGCGAGCTGTGCCCTCCCCAGCCATCGAGTTAACGTCACCGGGTAACATGCCGTTTCCGCCGGCAGAAATTAAAAGATTTACGATCGTCCGCAATCTTACCGGCGATCTACATACATACGTGCCCGAAACCCGAGAAACGAAAACAGAAAAGAGGGGCTATGGGAGTCTGGAACAGAGCCAGGATAACGCGTTCCACTCGCGGATTGACAGTTTCGGCGCAGCCACCGACGCTTTATCTCCAGCACGTTCAACAATCGCCGCACAGTCTTTCATTGATAAGCGCCGCGATTCCTCCTGTGACAAGCCCCCAGTCGGAGATTGCTTAGAATTAAGTGGAACCGGAGCTTCTCTGTCTGCCGGTCTGGTTTTAATTGGAATGATGGCTTGGGGAACGGGGATTGATGAAACAGGTCGAAAGCTTTCCTTTGAGTCCTTCATCCTTTATGAATGATAGGTCAACTGGCTATTTGTTCCTGTTGATTTAGACTTTTACGAGACTATTCATCGTATCTTTTGTAAGGTTTTGTACAATCGATGGTATTCGTTTTGCAAATTACAAGGTACCGATGTACGAACGCTGTTTAACATTCATTGAATACTTTGGTAACGAACGTAAATTGTGTAATTCCAATGCACATTTTTATATATTTTTAAATGTTTTTAAGCAAGATTGAACATATTTCACGATTAAAAAAAGGAATAATATTGCCAATGATAAAACGCGATATACATCTCGGTGAATTTCATAGAATTCTTGCTAGAGAGCGTACTTGAAAAGATTATGAATTACCGAGCGCGTTAATTCTGGAGAGACTCGTCGGTTAAATTGAAATCGATGAGGGACGAAGTAGAAAATGAGTAATTCGCCGAGAACCGCGTCGGTGGAGGATTTTCGTGGCACGAGGATTTTCCCTTCAGAAAATTTGTCACACATTTGGGGCGGTTCAGATATTCCAACAGCGGCGTGCGTTGTTCTGTGTGCGCGGACGATATTTTTCACGGCGGAACGAGCGGCGCAGAAGAGAGCTCGTTAAACGAACGGTAAAAAACATGGAATGATAACAACGGTCGATAGCGTGGCCTATGCATCACGCTTCCTTCCGCAGGATATAACTGATACATTCTGGAGGACGTGAAATTACAGAATCGATCGAGGGTGAGAGCGAGAGAGAGAGTGAGAGAGAGATGGCCGGTAATTACACTCGTCTGGATCATTTTCGCGTTAGTCGACTCTCGCATTTGGCGATTCAGAAGTTACAAACGTCGCGTTCCTATTGAAATCATAACAATCGTACGGGGTCTCTGATTGCCACTTGTCATAGATCACTGATGAGACTTTGACGTGGGATGAACACAGTCACAGAAGGAATAATCGGAAACACAACCTTGGAATTAACAAAGGTTTCCCTCTTGCTCGCGTGACGTGTTCTAAGGTGCAATTTTCTTTTCGAAAAAAAAACGAGGAACGCGCTTTGTTTTACATTCGCGTGCAGCGAGTATCGTTACTGTGCGTTAAGTGGAGGCTATTTCAAGTGTGATGATTGGCAGAAAGCTCTGACGACAATGCATATTTATCTTGATGAAATAAGGTGTGGCAAAACTCGATTTAAAAGTCATCGTAGGCGGTTAGTACCACTGATAACAAAAAGTAATCGATGCGAGAAGAATTAGAAAATATTGTTTTGTAATTTTCAATCTACAAAGATTATTAAAACACGAAATCAATTTCTATTTTATTCCCATTTGTTCGAATCAATTAGTACCGTTGCTAATCAACTGCATGCTGTAAGTGTGTTCCTCAATGTCCACGATGCTTGAAAATAAATGGTAACATTGTAAGTGGTAAAATAAGTATATAACATGATGTCGTTATAAAAATTATGGCTTAAAAGGAGTCGATGTAAAATCGTGTAAGAACGTTCGAGATGGATGCAGGAATGGACAAGGCAGTGGCAAATGCAATGAACAGAACGATCGGTGCTCGTGTAGCGTCTAATAAAAGGCAAACAGTGGTAGCCGGGACAATACGAGGCTCGGAGGAAGCTGTTCAGCCTTCCGATAAAATTCTATTCGTACCTGCGAAGTGCTTACAATCCGAGGATGCTCCATTATCTTGTAATGCGGTACCATTATAACGAGTAAGTGGTACTTGTTTCCTACATGTAGGCCCCCGGAAGTGACCGCTGATTACTGTAATGCGCCTACCCCTCGGCCCGTAACGAGGAACATCTTCCTACTGTCTAGCGTTCCGCGAAAAATTCCGCATCACGGACCGCGTCGAAGCCGCAAAAGGAACGGCCGTCCATTTTCTGTTGCGGTCGCGATCGCGGTCGCAGCTTCCACTCATTAAAATTAGTTACAGGCATTAGGCTCTCTCTCTCTCTCTCTTCTCTCTCCCGCGAAAGCTCCCGGTAAGCTGGCCTGGTAATTGAATGTCTTTAACGCCTCCTACGGGAACAGTATTCCGTCACTTAGGCGAACCACAGCAACCTCGTTATAGCAGTGCACGGTTAAATTTACACCAGTTCGGAAGCCAGAAATTCCGGACATTCTTTTTTTATTTGACAAAATTAGAAGTGATGAGAGAAGTGTGTAAAAATTTACAGTATGTTAAATAACCGTGCGCTACTGTATTTCGTCACTTAGATAACCTCATTACCTGTCGCAGCGTATGTCCTTAGGTGGAGGAAAACTTTTCAACGAATCACCATCGAAAATCCCGTTCCTCTCATCGAGGAGGAGGATTCCCCTTGCGGCACAGTGTGCTTGAAATTAATTATGATTTCGTAAAGGGAGATGACGCGGCAACGACATTAGGGAGGGAAAAATTATTCCGTCACTTAACGATCCCTCTCTCTTCGAGTGGATCGACAACAGAAGAATAACGAGCCGCAACGATTCCAGACACTGTCGCGAACGCGGAGAATAGTAAGCATTGATCAGCGTCAGTCGAACACTGCTTCAATAAGCTGGCACGACATTCGCGCTGACATTGGTGCGGGAAATGTAGAAGTTTTAAGGGAACCACTCGGGGCTGACGATTCTTCCGTGCTAATGAATTGCAGAATGCACCCGACGAAATTTATAAATGTAGTGGAGAAGTGTGATACTACTCTTATTGTCTTAAGAATAGAATAAAATGTTTCCAGTCGATTTTGTAATTGCTCAACATTTTGTATTGGGTGGAAGGGAAATATTTAAATTTCATTCAAACATTCTTGAATATCATGGGAACAATTTCATTGAGCTGGACTCTGGACCATACAATTTCAGAGAATGTAATATCGATTAAATAATGTTCGCCGAGAATAATACCGTCATGTTTAATTTCATTTTGTAAGTTGCAATAATACATTTATTGGAATATCAATTGATTTTTATTACAGTGCACGCGTATAAGAGGATCAGATTACGGAACGAAAACCTATATATAGAAACATGTATATGTCTTCACTGATTATGAAACGATAAACTGAATTATGTAACAATAATTAATTTATCAAGATAATGACCAATATGTTGTAGTAAAGAATTACATTACGCATGAATGTATTAAATAATGAGAAAAGTGAACAATATATTCCGATCGTAGTTGAATAGAATTTTCAAAAATCGTGCTGCACGTGCTTAACGTTCTCGATTAGTCGCTGTTGGAATTCAAGCATCTTTCTAAAACTCATTAAAACTTAAATTAAACACATTTGCGACATGAGGAATTAGGCGTGTACTCCGAATGTCCCCATTACACTCGCCTCGAAGCGTTTAAAACCGAGGCAAGATCGCGAGGAAGTAGTACGTGTCACGTTAACCCTCGCTGCTTGTTTTCTGTTCTTAGGTGCGCTGTCGGTCTCGCATTTCCCGGTGTTCACCGTCTACGCCCAGAAGAGCTGCTTGGCTGTGAAGCCATGCGACCGTGCTTGGTGCATCGACAGGGTGCCAGGATATCGGTTGCAGGGGCACACGCGCAGAACGATGACCGCTTCTTCGCGGCAGCACTGCGTGGAGCTCTGTTTAGGCGAGAGGGACTTCGCATGTCGGTGAGTAGATAGTGTCCACCGCTATTTTCCGTTTTCAGGCTTGTATAGAAAGGACTGAACGGGCTCTACGGACGTTGACAGCGGCGAAAGAGACGGATAGAAGGAGACATGGTCTAGAAATAAATAAATAAAGAAAGAAAGAAGAAGACTGGGTACCGACTCTATTCAAGAGACAGTCGTTTTCCGGGCGAGCTTATATATCTCTTTTTCTTTCTGGTCGCGGGGGCACGATATCCGCCGATGGAAAAAGGCGGACGCACTCGTCCCCGAGATTCGTCACGAATCGACATACACCTACGGTCCTCTCTCCTCTTTCTCTTTCACTCTACTCTCCTCCATCTTTCCTTCGTCTCTCCCTCGAGTAGGTCTTCGAGAATCGAAGGCACCTCTACACGCTCCGGTGCGTTTTCCAGTTATTGGATTCTTCGATCGGGGGCGGACGTTACATCACGCTCCTATAGACTTTCGAGTGTTTCTCGGTCATGAAGCGGCCGTCTCCGACGTTTCATGCGAGTTGGAACACCAAAGGGAACGAGCTATCCTTCTGGAAAAGTTGCAGAGAAATAGCTCTGGGCCACCTTGATTCCTCGTATGTTTGTCGTTTCACGGGACGGCTATTCGCGATTTCGACCATCCTCCCTCTCTCTCTCTCTCTCTTTATCCGCGTCGATTCCCATTTAAATATTTTTCATACGTTCTGAATTTTCCGACGCCGATATTTTCCGAGATGCTTCGGTACCTCGAAAAGAACGCCAAGGAACCGTTGTTGAGCTCTATTGAACTTGGAAGCTTGCTGATGGAGGTTATTAGGAGGAATATTAAAATGCGAGAAATATACAGATGTCTTTTCTCGATTTTTCCTCGCGATTTCGGTCTCCTTTCATGCAACGAGCGAGGCTCTACTGCAATCATAGCACTGCAGGACCCGCTAAAACGATGTGTCGTAATATATTTAATTTGCGATTACGGAGATTGGAAAAAAATGATTCTATCCGTGATTCAGCAAATTTATTTTCTCAAATGATCGGAGCGGGTCGATCCCCGGAAAACGTGCTTCCCGTCGTTCTAACGAACGAACTTCTTTCTAATTCGCAATTAAGGTTATCGATGGGAATTTTCATCGCGTTCGTGGAAACGACCGACCGCCAGTACCCTCGCATCACGCTAAGTACACCTCTCGAACACTCGTTAGGCTGCCGGGTTCGGCCTTGCTCGTTGTGTTGTCAGTGCAACAACGCGTAATCAGATGACATAAAGGCCGCGAAGACACGTTGTCATTACAGTTGCTCGAGGAATGTCTTAAAACGAGAGAAAAATCGCCTGCGACGTAGGTATCTACGGCCTGTGTTATGCGGCCAGCGAGCGTTGTTTAACGCAGGCTTTAAAGCTTACGGGCTATTTGCGACGTCGTTTCCGTTCACGGTCGAAAGGATTTACTATGCTTTTGCTTAGTTTACGCTTTGGTACTCACTTATCATCGCCTTAGCCACGCATTATTTTTTCCCCCGCCCAGGGAAACGGATAAATTTATAATAATCGGATGGGAACGGGGTTTTACATCGCGCGGAATTTCGTTTTCGATTCACACGGTGGTTCGGCTTAAAATTCCTCGTGATCAGATTAGACGAATATACGCTGGAATGTTTTTAACATGTTCAACGAGTTCAAATTAATTTTTGTGATAAATGCATCAAATCCGCTGTCTGCTTATCATTAATATCATATTTCGTAAAAAAGAAGTTGCAGTAGTAAGAACAAGAAGAAGCGTCTACACAGTAACATTGTCGACATTCATAACCACAGACACAATTAGTAAAAAGTGAAGTACGAATGTGTCCGCCACGAAACAATAATATACGTGTCCAACAGATTTACAAAGCAGTTTTTCTCGAATACTATGCTACCCACGCGAAATTTTCACTCTACACTTCCACCTTAATTTTTCACGAGCAATCATCCCTTGTTCGTGGAGCAGCGTAGCTGGCGCGTTATCGGAGACCATTTGAATGATCCGTTGTCCGCAAGCATAATTGCCGGTTCCAGCCAGTGCATCTCTCGACTTTGTACTGGCGGTTGTTGATTTATTCATCCCGTCATCTTGGTACTCCCACGAACGAAGACACGAAGTGACGTGCTGCTCTCTCTGCAAACATTTCCGGCAGGCGACAGATGAAGTGTTTTTGAAGTCGATTAGAAACACTGTACCACGGTGGAGCACCGACGAAAAAGGGAGCGGGGAAGGGCGAGATGGAACGAACAAAGGGGATACTCGGCAGTTTCAATTATACGCTATCGAACCACTTTGCCCGGTGGATTTTTGTGTTTACGGGGCTGTGCGAATTCGCCCCTCGGTGCGAAACGAACGCATCTTCTATTCCCTTTATCGTCCCGTTTCAATTTTTTCCTTGTGTAAATATTTAGAGGTACACAGAATGGAATAGAGCTAAATAAACGGGGGGCGCGTTACTCACTGTACCGGTGCAGTCACGCCACAGGAAATATAAATACGCGTAAATGCCACTTCCTTTTAACCGGTTATTGCTCGTCGATGCGCACAGTGACGTAGAAACGTTGTACTGTGACGTTGCGGAAATGTACTGTGATTAATATTAATATTAATATGAAAATGTACAGTGGTTATATATAATATTATCTATCAAATTGTGGTCAACTGGTGGACTAGAATATACTAAAATATACTGAAATATAGTAGAATAGAATACGACATAGAATATGATATACATTTATAGATAATAAAATCGTCCATCAAATTTTTGTACGAGAGATTAGAGATACATTTTTATACAAAAAGATTCCATACGTAAAAATCATAGCTGTTAGTTCAACTGACTATAAAAAAATGCATTTTTCACTTCGATAACGTCACACAGACTGTAGATAGTAAAAGAAATATGTTCAAGTCGCCGTAGATCAAAAACCGTGTACAGCTAGCCATCGAAAAATAATTCTACTAAAATTGGAACATTCGAACCAGAAAAAGAGAATAAAATGGGTAAACTCTACCGTAAAGATAGCAACAGCAATAACCTGTGCCTCACTTTATATTCCATTTATTTATATGAAAAAGAATACGAGATATATTGTCACCCTTTAAAAATATTAATGAACAGATTGAGGAATTTAATGCAAAATAAAGATTGCCTAAGTTAAGTTTAATCACCAGAGATCCCATCGCAGGGTTAACGTCCCCAAATCGAGTAAAATCTCAGTTTACCGAAGCATTTAAGCCCGACCAGGTGCGCTGGTAGTATCGTGACCACCTGTACTCTCAAATATGAGAAGCGGCAGCGTATCAGAATCGACTGGTTAAGCCTGCGATCGAAAAGATAGGTAGCATCCTGTTTCCTCGAAGGAATTAACGAGTCACTGTGCACAGTGTAGCAAAGAAGGAACAGAACGGCTGGTGGACCGTTATGAAGTGTCTGGCAACGGCGACGGCGGCGGCAGGCGTCGGGTGCCGGCTCGCGCATAAAGGTTAATTAATAAACAACCGCGTCATAATCGTGACAAGCAACAATGCGTCGGCTCGGAAACGAGCCGCAAACAACGGACCATTAGACGTCCCGGGGCCCGAGCACGGCTCTGATACGGTTGAACGCGCGGGAAAAGGCCTTATTTCACGTTCGTCCGGTAATTACGGTCCACCACCGATAGAAGGGACAACAGTTTAAGGTATTTCAATCCATTAGCCAGGTGAAATATTGGCGCCGAGGCTCGGGCAAGTATGCGGAAGGGCGAACCCCGAGGCCGAGAGGCCTTCTCCGTAGAGCTTCTTCCGATTTCGATAGAAACGATCCCTAACCGGTGCGCGATGGTGTGCTGGTGTCCATGCAGGCAGCACCACCGGGTAGAACGGAACGCACGTTTATGCGATATCACGCCGACGCGTCAAGCCCTGTATTCGCGGGCACGTTGAACGTGCACGTGCACGGCTTGCACACCTTGAAAGAACGTAAAGCGAAAGGTCTTTGCCAGCTGGTCGCTCACGACGACCCTCCAGCTCTGCTTCGACCCGAGGCAGGGTCGAGAGGTCCTTGCCCAGGCGGAACCGTATCAAAAGTGGCATAGCTACGCGTTCATGTCCGGGAAATGGCGCCGTAAGGGTGCCGCCGCGATTTGATCCCCGGATGAAGCGAACGGACCCCGAGCATTCAAAACCTCCTAGACTACATTCAATCCCATCTTTATTTCCCGTGGACTACTCGATTTTCTGTTACCACGGTATCCTTCCCAGATCCTCTTCCGCAAAAGATACAACACGTGCCAGCATGCTTTGCCCTGGCTTTGCCTCCGTTGCCTCAGTGTAAATAGTCTGTGCTTATTGCGACCCTTCGGGTAATACGAAACTAGACGATTGTTACGTACCTGGACATTTTTGTCCGAGGCTTTGACGCCACTGACTACTTAACTCAGTTGGAAGTAGTCGTCTACTTTCAAAAAGTCCCCTTCCCAGAAAACAAACAATTGCGTTGTTTCTCAATTTTTCTTGACTACTTTATACTACTGATACACTTTGCTTGAACATTTGACTTACTTTAGACTTCCGCGACCAATTTATTCATGCTCCAACAAACCTCCATCGACATGCAATAATATTCACGAACGAGCACATGTACAGTTTCCTTCAATTGAATTTCAAATCGCGTGCGTTTCTTTTTTTCCTTCTTGAAAGCTTATTTTTCTGATATCGACACATTTTCTGTGTGTTAGATACTGTTATTTGCGGTAGGTATCGTGTCTTCGTTCAATTACGCGAACGGTCACGACACGAATTTCGAACGATGGATCTTTGGTTGGTCAAGGTTCCTGTTGCCGGTGGAAATGTAGCACATTCATGGGTCTGGGTTGAAAATCGAAGCAATCATGCGGTGGAAGCCGGAACGCGAGGCTGGTCAGAACCGCGAACGCCTAATCAGCCGATTGTACGGAGGAAATACCGTTCCCATGGAATGTTAATGCGATCTTCACCGGCGATCCTTAGAAACCGCGGGTTCCACTTACAACCAAGGCCAACCGGAGCGCCGAGACAACCCATTTCACCAGGCGCACGCACATATCGTTGCGCAATAACGCCATTTTAGAGGCTTTCCTCGATTATCCTCGCGAAACAACCCTGCAACCGACCCGCAAGACCCAACCTCTTCCTTGTCCGAGGGTCCTGCCCGTTTTAATGGAGACATTCGCCTCTTCCTCCGATCTCTTCCGCGTTTCTTACGCGAATCACGAACCCTCACACTGAAACGGAACAACCGTCTCCTTCGACAAGATATTTCACTTTTTTTAAAATACAGATTCTCCTGGAATCTCGTAGAAAATTCTTCTCTCTGAAATTATTTTGTCCGAAAGAATTTGTTCACAAGAGCAAAACCAACGAAGATAATTGGCATGTACAGTTGTTATACTCAATCCACCTCTTCGACGTTGTGTTTGTTATTTTTATTAAAACATTCTTGCGCGATGAATGCCGGAAAATTCTCTTCAAATGTTATTTTCCTTGATATGTGGGTCTCTTCAAGGCTCATCTTCTGTAAAAATATTCGACAGAACACAATGAGCGTAGGCTCACCTGATCACCGGTTTTGATAAATGACCGATCGCGATTAGATACCGCGATTAAAGGCATCATCCGAAGCTCTACGATAGAACTTTACAACACGTTCTTTTGGCGAGCTTAACTGTAGTCTAAACTATGGGAATGCCGTGGGTATAGATTATCGCACGTGATAACGCCACGACCATAATTTCAATAGATGTCGGCTGCGAGCCAGCGTTGGCGTAATGCATGGTTTATCAATTACGATTCAGTATTACAGACTTCGACAAAACCGTGGGCTAAATACGGGTAAAAGCTTGTCCGTTCCGAAGATTCTGCATTTCACATTCACGCAAAGGGAAAGGCTGCGACGTCGCAACAAAGAAATTGTTTACAAAAAAAGATGAAATTATAAATAGAAAATAAAGTCGAAATCTGTGATACAAACTCCAGAGAAACAGGGAACAAAGTAAACGTTGGTGGAGCTTGAAAAATACAATTTTTCAAAAGCAATGTCGAGATTTCTATAATTTCAAAAAATACAAGTTAAACAATCGTTTTGCAGGATCAGTCTGGCGAATAAATCGGGAAATTCGTTCCGCTAATAATCGGCGAGAGAATGTCAACGATACAATTGAATTCGAGCCGGTGTAACAAAAGGCTAGGGGCGAAGAATGGATGATTTTAATCATCCGATATCGCGACAAGATCCCTCGGCAGTCACGGCGGAAACCGAATATGTTCGAAGTGTGCAAATAACGCAACGAAGCATGGTGCTTGCCTCGGCACATTCAACACGGTTCTCCGCTCTCGAAACGCTGGCGATTTGTTACGAGCAAATGGTAAAGATCGGATGAATTCCAAGCGGCATTGCGCTTCGTTCTGGAGTGTTTGAGCCGCAGTGAGCGGAGGGTAGATAGTAGGAGAGAGAGAGAGAGAGAGCTCGATGGTCCGAGCTCGAGTAAGCGTGACAGAGAGGGTAAAATCGAGCGAGAGGAGACTCTGGTAAAAGAGAAAGCAAGAGAAAGAGAAAGGATGCACAGCGTGAAAAGAGGGCAGGTTGCCGATGCAGTGCACGGTTTACGACCGTCGGGACTGGTCTAGCGATCGATCAAACGCGAATCGGTCGTTGGAGGATCGGGCTGGTGCACGGTGCTCTGGGTCTCTATGTTCGAGGTTCTGGACCTCGTGAGAGATAGGTTATTATCGGCGCGGCGGCGCGCTCGTATCCGTTGTTCCTTGTTACCGGATAATGAGTTTATTGTTTAAGAATCACGCCGCAGTTACATGTGCCGCGATCAATTACAATAATGTAATATAATCGTAGCAAGGTCTCAGCGCAAGCGTGTGCGCGCGAGCGCGTCCCCCGGTATAATGAGGTCCCTTTCTTTAATGAGAGGATTGCCGGCGGACCGAGTTTAGCCACGCCGAGGCCTTATTCACCTACGAGGGAAAACGCGCAAACGTGTGCGCGTAAAACCACCGGCTCGCTGAATCGCACGTATTCTTAAGCAACGCGGCGCATTCACCTAACGTGTCTCCCTCTCGCTCTCTTTCTATCTTTTTTTCGCTCTCTCCTTCTATGTGTACACTAGAGCGAGGGGATGAAGGGACGCGCGACGGGGGTTGGTCTCGCAGGCCGGAAAAGAAACGCGGCGAACGCGTTACTTCGTATATCAACGTCGGTACATCTAGTCCGCCACCGCGCACGCCTTACAAGAGGAAAGTTGAATTCAGTTTCAGCCACGTCGCGACGAGATAAAAAGTTAAAAGTTCGTTGCCAGCTAAAATTTTACCGGAGATACCGGTTGGCCAGGGTGCCGCGAGAGAAACGAAGAGAGTGCCAGAGAGAGAAAGACGGAATGCGCAAAAAACCATTAACTTGAATCACGCCGGAGTTTCACGGGTAAATTCGGGTAAACCGGCGAAAATTCTACTTAAAACCCGGCTGGCCCGGCCCCTTTTCTAAGAGGGTTTTCTGGTCTTGATGACTCGGAACATCGATTTTCCTTTTTAACTTTGTTATGGTCCGTGGGAACGTGCAAACATTTTTTAAGGGAACACGAAATTAGATGCTTTCTCACCGGATTTTTTATTGGCGATGATAATTTCTTGCGTAATTTGTGGACGCAATTTTGTTGTTGATCTGATTAGATACAGATAAGATTTTATTTTTAAAAAAATCGAGTAAATGTACATCCACAAACCAGAAAATCCTTGGAGCAACGAAAATGTACTGAAAACAATATTTTCCTTAAAAGTATACAGGTATTGTAAAAGTATATAGAAAATGTATCCGGTTTTGAAAAAATATGAGAATATAGAAACCAGAAAATCCTTGAACAGCAAAAGTGGATTGAGAATAACGTGTCCTTTCTACTAAGCCAGGCCATTAAAATACGCATCCAGGTGCCATAAAATCCTGAAAGACTCAGGTGGGATCGACAATCGAAGGGACACGGGTATGCCCATAGTCCATGGAAGTCATCGAAAGGACAGATCGCAAATTTGTAAGTACATACTTACGCGGCATGACTGCGTGAAAGTGGCGAGCAACGAGAGGAGCACCGGTGGCAAAACGGGGCGAGAAGAAAAAAAAGAAAGAAAGAGAGAAAAATTGGCGTTTTGAAACGAAACGACGTCGAGCACACTACACAATGAATGAAGCTGAAGTAGCGCTTTTGTGCAGGCGGCGACGTCGGCGTCGCTGGCCAGACTTTTCCGCAGAAGGAAAACGGCGCGGCGCGAGGCGACGCGGTGTTGACCCCGCGAAAATGTTCGCCTCGTGCAAAAACAACGACGCACCTTGTACCTTTTCGGGCTGCCATGATATATTCAGGAAGAACGACGTCCGACGAATTATATGGGAGATCCTCAGCTCGCGACGCTTCCGGAAAGCTCGCGGAACGCTTGGAAATTCACGCTACATTGCTCGAATGGAGATGGCCGCGGCGTATATGCGGTTCCGGTGAAACGCGCAGAAAACGAAGTGAATGCTTGATGGAGTAAAAGTTTATATCCACAGCAACACACCGCGACGTCAATCATTCCCTAGCACGATTCAGAAATATTTTAACCACCGGTTTTTTCGTTTTTACTTTTCTTTTCGAGTACCTTTCCCACTCTAGTAATTCGAGTTGCATCAAAACTCGCTGTGTACTTTGTAGAAAAATTTGGTTCAATCATTATTTTCTTTTTTAATCATATTAAAAAATCTTTAATGTCTTTTCACTATGTATTTGACCCATTTTTATCACAAATGCATAAATTCCGCAGTCTGTTCGTGACTAAATATTCTTATAATTCTACAAGAATATATATAGTCTTTTAATTTGAATCCTGACATTAGTCGATCATAATTGTAAGAATATAAATGTAACAGTGACACAGTATACAAGGGTTAAATCTTTTTCTTTGAACGCGAAACCAGTCGACTGTAAAATGAGAATTGAAGGGTTCGGAGAAAAAGGAAGAGATCGAATAAAACCCCTCATTTCAGTTCTTCCTATCACAGAATAGAGAAATGCAGAAAGGATGAAGGTCGTTTGTTACGTAAGCTACATTCTATGCTCTGAATTTCCAAATCAATTTGCTTGAAAGTTCGTATTTTCAACATTGCATTTTCAGGCTTCGTGGAATCGGCTACGATCCGTTTCTCTATTATTGACAATATTTCTGTCTCACAATAAAGAATGCAGGTATTAAACCTTAAAAGTATAATGTCCTTTAGAGACATACTACGTTTGAATATATTCTAAAATTCTATCAGATTAAAAAAAAAGATTAAATTAAAAAACATGGACGCGTAGCGTTCTCGTCAAATGTTTTCTACGGTGTGACTTTTTCTTTCGGAAGATCGAAGGAACGAGATTGCAAGTTCGCCTAATCCGGAAAATTCAGGCGATAAATTTCGCAGGATCGTAGGGCGAGGGTTCAAGGGATTAAAGTGGAGAACGGATCGATCTATCGGCGTAGTAAAAACTGTCTCAGCTATAGGTCGCAGATAATTTCGCAGGGGACGCTAATAGCCTTCCAGTTGTCTATTCCAGGTCCGGTGTTTGTCGGCGCGCACACGTTCGACACATTAAACAGTAACGGCACGTCGCCGACGATAGATATTGCGCTTTAGTTGGGCTACAATTTCCTCCGGTTTTCCCAAGGAAAGTAGGTTACTCTTCCGCGCGCGCGTTGCTTCTGCTGCTGCTGCTTCCCGTTGCAGCACTTACCATTAGGAGCAACGCCCGTAACAGCGACACATCCAATTATAAGTGCGAAATTCATTGTTCGCGGAAATGGGCAGCGGTTCAGTAGCCGATCTCTCGCTCGCTTGTGCTTGAACGACTGCCAACTTGGGCGCGAGATACCTCTCTTGGTAGAAAGAGAGTGTATACCGGTGAACTACTCGGAGGCGCCAACAATCCCGCAGTCAAGGAGCTCCCTCGAGAAATCTTCTGTAGATATGTGGCGAAAAGGGGAGAAGAAAAGAGCTTGCGGAGAGAACCAAGAGGATTGAAAAGTATCAAAGTGAACAAAGACGGGTCCCTTGGACATACACAGGGGCCATCGGACCGACCGAGGATTAATTAATTTATCTGTGTACAAGCCACCGACCCTGGGAATCGATAGACTACCTCGCAGAATTATGCGAGCTCCCAGTCGAATGCGGAAAACACTCTCCGTTCAGTCAACCGTAATAAGAGAATAATTGAACGAGCTGCTTTACCACCTACAACCATGTTAAACACAAACTACATAATTATTTAACCAACATTCATGTCTAACGTGCACGTGTTTCCTGAAATTAGAAATAATTAAACTTAGAAGAATTGTAGATGTTTTTATTATTAAATTTTTTCAAAAGTTTAAATTCGATGACACATTATTAATTTCCAGTGGCATCCTCCTTTCAAAAATCGCATTTTCTTATCTCCCAGCTAGGATCGATAAAAATTAATCTGAAATTCCATCCTAAATGCAAAGAGGATAATCCATCAAATAATTGCAAAGCTAAAAAGGAACTATCTTTTTATCGGATTCCTTTAAATTCCTTTGAAACGACACATTATAATACGGCGGTGCATATTTCGAATTATCTTAGGAGGGAAAATAAAAATCCAGATCCTCGAATTTTCAATTAATTCGAGCATATTTAGATTCCCTATCGATTCCGTCAAGTTATTCCGGACGGGCATGCGGATTCGGAATATTCGCCGGGATGCGGCAGCAAATTGGAGACACTCAATTTTCTGAAATTGGTTGAGTCCTGAAGTGAAAGAAAATTGAAACGGCGATATCGTTTGCTGATCGAAATTAAAGAAGCTAAAGTGGACGGCGAGGGCCCATTATTGCGTGAAAACGAGATATCGATTCCGAATCGGTAATCGTGACAATACAGGACCGAACGGTGATGCGTTTCGCGGGACACAAAGCGACTGCAATCTCAGTAATGTATCGATAACGTTATTCGTGTACAAAGCTTATCATCGCGATGCATAATTTCATTCGTTTCGAAGCCCAGCTTTCTCGCTCAGAGAGGGGGTAGTCAGAGCTGCATAGACTCGCGGAGCACACTTCGTAAACCACTTAATCGATTACCGGTCGTAATTTCAGCTCTCAAAGAATATCGTTGCCCGCCGCCACTGCCACTGAATCGTAATCAAGGATTAACGTTGGACATAGTTTACCCCGGGATTTACTGTTATCCGCCGCGTTTTTACGGTAATATATTGATTTAACGATTTTTTCATGGCCCCCGGAACGGTGTCAAGTAACGCTATAATGGAACTTACTGCTGAAGAACACGGTATCGCTCGTGGGAGGTGAAGCGAAGCGATGGAAGCTGCGAAAATTTTATGGAGGTTCAACATTGTCAGTATTTCGAGTACGGATTGAAAATTCTTTGACGAAAATACTGGCTTTGAATCGGATCCAAATTCACTAAATTTAGTTCAATTGAATCGGGTTGGATTTATACGATTCAATTCTTTAATTTGACTCGAGCGTTGAATTTCCAAAATCGAATCAAAAAAGTAAGAAATGGAACGCTTAATTTTACAACTTGCTTGAGCAATATGACTATATTACATTTTTTTCATTTTTACAGTATACTATCAATTAATTAGGTATTAATTGAAAAATAATTGGCTTTGAATAAAGTTTAAACACATTTAAGCAGGCTGAAAAATAGTAATTATACTCGTATCCTTCTAAGAAATAATTAATTCTACTCGCTCTTATCACAAGTACATAAGATCAAATGCAATGTTGTATAATTATTAGCTGGAAAAGACAAATACAGCGTTCATTACTGTCGCGGCCTCAGCAGGAGTACTGTCGATCGCCGCGATGCAGCAAATAAATAAATCGGTCGAACAGGTCGCACAGAGACCGGGCTCTCGTTTAGCCACTTTTTCTTTCTTCGTCACCAGTCCGAGAGTACTTGCGTGACCGGACACCGCAGATAACTGTCGATTGAAAACAAGGCCGTGGATTCCATTGGGCCCCGGTTCGCGGGGCAATACCTTTCTCAAAACGAGAACATCCGGCCTGGCTCTATCGAGAATCCGAATCAAACCCTTTCCAAGATTACTCGAGATGAAAGGGTAAAGGTTGATCTGGGCACCGAGGAAGAGAAGAGGAGCAGTCCCGATCATGAATAAAAAAAAATAAGAAGAAGAAAGAACGTCTGCCAGCGCAGAGTGTGCTCTCGCCTCTGTTGTACAACCGGCAACTTCTTCGAGGAAGAAAGGGGAGGGGCTCCCCCACTCTGCGCTCTCGGATGAAGAAAGAAAGAGGAGGAAACGGCATTTCTACGTGGCGTGCGATGAGCAATTATCGCAAGGCAACTACGGTCAGATGTTCGTGGTCTACCGTTTCCTCGGCTGTCTGAAAGCTACGCGTGTATACAGTGCCGTGCGAAACTTGTCGTCCGTGTCGCCGACCTCGGGTGTCGCCAAATAAACTTTTGCGGAAGCTGCGGAGACTCCATTCTTCGCGATCAATTTCCGCGTGCACTGCTACATTCATTTTATTCGAAAGTCAAATAAAGTCTTTTTGTCATTAGAAACTGAATTAATTTCTAGAGATAATACCTTGCCTTTAGACTCATTCGATCTAATCCTGAATTTAATAACATTACGATTGGTTGTTTGGATTTTTGCAACATTTTACACACAGTTTTACATATAGTAAATTTATCATGTTCAACAATTTCTTCGGAGGATTGATCACAATGACTTTTGCATACAGCGGATGTGTTCTCACGAAACAATTACTTCTCTGCTCAGCCATAATCAATCTCAAGGAATCGTTTTCATAGTTTTAATGCACCGCTCAGCTAAAATGTTATTCCTGCGAGGACAGAGGTTATCTTCCGATCAGAGTGTATTAATCATGATCGACGTAGGTCTGTTTACTTCCTGGTCTATGCGAGACCCATAGAAAGTAGCCACACTAACCATAAACATATAAATACTGATAGTCATCTATGTACACATTTTTCAATTCCCCGCGAATCCTATAAAATGCACAATTTCCATTATCGAATTCCATTATCGTATTCGTAAAATCTACCATCATTTCAATATGCAGCTAGCTTTATTAGCATATTGAAAGACACGCTGATTCTATATCACTAGAGTATCAATGCAACATTCAAACCCCAGATAACGCTAATTGCAACGCGAACAGCACTTGACGTTTTTCCTTTGTTGGTTTAGAAGCCCTGAAAATTCGATCCAATAATTTCGGCATACTACATTTCGATATTGCGCGAAAATTAATTGTCAGGGTATTGTGTAATATTACAATGCGTTCATTGCCGTTCCTTATCCGAACAAGAGAAGGCAATATATGAAAATAATTTTATGCTTATTTAAAAAAAAAAACCATGTTTGGAGATGGTTAGCGCGTTCCGAAAAACGGTCTCATAAACACAGTTATCACTCCACCAATATTGGATATTTTTTCACGAAAATTTAGTATTTTGTCGACAAAATTGTGACGCAACGTATATACCAAATAATTCTTGAATATAACCATTTGTTGAAATGAAAACAATTCTTCAAAGTAAATTTTTTAACCTCCTGGGTGTACGTCTCCCTTGATGTTTTCATAGCTGATTATGACATCTATTCACTTTTGTACCAATTGCATCAAGTCCGCGTGACGGCTTGCTCAAAGATTGCATTTTTAATGTGACACTGTGTTCTGCAAATACGGGTTTCGCAACACAGACGCGCGCAAAGTGTACGTGTCTACGATTGCGTATCAACCGAGGAACGGCAATATCTCTTCGGCTGGATGCAGAAAAGGATTAGCGATGGTATTCTATTACACAATGCAATCGATTGTATCAGCGGATGGGTTAGAATGCGAGTTCGCCATAGGTGGCCCATAAATTTTGCGGCGTGCTGTACGTGGTGGACGCGCGAGCGAGCGAGCGAGCGAGAGCGGACACGTCGGAAAATTGCAAACGGGCGAACACGGACGACGGGAGTAAAAGAGGTGCATCAACTTATTACATCGCGTGAAATTCGCGGTTACTCGAGGCGGCAAAAGTTGCGGAAAGCTGACACCGTAATTACCGGCTGGCGCGCGACTTAATCCGCGGAAAAAATAAAACCGGCTAAAAAGACGGATTGTTACAAAGTGGTTGCGGATCTGTCCGGCGGTTTAATGAATTAGGGATTAGAGACGGTGAGGGGAGAGAGAGATTGGGAGAGAGTGAGAGAACATGCGCGCACGCGTATCAATTTGATCGGCGCAACGGATGGTTTAATTGCAGCCTAAGGACGCGGCCTGGAACACGCGATGAATAAAAGGCAGTATTGAAAGAGGAGCTAGATGATCCAGAGACACAGTAATTACTCGAGCGGATATAATAACTAACTGATACGACGTACGCAGACTAGACCCACTCTCTACACCTATTTCTTTCGACCCTTCCCTCTTTTACAGAGATAATGAAGAAGCGCGAAACAAGACACAATAGTACACGCCAAAGTAATTAAAACTGCAATTTGTTGAGCCCATCGGGATGCGGCCAGTGTCGGTTATTGGATTGTGAATTAAAGCTACGTTATTAGCGATAAGATTTACGAAAGGAATAATAAGGTGCGAGAATCAGTTACCCAAGCTTAGGCCAGACTAGATACCGTACAAACTATGAAACAGATAAAGAGACCACCCACCGCCTGGGTGGCAAACTCGCCGCGAGAAAGTTTTAACGCCTGCCCAGGCCTCGCCGAGTAATCAATCACCCGGTAAAGTTGTTTAATCCTTTTGATAACTTGCTGCGAGCGTGCACTGGTGCATCGACTTGCTGAATTGCACGCGGAATTATCGAAAAATGTGTGCTTATCATCCAAGTTAAACTGCTCCAAGTTAAACGAACGATCTTTGGCCAATGTGGGATATTTTCCTGTCGATCTTCCCAATGTAGAGTCAGTTAGTAAATTATACCATTGACAATTACGTAATATAATATGGTTAAAGGATTTCGATGGATTTCTGGATCATTTTAAAAATAATTTGCACTGTCCTAATCTCTTTATTAAAAAATTGGTTTCCTTGGACACACATTATGACAATAGTCACTAACTCAAAATGGTCGTTTTAATGGTCCTTCCGTGACCAAAATCGAATTCTGAAGAAATGTGTCTTGATAATCGCAGTGGATTAAAAAATGTAGTATCGAAGTTCCAGTGTTAACATCGTTGCAACCATTATCGCAAAATGGTTCCGCGTCTCGGGGAATCGGAAGATTCGATTTCAATTACAGCCAGGTTCACGAGCCGCGAGTCGAAACACGCAAGACGATCGTTTTTCTATCGAGGAACTTCGTACACCAGATTTCGAGTCGACAATGGGTAATTGGAAAGCAGCTCGACAGAGGAGTGAGCAAGAACCTTCCGGGTAGGGGATCATTATTATCTTTCTTCAGCTGGCGAGTCTCTATTACATTTTTAAGGGAGGGAGAGAGAGAGAACTCAGTTATTGGAACTCTAGAAAAATCGTTCGGATCCATCAGTATTGTTAAGATCGTAACGGCACAGTCTGTTTCGCTGTGAAACTCGTTTTCCATTAAAAATTATCTGCGTAATCGACTCGACACACTTAGGGGAAAAGTTGGAACATTTGTCTTCAGTTCGTAAAAATTGGCTTAGCCACAAATGAGTTAATCAAATCTGATATTTATTCTTACGCCGCTGGGAAATCGAAATTCTTGAGATTTCATCAGATTGAAGGAACACTTCTCGTTTGAAACAGGTTTGAGGAAATAAATATCAAAATTTTGGTTATTTCCATACCAGTGGTATTTAATTTACCACATAGGAGTTAACAAAGTTTAATATTTATGTCCACAATAAAATTGTAGGGATTTTATCGAAGTAAAAAAATATTCTCAATTTCAGAATGAATGATATTATTTTCATGGTATTACGATATAGTTTATGTAGGAAAGTAATTCTGCATCCACTGTAGATTTCGTGTTCAAATACCTCGCAGCATTTTCAGTCATCAATGATCACGCGATTCCCCCTTTGTCTCACGATCTATTCGAGGTTCCCTTTGGATTCGTCGCTGACGGACAGACAATCTCTGGTTCGTTCTATGTCTATTACGACGGAACCGTCGGCGTATTTTTCTCACGAGCCAGATACAAAGCTACGCCACTGTCGAAGCTCTACGTACAGACGACACGAGCATGAAAGCGTCGTTTTCCGCTTTTCTTTTTCTAGAGGGATCTCGTTGTCGCTATACGAGAGACGCGCATTCGGAGCCACGAATATTTTTCCAAGAATTTCGATTCGTAAACGTGGAATCGTACCGGTAATTACTGCTACAGCGGTTTTAAAACTCTGGCAAAAAATTCTTTGATGATTTAGCCGCTGTCGGCGTTCCTCGGCGGTCTCAAAAATAACTTATTCCAAAGCTGTACAAGTTCAATTAAAGCATGAGTGTCTGTTGATCCCTTAAAAATTGTTTTTTCTGCCAATCAACCAGGAATTCATCATCGATACATTGACTAGATTTCGTTACACAGCACAAGCTGCAGAAATTTAATAGAATTAAAACGAGAAATAATTCGGTTTCCTGAAAAATTTATTCTCCCTGTCAATCGATCATTATTTTATAAATTCATGTGTAGTTCTTACATTCCTTATCATCGATATATCGAATAGATCCCGTCAAACGATTTCCGACCGGCAGAAAAAGTGAATTAGATTTATTTTGCGAAGTCTAAAAAGCGTTCAAACTCGTTCACATTGGAATTCGTTGGAACATCGAAGAAATCGTGATACCGATCTCGACGCGAACATGGTCGGGCTTGATGGCCTCAAAGAATCTCAAAAAGAGTACGGGGAAACAACATAATCTCGGGTTCGATTTATCTGATAATCGAAATGGACATTCAATCAAGCCGAACAAGTGAACGCCGCGGGAACATATGGGAGAGTTTACCACATCGGTTGCGAGATCCTGATCGCTCGATTATCAGACATTACTCACGATTCGACTGTGGAATGGAAATCGACGGGTCGATGCGCGATAAAACACGCACTGAAGACTCTGTGGACGTGTTATTTATTTAAAAGATTTCATAAAACACACTCGCTATTTCGACAACCATAGAAAATCAATAATGAACGACGATGATCATGAACACGGTTGATAAAGTTATTGTTGGATGTTACATTCCGACAGCAGAAAGGCACAAATGAATTTAATTAAATATGAGGATCACTGTAAACAGGTGATATACAAGAGGTCAATGAACTCACAGGTCTGCTCGATTTTATATGAAATGATCAACGTATGGTTCTATTTTGTTTTTTCTCATGTGCGTCTCCTCACTTCGAGTCTAACCGTCAAAGTTATACGACGTCCTTCTTTGCTCGCGTTCTTAATAAATTTTTGTGTTTAAATTAATTTAGCGTGTTTCCGTTTATTTGTTATCCCATTCCAACAGTTATCTGATTTAAGATGTGTTCGGACAATGACGCGAATGATAGTAACTGATGGGCATTCGACCAGCATGAAATCGAATGTCGAAGCCCGCTGTTTGTAACGACACCATAAAAATTGCGATGGGAAGTCGCTTCCGATGATTATGATTGTTTATTAGCCGGAATCGATGTTCGAGCTGGTGTACGGCAATTGGCTTCGCACTTTCCCTGTATTTATAGTGGTCCCGTGCAAAATGGAGGATCGACGGTAGCCTGATTGCGCGTGTACGATTCGGCCGGGACATGTCGTACAGTAGGTGGCCTACAATGGCGTCGAGTAACGGTGTCGTTGTCAAGGGTGTAAGCTGTTCCCGTCTCGCTTTAGCCGTCGGGCTGGATCTCGCTTCGAATATTCGTTTGCCCGTGTGTTTCCTGCGAGCTAATTGCAACGAGAGCGCCGTTACTCGTCCGTTGGATTATGCGAACGGCCGGTGCCGTTAATTTCGTGCCCCGGCCTTTAAGTGCCCATCCACAGCCGCGTTAAGGATGAAATCGCGCCGCGAACGGGATATCACCATAACGCGATTATCCCGGCTCTGACTTTTAATGACATCTTCGATTCCGTGGGAAATTGAAATAGTCCCTTTGCTCAGCCGCGACAACCTACACCACTGTATCTAATCAATATTTAGTTACACTCTCTCCGAAAAGAATGACGAAACCTCGTGCAACTGCGAGAAAGAAATTTTCTTCCGCGATCTTGATGAATGAGAGCTTCAGTCGCATAATCTTTGTTCTGAAAGGAAATTTATCTCAGCATCCTAATGGATGAATTTTAATCCTGTTAAAAGAAACTGTTAAAGAATATGATCCTTTGAATCTTGGAGAATTTTTATGTACTTCGTCTCGCGAGCACCTGAAAGTTTGTTTTCAGAAAAGCTGGATCTGCTTCTGCTGAAGCGGATAATCCAGTTTTGCTTTACGCGAGAAGGATGTATTTATTGATTTCGTGTTGATGTTAATGCTGATCATTCGAAGCCCCAGAACGGTGTAAAAATATGCAAATGTGGAACAGTTTTGCCAGTAATTCGATCCGAAGGTAGTAAATTAATACGGACCGTTTTTCGCGTAATTATCGTTCATGGCATCGAGGTTCGCCACAGCAGACGCGTCAGCACTCGCCTTAAACGTCCCCGAAACCGACAACTTTTATTTGTTCATCCATAAATTAACGTTCATTCGGTACAGCTCACTTTCGGTCCGTTGAATATTCAAATTAATGCCCGTACAAACATCGACTGACGGACCGGGATACGAAATGCGAATTCCGCGGCGGGAACTAATAACGGAAAATCTGGTGCGTCAATAAATTTTCATAATTAAAGAAAATAATTCCATTTTCTTCGACGACGTGCCACAACTAGAAACGAGCTGCTCTCGAAGTGTCGATTAGGTGGCGGATAGTGGATCTCCTCCGGGGGTGTAGGAGCATGTATGAATGACGCATGAATCAAAGTTTGTCAAAAACCGATATCGAGGTGATGTCTCGTTTTCGAGGATGGAAGTCGAGCCCGTGCTTCGATTACACAGCACGAGTTGGCTCTCTCACGGTCGTCCTCCGAAGATCCGAGACCTGAAAGTGTGACCGATCCGGAATGAAAATCAGAGTGGCCATAGTGGTCTTTTCTAATGGCGGAATAAACGTGGTGGATATTCGACGACGAATGGAATCGATAATGCCCGGCGGCGGCGACGTCGGCTCTCGTTTCTGGTCTATATGTACGCGCGAATAAATCGTAGAAATCAGTCACGTACTTCCATCGGCCTTCGGAATCACCGTTAAGCCCTTGATCGCAATTTAACCCCGGAGGCCGAGTAATACCGGATCGCAACGTCCGGACGATTATCCAACCTCGCGAGAACTGTCTGCTGGTCCTCTTCTTCGTTCAGCCCGATCAACGTTCAAGCTTCATTTGCGTGCTCGTACACTGTCGATCGAGGGCGCGCCGCATGCGAAACAAAGGGCGCCACGATAACTGCGGAATTTTAAAATCGAGCCTTCCCAGAATCGTTTACTTCTTCTCTCCTCCTCTCCTCTTTACTTCGTCTCCCTTCGGCACCGGCAACATTCTAACATTATACAGGGTGTCCCGGAGCGCTACGAGCGCGCATGATGCGATTCTATGCGAATGAATTAGTGAAAATAAACGAATCACATTTTTTTCCGTTTAACTCTTCGTTTTCATTTTGCACCTTGTGTGACCTTGAATATCATTGTACAGTAAAACCTTAAATACTGTCCAACAGGCGTATTCTGGGCAGACAGCGTTTGCAATGATGACTTGTTTTCTTTTTTCTCGCGCCGAGCGAGACTTCAATGGAGAGCCGAACATAGAGAAAGACAGAATGAAATACAGATCGCGTGACCGAAAAAGTGTCGCCTTCGCCGGTACAGCGTTGACAGGCAGTGGAGTGAGTAGGAATTAGACAACTAGACAAGAATATATTAGTTGCAAAGAACAGTAGAAAATGATCCACACTTGAAAGAACCACGTTAAATAGTTATACCAAGAAGATAAAAAAGCATTACGATTGCCTAACGATGGCACACGAGAATGGAAATATTCCGATTTTTTTAACATTCAATTTACGATCGTTTACGAGCTAGAATCGTTGTTGGAGTCGCTGCGAAGCACACGATCGATGTAGCCGATCGGCCGGGGGGCACGGTCGAACAAAACCTCTCGCTTGGGCACAGCAACACGTCTTCCAAAGAAAAAGCGAGACACGCCGACCGAACGGATCGTGTCCGAACAATATATCCGAGCCGAACATTGTTCTAGTAGGTATCGATCGACGATCATCGTCCATGCAAGTGGTAATTTGCGGAACGATTATAACAGTACCGTGATCATCCTGCATTATTTACGAGATTGTCGAGAGATCGAGAGGCAAGGGCCACGGGACCGGCCGGCGTGTCCTCCAGTTATCTGTCCCACATTCGCGGCGTGTTCCACGTATATCTCATTAGACGACACCCACCCACGTGGCCCGAAATGACCGACATCGGTGTCGATAGCGGCGACTGTGCCGATGATGGCAAAGCAAACACGCTGGTAGAGGCAGCTGAGGATGAGAAGAGAGGACAGAAAGACAGAACAAGAGATAGAGGGAGCAAGGGACACGGAGAAGTAAAAAGCAAGAGAACAAGAAAAACAGAGCATCGGAAAGAGGAAGATAGAGCAAAAGCCAGGAAAAGACAGAGCCTCAAAGAGAAGAAGATGGAAGAAGAGATTGAGAGGGAACGAGGGAGTCGGAGAAGGAAAGAGCAGGGCTAAATGGATGAATAGGTGGACGGAAAGAGGGACAGAGAGAAGCGCATCGTGGTAAGCGATGAGCACACGCCTGTCGGATCCGACATAGCCGCTGAGAACAAGGTGGCATTGGGGGATACAGCCGGTCTCTCGATCGCGGTCGACCGATAGCTGCCGCATGACAAGCCCAAGGGGTGTACGTGAACGGGTGAATCTATCTAGCAGCATCTCCACTCCGCGCGATGCGAGGAGTCCCTTGTCCGGTGTGTCCCCCTTATCGTCCTTCTCCGTCTGACTCCGTTGTAGGTAGGTCTCTTGACTGGATTTGGTCGATAGCCTACATTCCAGGCCTCGCCTCTCGTACCTGCTACCATTTCGATAATTGTGTAAGCAATGCCCTGGTATGGATAGAATGACAACGTTGTTGGTTAGACTCCAGGGAACAGTGCCACCCGACCCGACAAAAGACGAGCACACCACTCTCCACGAAAACAGTGAGAACCGACCGCATTGAACAACTAGGATACCGATTCTACAGGTGCGTGGACACTTGGGAGGCAAAATTGCCGCGAATTCGTGTCAACTGTCTCTTTGGTTTGTGGTTGCTGCGTTGGAAGGACTGGCGATAGGTTTCCGTCTGAAAGCGATGATCTTCTACTGCTAGGTCTCTCACTATAGATCTGGGTGCGAGTAACGAAGTAAATATTGATCAATTGTCCGCACTGTATAAAATAGCTTCCAATTTTTAAGGAGTATGTGGGCGTTTTAGTGAGTTGCAGAAACGAAACAATTTTCAAAGAACATCTGCCTTGCGGTCTGAGTTAGGTCAGATCACATGTTAAAGGACACGGTTCTCAATCAGTTCTATCAGCTAATGAGCTCTAAGACACTCCCCTACATAGTATCCCAGAGTAAACATTTCGGAAGTCGCTTAGAAATGCACGCGCAACGAGTACCCTCGAGCGAAATTCTCAAATGGACACGCACCTTGCAGTTTGCTAGCGAGTTTGCACGCCTCTTCATGCCTTTCGTTACGTGCTAGATTAGCTGATTAACGAATCCCCGATCGTCGGAGGCGAAGGCAAGGAGCAGAGAGAGAGGGAGAGAGGAGAGCGATCGCAAGAATGCCGCGTCGTAAATACGCCTTGGATCGCCTTACTGTCTATGAGGCTAATATACCGACTCCGGAATGCTCATCCTTTTCATCTTACTCTTACTTTCTCCATCCTGGCCGGCCGTTTACCGACGATCGCTATTTGAAGATGCGCCGGCTGAATCTCGCGGGGCAATCAACTGACTAGCCATGAATCGAGGGAGAAAGGAACGAGAGAGGGAGAGAGAGAGATAGAGAGGAAGGGAAACAGGCTCGAAAAAGGGAATTAAAAACATTCGTTGGCGAGAAGAGGAAGAAGACCATCGGCATCGGGGCTGCTGCCGCGATCCTCGATCGTCGCAGAAAGAGATGAATGCGCCGCGTTAATAGTGGACGAAGCGTAGCAGCCTCGTAGAATATCCGATTCAACGTGACAGCGGACATTGTTTATCGCAATAAGAGCATCCGTTCCATGGGATTCTATGGAGTGAATAATTATCGGGTAGACGACCCTTAAATAAACTTTTTCGCCGTGTCGTAAACCAGATCGTAGCGAGCTGAGAGCGCCTCGAACGATGTTTCGCCGATCGCTCGAGGTTTTTAGCCACTCAGGAAGTATTATATATCGCGGCGCTTCTTCTTGGACGTTATTCCGAGTGTTCTCGGCGACAGTACTACTCCGAGATTGTCGAGCTGTTATCAGCGGACTGGGATATCCGCGCGGAAGAAAAATTTTATGCTTCCGTTGCAAGAAGCAGAGGGCATTTCAGAATTTCTGTGGGAAAATGCAGAAAGTAGCGAAGGTGAATATATTATAAAATACTACGTTTATTACTTCCTTATAATAATAACAGGATTTCATTGAGAAATTAGAAATCCGTAATTTTGACGGATTTGGTGGTTATAGTGTTAAAAATTGTTATATCATTACTCGAAATATGTTTTACACGATTAAATTTCTTGTAAATGACGATTCGAGTCTGTTGTAAAGGCTCGACGCGCTACGTCTCGAAACGTTCTCGCAGTAATCAGCGGAGGGATTGGTTGCTACGAAGAAATTGGACTTCGCGCAAACGTTTCCAGATCAGATCTTGATCAGAGCCGCTTCCTTCGTTTTCGTGGCGCGATTCCGGCCAGCGATGCGTACGAGTACGAAGAATTAATATCCAGCAGACTGTAAGAGAGCGTTCGCTTTTGCCTTGTCCGTTCAGCATCGTCCCACAATAAATTCTTCCCGGTTTCTTTCCTATCCTCTCTTTCTCTCTCTCTCTTTGTCTCTCTTGGTTGTTAGTGGACGTTCTCGTGCGTGTGCCAGCATGCGAGAAGCCAGTGTCGAGGAGCGTACACGCGCAAACCCTAACGACAGTAAAGGAAATTTGTAATGAAACATGCAAGACATAATGGCGAAGGAGGCCGGTAGATGCCACCGGAGCGATTTATCACGAACCCGATGTGATTTGGGCTCGCCTCTAGCGCACGGACGTTAATAACACTGACTGCGAATCACGAGAGTTTTATCCAACCCGCCACCACCTCCTTTCTCCGCCGTGTCTGCCTCGATGCATACCTAATAAAGCGACGCGACTCTGCATCCTCGGCATCGCCTTTTCCACAAACCGCTGCACTGCTGGCAAGCCACGGGTTAAAAAGATGCAACAGCCGCGAACGACAGAGTGTTGACGGTAGCGAGCTGAGGCGCCGAGAAAAACCATCCTAAATCGACTGATAAACGCGCCATCGGACCGAGTGCTGGAGCGCGGTTCATCTCCTCGAGAGGAAAATGGGGAATAACCTTACCGCCGCTAAGATTACTCCTTGAACAACGTTGCTGAGAATGAACGTTCCAAATTCTCATACAATCTTTTATCGAGAGAGAGAAAGAGGATTCGTCTGAATTGACTGCTGAGAAAAATCCACAGACTTGCGAATTTATTTATCACCTTGAAAATGAAGGTCAGGCTACAGTTTACAGTCAAGAATCAAGAAAGAGTTACGTTGAAAAATTCGCCAATTGATGTTTTAGCTTGAAATTGGAGATCAGGCATAATTTAGGAATCAAGAATTAAAGGACGAGGTATGAGATACACTTGCGAAGTAACAACTATGTCCGCAGTATAGATCCCCACTAGTATAGATAAAGTACTACTATTTCCCTATTTCTTTGCGACAATTGCTCCGTCTCTAATTGAACCAGTGCTATATCAGTCCTCTAAAGTGTCCCTGAATAAACATTTACTTCGAGTCGAAAAAGAGCAAACCCCGTCGAAACGTCCATTTGCGGTCAGCAGAAAGTGTGGGGACATTCTCACGAGACGCGGCTTAATCGTATCTCCTTCCACGGAAGTGTGAGTCCATTTTCGTTGGCATGGTCGTTGTCTTCCTGGAACGACTGCTCCTTAAAACCTGACAAATGATATCTGCTTGAATACCGTAATTTCGTGAATCCCGTTATGCTTGCTGGCAACGATATTTAAAAGACCATAAATTTCAAGATTAAAGATACGCGCTGACGAATGTGAAAGTGATGGCAATCGCCTCGTTGAGAAAAATAAATGAACTCCGTTAAAATATAGATATTTATCGTTCAAGTTTCGTCGACTAATAGTTATTAGTTCCTGAACGTGTCAATAATAGTCTTGCTCAAAGTAATGATAATCTGTCACTAAAAATCCTGTCCTATAGCCTCGATACCATAACACAAAGGTACAAAGTCTTCTTTCTGAAAGCTGATGCTTGCGCCTCAGCTTTGCAAAGACATAACAAAATAGTTAATCCCCTTTCATCCTGTTATTCCTCTGAAAGTGAACGTTTCTCCCAAAAATCAAACACTCCCGCGAAATACACCAGCTCTACCATTACGGCAGTGATTAACTTAGCAGGTGGTCGCCACCCTCTGACTATCCCTGCAGACCCAGAGCTAACAAGAACACGAGAAAAAGACGTTTCGCAGAAGGCTCGGTGAAGGAACGATCTATCCTGTGCAACAAACAGCGATCGCTGTATCACTGCCGGGTTCGACTGTTAGTCTCGTCGTTTCTTCTTGCCGTTTCGCATGTCTCGTGAGCGGTTCGCATGATCGCCGAGGCAGCCTGTTGAAGCGCGACAAAAATCGGACGTGGTCCTAGTATCGGGATAGACATTGACGGGGAAGGTGCAAAAACCTGGGTGGAAACGGAACGGGTGAGAGCAAAGAACCGAAACGTGCCGGCGAATCCTGCAATCGTCGTCGTCGTCGGTCGGCCAGGTTAGAAACGAGGTAGCCGCTATCGAGTTCGAGTCTCGTTCTACGAGTTGGCAAACTGTTCCCCACGCCTCCGCGCCCCTTTCAACCACCCCTGGGTTCCGTAGTATTACCTCTCGAGTAGGAATAGAGGACGGAGAGGGGGTGGGGAGTGAATAAGCCAGCAGGGTGCGCAACGCGTTCCCCGAGCCTCTTGTAACTTTTATGATCCACGTAAAGCAGTGATTTTCGCCGATTTCACCCCCGGAAGCGTCTCTTCCCTCTTTCTTTTACCCCGTTCTCGACGGTCGTCCACGGCTCTAATTAATTCACGTTCCCTGCTTCGACCGTCCACTCGTTACTCGCGCTTGTTCCGACGTGTACGAGCGGACGTAATATCGAAACAGAAGAGGCTGCTCGGGCGTAATGAAGAAAGTACGAATCCGAGTCTTCGCATTCATCGTAGAGGCCCGACGTTCCAGTTCCACGAGCAAACAATCCCATTGTTTCGCCAAGTGTTGCCCGCGATACGTCCACCCTAACTTACGTTCGGATCATTATCCGAACAGATTATTGTTCCTGCAAGAGGCCAGAGGAGGCTACGAGATTATATTAGCGTAACTTATGTACACTTTGTTGCGCCGAATGAGTACGAAGGTGACGAAGAGACAAGTCTGACAAGTGTGATGTACGAGTCCCGCGAAGAAACTGATGTCGCCGTGTCAGGTGTACGGAGAGGAAATCATTAGTATAAGTCAGTGACGGATGAGCTAAGGAGCTCGAGTCCCAGTCGCCGATGCGATGAACCCGGAATGGGAAGACGCGGGAAACTTAATGTGATACTATGCCTTTAATCTCTGGTCTGAAGGATCGATGTTTGAGTTGTTCTCGATCTTGTATTAATTTCTTAGAGATTATCAAGAACAGAAAAATTCAAACAACATACTCTTCAGACATATTCGTATAATCACCAATCTATGATCTTCAAAATTGTAATTAAAGGGTTCAAATTCAATTCCACCGACAGCCCCGGATTTAGAGAAGAGCTCCTCGGATTTTGTTCTGAGAGTTGGTAACGTTTCGCAGTCTGATGCTCGGTTTCTTAACCGACGTCTTTCGGTAAGAAGATCGCGAAAACTCGTCGAGGACGTTTCCCGTCTGTTGCCGTCTCTGTAAAGGCGGACGATAGTCGTGAGCTGTTCTTAACTGGCATTTCAGCGACGGGAAAAATAATAGTGTCGTATTTGCGTAGCAAGTGTCATGGAGGAGCTTTTCCTTGTGAAGCTGACAGATAGCTCGACGTTCCCGGGTTTCCATCGCAACATGGATACGAATACATCCGGATATACGTCACGGCGAGAGCTAGGCGTGCACACGAGCAAGAAGACACACGTACCATTTAGAAACGTGGGTAGTACCCCCACGACTTCCCGACAACCCGAAACTCCATCTTCTCCAAACGGGCACTCACCTGCAACAGAGAAAAATGATTGCTCGGATAAGCAACAGTGAAACTATAAAACTTATGGGGGGGAGGGAGCTTCGTTCTCCGTAACGAACTACCACGGCACCGAAAGTTTATTGGCTTCACGGGCACGTAATCATTATTTTCTAAACGAAATTCTTCATCCCTCCTGAAAATCGATCCTATCGGCTCGAATCGATTTACCCCGTCCACTCTGACGCTGGACCAAGCCGTACTTAATTACTCAAAACACCAGAATCTCCTTAGAACCACTTAACCCAGACCCTGATATTAAACTTAATTCACGGTTCCCTTCTGGCCCCTGCCTTACAGTAACGAATCTTCGTTAGGTCATCCCACAAGAGGTCCTTCTCGAAGGATCGCTAGAAAGTTCCAATTTTTTTTATCTTATTACATTTATCACTGACACATTTATTACAACCTTTGACTATCTTGTAAATTCGACAGTGTTAAATAAATTCAGAGTTTATTTTGTAAGAAGTGCAAGTTCATTCAATAATATCCTTTCCGTCTAATAGATGGTAAGGAATCGGTTTAATTCGCGTTCTCATATAATTTAAATCAACGACGTCGCAACGCGATCTAATCGAACAATCACAACGTTATTGCATTTATCAACTTAAATCAATCCCATTCTAGTTAACATCGTTTGTTACTCTTTTCATAGTTACCTACAAGAACAAAACATTAAAAATTATTACTAGGTTTTATGCGTTTATGGCAGAATTTGTTGCAATTTCAAGCAGCAGCAAGATTAGAACGTTAAGGAATGTCAACTTCCCAAGAAACCAAACAGCTTCCGGTCGCCGAATCAGCGATCTGTTACAGCGAGAGAAGGGGCGTCGGGAATAAGCTAATTTGCCGCAGGCTCGTTCCGGGCATAATTTCTTGATACAATAGCGCGGGTACAAGTTACAGGCGGCCGGTAATCAATTTCATTTTCCGCGCTCGGAGGCTCGCGGGTCTTGAAAAGTGGTCGCATTTGTATGCATCGAGCTCGTTGTACATTTAAGAAGATTCCGGCGTCGTCCTTCCGTGCCGCGGCCGTACAATTGACTTCGTTAGACGTTTGTTCGCCCCCGTCGTTTATAATTGCCCGCGAATCAACAATTATGTATTCGTTCCACGGCAAGAGGGCCCAGCTTTGACGAGAGCCGCAGCCGTATTATCATTTCCATTCGATGGGCGACACTCGAGCGTCAGAAAATGGAATCCTGATTTCAACTTCCCGCGGTGAAAAATTGATAGTGCTTGCGACGATGGCTCGGAGCGACGGGTAGAACCGGGGGCAGGGGGGATTAATGCTGAAATTCCTCCGGTTTCTCTCTATCATCCCCTCCGTCTCCTTCTCTACGCTTACTTCTCCTTTTTTTCGATTGATTCCCCGGGTGAAAAATGAACGTATTGCAAACAGAGAACCACGAAAGTCCGGACAGATAAAAATATTCCGCGGCAGCCTCCCGAGAAGATGAAGTAATATTTTATGTGTGATTCCCCGCTGTTCCGTCGCGAAATAACCCTTAATCTCCGATCCAATAATACCGAGTGAAAAATAAAGGATATCCTTATGGCCGAGGGTGTCCTAATTTTCTTAATAGAATCGTATTACTCGCCCCCTTAATTCTAGACCGGCCGTGATATATTTCTTCCTCGACCTGTATCATTATCTCGGAGATTATAGTGCGTAGGGGCAGCTTTTTTTTTAATGATGTATCACGCGAATTTGCATCGACGCTATCCATGAGACAATCAATTGATTTGCCGACGCTAATTGGCTGCGTTTACCAGATCTCGTTAAGCTCTAAGATATTAAAAACAGTCACGCGAGCTCCACAGTTTTTTATCGCGGCCGAATAATTGTGTACGTGCAAATGATATTTTGCGGTCTGTGGAATTGTAATTACGGGAATTAAATTCACGGAGGATATATTCGTCTTTCCGTGTTCGAATTCCGGATGCGAGTTCTTAATTAAATATTGCGATCACGCTCGTAAAATGTTATCTTTCCGCTTGAAGAGCTGCTAACTCGTGGCTGGTCAAAACAGAAGTCGTAAGCGGTTACTATTGTAACCCGGGCTGGAATCGCGATAGGTGCGAAAGTTGCCGGAGGTAGACAGTTAACAGGAATTATTCCCCCGGTGGACGTTCGGAAGAGCGACGAAGCGTATTCCTTTTACCAAGCGGGGGAATACGGAAATTACGTATTCGCACAGCGCTCATTACCAAAGATATCCCGAAAATTTCGCGACTTTCGCGAGAAGGAACTCGGAAGACAACGCTGCGGAAAGTTTGGCAAACTGCTCCCCAGTGGATAGATTTCAGGCCGAGTAAACTTCAATGGGGAACTGCACGCAAATAGTATCGCTGCAACTCTACTTTCGGGACGCAGAGAGATTCAACTGTTTCCGTATCGTTCTCTCGCATCGGACGACATTTTTCATTCCGTAGACGCGCCTCGAGGCGACGCAATTGTAAATTAATTGAGTTTCTTATTTAATTCTCTTTTTACTGAGCAGCTGCGTTCCTTCGAAAAAATTTATACGAAGAATTTACAAAATCTAACACAGTTACATGAAAATCTTTGCACCTCATTTTTAACATTATAATAGATTGTTGAACGAGATTACGCGACAAGTACAGCTTGTCGTAAATAAATCAATACGTTGTTAGATAGAAAAAGTATAAATAGCTGTGCGTTATTAGCAACATTTTTTGTCACCTTCCGACAATAGACTCGTTCGCGAACGACAGGAATTAAATCACCTTCATCGCTTGAAACATTTCGCCCGTCGTGTGTTCAAACTCGAATGGTGCCTCTAGCGTGGAGAACGAAATTATCGCTTGTTCCCAGTGACTCCGAGTTAATTCCGGTGATCCTCTATATTTTTCAGAATTAAAAATGAAGTTCTGACAAAAAATAGGACAGCGAGCGCAAAAGTTTTTAGAAACAGTCGTGGATGAATATATTTCGTTAGAGATGGCTGATATCAAAATGGAACAATAAATGAATACATTTTAGTTGAAATTATTTTTGAACGTACCTCTTTGGGTTCAACGTTGCCTAATCAGACCCAATACATTGATGATTTGAATTAACTGTTAAAAAATTCGAATTGTGACGTTTACAACTTCCGGTTCAAATGGGCCCCAGATACAATCATTAAAACACGTAGTGAACCCATCGGTGACGATCCTTTTAACGAACATGACTTTGTTTTATTCAGCGTTAATGTTAAAAATCGCATCAGTGCGGTCCACGCAGCCGTGTTTCCGGTCGACTATGGATCTTACCGGGTTGTATCTTCGTAGGCAGCGGTGGCTCGCGAGCACCCACCTAACGTGACCGTTGTGTGGCTAATGCTCGTTATCTCGACGTGTCGACTATCTAATGGTCCCTTGTAATGGCCGTGCCGGCGATATATTGTCCATTTCTCGCAATGCTCGCGCTAACTCGTCCTCCCAATCTATGGCATTATTTCCGACGGTTATTTTAGCCGGTTCACCGGTCTGCCCCACCGCGCCGCGGTCCGTTGCACCCTCTCCTCTTGGGTCCCCCCTGACTCGATGGTTCTCCTCCATGGTTCCCCTCCCTCCGAGCATGGGCGCAATGGTTGTCCTTGATTCGCCTGGGTAGCCCAGCCAGCGGAGCCGCGGAGCCCGATTTGCATAGGGAAATCGCGGGACGCTCCTTTGACGGTGTTGCGCATCGCATCGCATCGCGCGGCATGCAATGCATGTAGCGCGCTCACGACTTCCGCCTGTTGGGCTACCCTAAGACCCGAAGAAAAGAAGCCGAGGGGAACGATAGCAGCGCGCTGCGGCCACCAGAGACAATGCG
Organism: Lasioglossum zephyrum; assembly: GCA_028455615.1. Lineage (NCBI taxonomy): Eukaryota > Metazoa > Arthropoda > Insecta > Hymenoptera > Halictidae > Lasioglossum > Lasioglossum zephyrum. Next base: position 5,208,494 of record CM052324.1, on the reverse strand, counting down.
AAATAAATATTGGGGCTATCAAGTCGACTGAAAAGCCAGAGCTAGCCAGCCAGCCAGCCAGAGCCAGGCAGCCCCGGTCGCGGCATGGGCGTGACGCGCGCCAGACTAGACATTCCAGATTTTCCGGGACGATAGTTCAGATTCCTCATGGCTGATTCGATCGCGCGCCACGGCACCCCCTCGGTTCTCTCCTCTGCCGGTCGTTAGTTTAAATGGAGCGACACCCAGGGAAAAAGGGCCGCGCGAGGGACCACCAAGAAAAATGCGACCTGGAATTTCAGGTACGCTCGAGCACACTGAACCGTTTCGCTTGCTCTCGTTGCACGGCGACCCGCTTCCTGAAAAAGGATCGGGTTCTTAATAACCGGGATTACAGACCGGACCGCCCACCGCATCCGGAAATTATTTCGACGTATCTACCACCACCGGCTGCTCTGATTTTCCTACTAAATTATTGTCGATGACTCCCCGATTTTTATCGGTATTTACTGGCACATTTATTTTTATTCAAATAAATCCTTGGGCAAAAAAAATCGGTATATCTCTTTTTTATAGTTCAGAAAATTCGTCCTTGAAGTCTTGGCTGTAATGTACAGGGTTATGCAGCTAACTAATATGAAGGTTACATTGAGTTTCTTTATTATGAACGATAAATTTTAATCTTGCGAATGTAACTAAAAAAACACTGCAAGGGTCCACGGACTAATATGATAAAAGTTATCGAGATGTTCTCAAATGATTTTTAATGGAAGTAATGCTCCAAATGTCCCCGATTTGAATGAATAATTCCAATAATCCCCTTCTCTGTAGTAGGGTCGAGGATCGAACCACGTACGGTCTCAATCAAATTTGATCGATCGGATCGAGCCGAAGTAGCGAATCATCTGTTTCTCGTCGGGGTTTGCAACGGTTCATAACGCTCCGTTCTCCCTGTTTACCCGAACTGGTTACGCTAATGACCGTACAGACTGATTTGATAGGTACTTTGCACATCGAGAACTGGACAGACCGTTGTTTAAATCTCGACGTAATCAGGAAGTCGGTGTTTTGTCGAGAAAAGAGCGGAATTAGTACCGTGAAGCAGAAATTATCTGCTACCGAAGTTTGTTTTACGGCGAAACTGACACGGGGAATTACAGTGGTTGCCAGCATCTACGGCGCTACTAATCACGGTATTAATGATAATTAATCCTGCGGGATACAAAGTGTACGCATTAAACATAATAATAACCATACGGTGCGCGACGTCGATATCGGTTGCGGAATATCGCAATTTACAAATTACAGACTTTGTCGGAAATTGAATTCACCAAGTGGAATCACGAAAATCGAAATAAGCTGCTGACTTACAATTACACAGATTTCCGATGTTCCAGAATGCTTCAAATTTCTCTACCAAAAGATACACAGGCTCAAGTCAAACGTGAAAAATCTCTTTAAAAACAAAAACCGCAAAACGGCAACGTTCGAAACTGCATCGAAACGAGCCGGTGTATTCGAATCAGAGGGACGTAAAGTAACCGGGGGATACGAGTAATCCGCGTCCGCGACAGATAAAGGTCGGTGTTCGGGTAATTACGGTGGATCGGGCTTAAATCTACCAAGAAAACGAATTAAACCGGCGCCGTTTCGCGTTCATTAAAACGCTCGATAATACGTATCGGCGATAGGGGCAGCCGGGAGGGGGGGGGGGGGGCGAGCGACTTGGCTGGCGGCTCGGGGCCGCAGCTCGTAATTTTAGTCCGCGCCGTTGGTGGGACGTTATAAAAGTGTTATTTAAAATCGTGCCGGGGAATAGTCGGCGAAGGCATTCAAGCCGTTGGTACCCACGCTAGATCTTGTGTAAAGAACAATCCTCGCGATGCAGGACGTTTCCTTTTCCGGCGAGGTAGATGCTGAGATCGACTCGGAGCCCCGTTTCCCCTTTCGCTGCCGGCATCGTTCTCGTCCCATCACTAACGAAGAACAGAAACCGTCTCGTACGGATTTCTCTCGCGCTCTCCCGCATTATTGCACGACGCCCCCTGTGCCCCCTACCGCCTTTTAAACCCCCTTTTGCACCAAGCGTGGTTGCTACAGTTGAATAAAGAGGCTGGTGGAGCGGCAGGCAGCTACGCTGGTGTAACGTGCATAGAAGAGAGAAACAGAGACAGAGTATATGCGCGCGCGTGTGTATGTGTGTGTGTGTGTGTACACCAAGAGACCCGGTGGCACGATACCGTGCGTAATTTCCTTTGTTTCCGCTGCGCCGTTAGTTTCCAGGTGATTTCAAGAACGGTTCGACCACCTTCGACAATTTCGCGGAGCAGCGACCGTCTGTCTTCCTCCAGCTGAATGTGTAATCATTGGAACGAAAGAATAAGTCGCGGACTCGCGTGAGAAAGAAAAACCGGAGGGTTGCAGCGAAGTGAGGCAGAGCAGGGTTGGAAAAGAGGGGTTGGGCCAGAGGATGGTTAGAGGGAACCGAACAGCAGCGAGTAATTTTGACGTTTGCCAGGCCAGATTGTCGAGAGTCTCCTTCTGCCCTGATTCGCAGAAATACCGGATTTTTGCTCTTCTTATACCCCCCCGGCTGCCGGAGCGTCGGCGTATAAGATCGTCGAAAGTCAATTCCCCCGCTAAACGACAGTGAAATAAAAAGGGTATTTTCTCGTTACATCCGCTGGCGCCCCGTATTTCGAGCGTCAAACGATCCTACCGGGTACCCCCTTATTTCAGGCAATGCTGCTTAACGACTGAAACTATCGGCGAACGCTGATTATCTTGTATACACGGAGTTCCATTATCATGTCAAGACGTAATTGTTATCTGACGGCGCCGCTCCGGAGACCCCCCTCGGGAAATTATAGACGACCGTTTAAATGTGGGAAACCTGCCTACATTGTAATGCGAGAGCAGCGGTCCCGCATTATGCCCGATCATACCTCTCGCGTCGCGGCAACCCGATTGCGAATCGCGCGCCGTGACAACTCGAACGGCCTGGAATTATTGCCTTTTTGTCAGCGATAATTGAAAGATCCGGTTAGTTGAAACGGACGGTGCTTGTTAGCTTAATGTGCACTCTAAGCTCCGATGGTTAGCGCGATAGGAGTTTGTTCTATTTGACGTTAGCGTCTGTCTTGCGAGTCAGTTATTCTTCAGCACAGAGATTGCGCTGCTTAATCGATTTCTTCTCAGATTGTTAACCCCTTAATGACATCCCAAGGTTGTTTACGCTTCAAAATACCTTGGAATGTCTTACTATCTCGTTTGCGAAATAAAAATTGTACAGTTGACAAAAAAATAGGTAAACATAGGTCCAAGTCCCAAGAAAAATACCAAACTGAAATTTTATTTTTAGTGTTCCCGTGGTCAAAAATTAATGTCTTAATAGAGAGAAGCTGGGGAAACTGTATGTCTTCTTAATTAGAACATGTCACATTCATTTTTTGGATACGTATTTCGTGTGTCAAGGATTAAAGGACACCGACCGAGATATCAATCTCTCGTATCCAGAGGGAAAATCCAGTTTTTCAAGCGAGCATAAACGAGTGAGTTTTAATCTTTCAGTCGAAACACTTTCATAAATGCGCGGGACGTTTAATTAATTGCGTCCGCAGGAATTTCGAGACGTTTCACAGGGAAACTCATTTCACGTGTCAGTAAAAGTTAGATCGAATTAGTTTGAACATTCGAAACAGACGAGCCGGCGCTTAAAACGAAATCAAGAGATTCAGAATCCTCAGGGCTCCCCGTACGGGAATAGAATATACATCGTTTAAACCGCTCGGAGAAATATAAAATTTATGATGAATCTACGTAGATACCAGCCTATCTAGGTCTTCAGGGAAGACGTCTCATAATGCTGACTCTAAAGAGCATCTCAAAATTTATTTAACGAGGCCAAAATATCGGGTACTGCATTGAAAGACCTTGAAGGGCCCCGGAAGACTAAAGTGTCGTAGGTCAGTGAATTGGTCTCTCTTCCCTAAATAAAAGCATACAGTTCTCCGTAAGAAACAGAGGTTGTCTTGAAATCTCGGAAGCACGTTCTCCCACTATTTTATTTAATTATTTACGGAGTCACTTTTGCCCCAAGGTACCATAACACGACAGTAACACAGACCACAAACCATAAAATTTATGCATGTACATCCGACAAAGAGCACAATCGAGTGTCCTCCATTTAGCCTCCCCTATCGCACACACGTTCAACAGGTGTTTACAATAATTTCGCGTAAAAATGACGGTTTTTGCGAAACAGTTTCCGGCGTAACGACACCCGATCCCTCTCATAAATCAGTGAATCGTCTACTAAGTCTTACTATCTAAATAGTGTGTCCGGTGGGCAATAACGTTTCAGAAAACCGAAGAAGTCGCCTCTTCGTGCGTGACTCGAGATGAGAAATTTATCTGGACAGCAGGGACACGTCGGCGAGCTTTGTGTTCGGCTAAGGCCATAATTTGTCTCTAATTAATGCTAAAAGCCGGTGGCACGATTTGTTTTAGTTGGCCGGCGTTTACGATAATGATATCTTCCGCGCACCGATCTTCTAAGTAGTTTAGTCACGTTCGATGTCAGAGCCGCGGCGTTCTCTCGACATGGAATCGAAGAGACGATCGATCTTTTGCTGCCTGGTCACCGTCTCTCGAAGACCTTAGCCGACTCATTGCAAAAATCGACATACATTTGCGCTAGAACTACCGATTACAGATTCTTTGTTCTATTACGTGGATTATTCTAATTACAATTGTTTAAAAATACTGTTGGCTTATATCCAGATCGTTAAAATTATTTTAAAAATATAGAAACGTTATCAGACCGAATTTTTTGCATGTATAGGAAAAATGAGTGGGTGCAATTTGAAACACTATTAAGATTAAATGAACATAGAAGCATCTACGTGTAATGTTGAACATATTAAAATCGTGAAAGATAGGAATTCCTATGTGGTTCTTGTGCCTTGCAATTGACGAAAAAAACTTGTAATCTGCATAAAGATTTGCAGATTATCACCTGCAATACATACATATTAGTTATGAACGTATTAAAATCGTGAAAGAAAGGAATTTCTATGTGGTTCTTGTGCCTTGCAATTGACTAAAAAAATTTGTATTCTGCATAAAGATTTGCAGGTTATATCACAATTCGGTACAACGATGTTTGCTAAAATTCATAATAAAAATTTACAATTGGTAGGGGTCAATGAAACTCAATTTTCGACGGAAAAGGAAAATCGTGCAGAGAATATTCAATGAAGAAATCCTATAGTTAAAGCAGTTTCGTGTGCGAGGGGTTAAACAGAGATACGGTGTTGGCGTGATGCCCGAAGACGTCCGCTAACAACTAACGATTTTCTGGCTGGGACGTTTATCGGGTGATAAATGAGCCGCGAATGTAACGACGGCTTAATCCCTTTGACGGCGAGGAGCCATCGGCCACACGGGGGACACACGGTGGCATCTTTCTGTAAGACGAAACGGAAATCGGGTTCAACGTATGAGCTGACAATAGACGCGGAAGCTGGCAACTGGAAGATGAATGTTACATGAATACTTGCTACGGGACCAGAGGATTGTCCGAGCCCGTGTAACCGTTCCTCCTTGAACGTGACGGAAAAACATTACTCTCGGCGGATTGCTGTAATTCGTAGGCCACATCCCCCTCTCGTTCCATGGGACAGTGCCACCGTCGTTTCTCAAGGGACCCGCGGATGTATTATCGTCATGGCTATGCTTCTTTCAAAGGATCACAGTTGTTAGCGGGAGAATAAACGGGTATTACTCGAGACCCCTGTACCACGCCGTTCCTCTATCTCCTCGTTAACAGATTGCCAACGATGTGTCCAAGAATCTTGCATTCGTTACCCCTGCTGGCTAGCCCCAAGGACGCTGACACTTACTACTTTCTCCACTGACAAAATTGATGAAAGTTCAATGTTTCGCTACATCATGAATTGTGGATCTCTATGCAAGTTGAAAATTATCCGACTCCATTGCGAGACACATGACGTCAGTTGAAAACATTGTATCGATATTCGGGAAACTTGTTAATGTATTCTCTATTTTATGTTCCACTTGCACCGCACACTAGATTGCTCTCTGTTTCTGTTTTCATGGTACTATAATCTGATCATCATTGAAAATCTGCCCTCGGCAATGGGGAATAGCATTGCCTACTAATTAAAAGTGACGCACAAACCAGTATTCTGTTCCCAGCGTGTTCGAACAATTGACCCCAAATTCGGGAAATTAAATTAACATTCACACTGGATCTACGAAGCACTGAAAGGAACTGTTTTATAAATATTACTAGAATTGTTCAGATCAATTACGATTTCGAATATAGTTACCCTGTGGATTTTATGCATTCGCGACAAAGATGAATAGATCATACACAAAACTAAAAGCGAACATTGTTATATCATATCTCGGTTATTAGAACTGAAATGATTATCTTCCAACTATTCTATTCCTTAAAATTCACTCAAAACATTTTTATTATCGAAAGAAAGGAAGTTATAGAACAGATTCTCCAGGCAAGAATTTGAACGATCTCAGCAGTCGTATATTAAAAAATTATCAAATCGTCAATTTGATATACGATTAAATCGCCAGCAGAATTGAACCGTTTCAAACTTTCGGTATTTTTAATTCGTCAAACGCGTCGGTGAATGGAATCGTTCGCCGATTAGTATCGACGCAACGGAATCGCCATCCCGGTCTCTGGTGACTGTTTAGTCAAACGAACCGTGGTCAATTTACATTTTAATAGCTTGTGTGGTCCGGACAATGTTACAGCCTGCTAATCTATTAATGGCCAGGCCCGTTATTAGCTTCGTCGGTTTCGGGACGTTCGCGACTACGAGTCCGTTCGATCGAACTCCCTTCTTTCAACAAGCTAGAGAACGCGTGGGTCTGATTAGGACGCAATCATCCACGACGTCCACGTTCCTTCCTCGTTTTACCCTTCGATCCGCACGGAACCATGTTCCCTTGTGTCCTTTCGAACGGTCGTCGCGACGCCGCCGATTCGGTAGCGTAACGACCGATCGTCGTTCCTTTTGCGCCCCCCTCCCCCGCACCGGAATCTCTCTCCTCTTTGTGACACGACCACACATGGGAAAGATGAGGTTCCGCATGAGCGGGCGCAAAAGTCGACGTCATTCCTTGCGGAATTCGCTATGGACCGTCTCGTTTCTGCACGCTCTCGACCGATTCCCAACTAACGAGAAGCTTCTTTATCACCGGCTTCGTGCGATGATCGATTTCGCTCCAGAATTACACAAAAGTTGCAAAAAAGCGTGATCGAGGAAAACAAGGCTATCATAATGTTAGATCCTCAGTTTAGGCTAACTATGTGCATTTATAAACGATTAGAAGTTTGAAGAATTTTTATTACGATCTTGATGAAACCGTATACCGGTCACTGAATTTTTTTTATTATTCTACGCCTGCTACGAAAATATTTAGCTTCATATTCTGATAAATACAATTTAAAAAATCGCCTTTTTCGACAAGATACAAGAGAATTTCATAATGCATAAAATCCGTAGTCCACTTATCAGCAAAGGGAGGAATACTCAAGACCAAATTCCGTCCAGCGCGCTCTAATGAAAACCGATGGTTCGGGGATTCGGATAATAAGAAAAGTTTAAGGGTAACGATGACGAGAAAGAGGAGGAATGGTAGCCGGAATCGGTAGCCAGCCGAGAGTTGGTTACTTTTTGTGATAAACGTCCCCAGCGATCGTTAATTACATTCCGCGTGAACGACTGCGATCAGGGAGAGATTCGAAAGTCGAACCCGGCTTGGTCCCGTTAAAAACGCGCTGTGTCCCAGGATTGGAAATTCCTTAAGAGGGCGAAGTTATGTGCGAAGATCGGCCGTGTTCTCTCCGGAGGTAGATCGGGATCAAGGTACCGATCCCGCCTAATGAAAACCGATGGTTCGGGGATTCGGATAATAAGAAAAGTTTAAGGGTAACGATGACGAGAAAGAGGAGGAATGGTAGCCGGAATCGGTAGCCAGCCGAGAGTTGGTTACTTTTTGTGATAAACGTCCCCAGCGATCGTTAATTACATTCCGCGTGAACGACTGCGATCAGGGAGAGATTCGAAAGTCGAACCCGGCTTGGTCCCGTTAAAAACGCGCTGTGTCCCAGGATTGGAAATTCCTTAAGAGGGCGAAGTTATGTGCGAAGATCGGCCGTGTTCTCTCCGGAGGTAGATCGGGATCAAGGTACCGATCCCGCCTCTGCTAGTTTTATGACCGTTCGAACGCACCCTTTAATTAGCTGCGACGTCCGGCCGCGAGGTTTCTTTGTGGGGGGTTCTCGAATCGGGATCGGGATCACGAAGATTTGTACCCGGTTAGCGTTATATACCGATAATCTTATCGGGGAACATTCATACCGACGTTAATTAGTTGTCCACCCAGCGGCTTTGATCCCCAATAACCGGCGGCTAACGAAGCTATTTGTTGCTATCTAGGAATCCGCTCGAACTTCCTCGCCCGGATCCTTTATCGAATTTATTAAGAAACGTGATCGTGGAAACGGCAATTATAGACATTGTACCGAGGTGGGCAATAGTGTGTGTCCTGGTCGCCTTGCGCTTCCTTATGAGTCGCAGTTGTTCGAGAAACGCGCGAGTTGCTAGGTGCACTTGAAGTGCAACTGATTTGAAAGAACGATGATTATGTGGTGGAATGTGTGACTGATGGTTCTGAGTAGATAGATAGTGACACTACGTGAACAAATAAATAGAAATTATTATATGAATTTTTTTTAAGCGAGGCTTTAGTTATGAGGAAAATAATGTTTGAAGTTTTATGGAAACACGAATACTTTAATAAGCAAAGAACGAGTTCTAGAAATCAGTTCTGGAGATACAATAGGAGGAACATGATGTACGGGTATAATGTTCTGGCAAGTTCTGAAATAAAGCAAGGTCAGCACTTTGAGCAAAAGGGTTTTAAATTGCATTAAATTCACCAGTGGAATAGATATCAATTTTCAACTGCTCCGCACACGTCCTAACACAATTCACCGAATAATTGCTGTGTTATCGCCAAGTCCAACGTAATTATACCGTCACTTCATACCCTTTGAAGTGCCACGCGAAAGTGCTGACATTCGCAGATAATTGAAGATTACATTACCACAAAGCGCCGCGGTATTAATTAATCAATCCTTACGCAACGGACTGATAATTCTAACGTCACCGCCAAGTCGAACCTAATTGACCAACATTGTCCCTCAAAGGGCTGCGAAAAAGGGGTAGCATTCAATTATTGATCAAAACCTGCATCCCGTTTATTTAACAAAACTGCGAACAGCTATATCGTCAATAAGCTCTCTCTGTGTGTACCTCAATTTGAGCTTATGAATAAACAATTACACGGAAACCAATTTGTATTAAACAGTGCAAAACAGTAACATAAACAGTGCAAAGAGTTTTTTTTTATTTATAAGCATTCGAAACCCTCTTAATAACGTGGATTACAGGAATAATACAATAAGTGTTCTATGAAATACAAGTGAATATAACAGCAATATCCGTTGACGCTAAATATGTAGGTTACAGCTTTGGAAAAAGGAGTGGATGCTAGTACAAGCTTTGATATTTGACTTTGCGATAATTGTGTCTCTATTAAGGGGGAGTTGGAGGCCCATACCGAGTAGGGAATTTATCAGTGCAAAGAGTTGATATGAAATTGACACTTCGCATTAGGCGATTTAGCAGCTCGTTCCCCGATAAGAAAATATCCTGATTGATTCCGCGAAATTGATGAAAGTGGTAGTGATGGCAGGTCGATCGTTAATTGATCAGTGCAGGTGAACATCCCCGGTGGGAAACGCGATCTAACGTAAAACTAATGGTTGAAAGTTGAGCGAAACAGGCCGGCATAGTCCGCATAGTTTAAGGGGCAAATGTACTGCGCGTAGGCTGCAATCAATTAGCCACCGTATAAGGATCAGTCTGCACTCGGCGATGCATCTGCGGTGCAGTTGGTACGCATTGGGTACAGCCAGTGCAGTAGGTGTACCGACTGGTCAACCAGTAGTCCCGCAATCGTCGGTACTCATCTCGACGGGTAGAAACCCCGCTGGGTCCCATCGTACCGCCCCCATCGCTGGGCCCTGCACCTTGTACAACGACTTGATGGCAGTGACAGCGGTCCAGGCAGGCCGCTGCAGCAATAGGCAGCAGCAAGCAGCAGCGAACCTACCCATGGGCCCCGGCGATCATAGTGGCACACGAAGACCAACCGGTATACACCGGTACAGCGTTTGTTTAAACTAAACAGTGGCGAATCGGAGTAAATCATTCAAGGCAGATGGGGGAATGTTAAGGGGCCCACGTCGTCAGCCAGCCTTCTAATACGCATGGCTACGGTCAACCGGCTCTTTCGTTTCCTTGCCTCTTTGCCTCTTTGCTTGCTTACCTTCTTCCTTGGTTGCTTGCTTGCTTGTCCGGCTACGTAAATACGTTTTCGATTTAACAGTCGCTGCTCGCCGCTTCACCTATTCTTGCTTATCTACGGGATGATTTTATTCAATCGGAGCAGGCTATAACTCTTTTCTCGTGGTGCGCCGCGGACACTTCGTAACCGCCACGAATTCCACGGCTTCCCTTCTTCTATTAACTAGGTGTTAAATCACTTTAATGTTTCAACGAAGTTGTCCTCTTAGAAGAACTCTGTTAACGTTTCTCAAACCTTTTCATTTCAGTTTCCTCAAATTTTTAAACATTTTAGTGGATTGTAGATTCGGTTATGTTTCAACGTGTCCTATAATGAACGCGGTTTCATATTTCATTAATTTATGCTATCGTACGGCAATTGGTGTAATGTATAAATACAATTGTAATTACGAATTATTGGAAATTGAATTGTTCCATTCTGCGAATCACGTTGTCAGCTAAATAATATAATTTTACATTGATCGTATCGTTACATTGTTTATCACTTTTTAAATTTGTTAAGAGAAAAAATTTGATACAGCCCATTTCCGCAGAAAAAAAACATGCAGTTACAACGATGTATTAGCGAAATCTAATCGTTGCTGAATATTTGCAAAAATATATTACCGAGGTAACAGGATCTTGCGATCGGGAACGTCGGAAACGGGAAATACGAGTTGCATTCGCATAAAAATTTTCCCTTGCAACGCGGATTCGGTATTTTCCGTAGCTGGCGAAATACATCGCGCGCGCATGGTTGAACGCAGCTCCACATTTTAAGTGTTTCGAGTGTCTTCCGCGCCGCTTCCCGGAGTAGAGGCTACACCGGAATCCATCCGTGCACGATCTCCGCCGCTCATAGCAACGGTGTAAACGCGCCCTCCGGTATAGAGTTCGATTACAATTTGATATTCGTCGATGCACTCGATAAAAAGGTGAACTCGCCGAGAGTCGGTGAGCCAACTGAAACCATGTGATATTTTCCCTTATCGTTTCCTGGGTCCCCGCTTTCGAATCTATGACTGCCTCGAAATGTTTCCTCGCCTCGCTGTCGCAAGTGAATACGTGCGAAGACTTGGATTTGCATTTGGACAATTGAACCCAGTTTTTCGAGGGCAATTTTCGAAAACAGTTTAAAAAACACGTTAATTTTTAACAATATATTTTTGGTTCAACCCTTACATTAATAACTTACATTCAATTTCTCCCTAAAACTTCTTTAATATTTTTATTGAAAAATTTAAAGTAATTTTATGTTCTTATAACGATATAGTGTACTTTGCCTGGGAAAGTAATTTAGCTTATCTTGTAGAATATTCTTTATGGGAAAGTCGATTTTGAGGCACAATATTCTATTAAGAATTATTAATTTGCTCGAATAACCAAGCAAAGTGCGGAGAAGAAAAAAACGTAACAATATCCCGGATGAACAGGAAATTGAGTCCGGTAACTCCATTTTACAAGTAATGTAACTTGTGGTATAACTAAAGAAAAAGTGTTAAAATGGCGAAGAAAATTCTGTCTTAGAAAGATGAATTCTGAAAATAAATTAATTTTAAAAATTAAATTCATCTTTTATGTAGAATTCTGCCTTGAACAAAATCATAGAAATCCTTAGTCGAAGAATTCCATTAAACGTATTACTCTTCCAATCAGTAGAACACAGGCATTACAGTCTCAAACTCGATTTCCCGAGACGAGAAATCTGATTGTAAAAACTATAGCACATCGTTTACGAATCAGATCTTATAAATCCAGTTACACGGAAAACCATAAGCATCTACAATTCCATTAAACGTATTACTTCTCCAAGAAGTTGAAATATAAAGCCATGACCAAGCAGCAAATGCTCAAACTCGATTTCCTGGCTGTAACTCAAAAGAACCTCTGCTCTTGGTTCTTCACCGATTTTTTTCCGGGGAGTTAGGCTCTTGTAGTTACACGAAACGCGGTATAAATGGAGGGCACAAGGGTGGGATTGAATATGGTCCAGATGAATCGTCGCGAGGGTCAGCGGAGGGATCTAAACGAGTGTTTGTTTGGGAACACGGCTTGAAAATCGTGATCTTCACCTTTTCCCATCAAAATTCTAAACCACACCAATTTAAAACAAAATTCTTATGTCTGGTTTAATTTAAAAAATAATTATTAATTTTCAGTGTCCATTTAATTTTCCCTATTTTACGATATTATCCCGAATTCCCATTTAAATCGGGCTTGTGGGTGTAGGAGGGGTGAGGAGTAGTGCAAAAGAGAGGAGGGAGGGCGCACTCGGTAAAAGCGAACGTACTTTTACCGCGTATCTTTCTCCCTAGTTGTAGGTTCGTCTCTTCGTTATTCTGCTTGCTTTTCCTGGCCTGTTTAACCCCATTTTCCTTCAGCGTTTGCACGACGTTCGCGGAGGGTTGGCTGCGCGTCGTTACCGTGAGAAATAGGAACGTGCATGCGCGCAGAAATCCGACCATTAAAATACATCCTGTCAGTATTCAGTGGTGTGTACAGATCCCCAGGTAGCTCTCGCGAGCGAGATCGTGTGCGTACAAACAAGCGTGTACGGCAGTAAGCGAGTTCGCTGCCATACTCTGCCGCGGCCACGGACTTTACCATTCTTGCGTGTACGTAGCCAGCGACTTGGGGGAGAATTACGACGAAGATAGCAATAAGAGAGATACGACTTTATCGCGACTCTGTTCCTATCTGTGTACTGGTCGACGGTTCTCCCCCGTACCGGGACACGGCGCGACCCCTCTTTTCTGCCCCGTGGACTCTTCCTTGCTCCATTTCCCTTTTATATCTCCGACTGTTATCAGATCGTGGCCCGATCCTTGGCCATGCTATTACGCGCCATAAAACCGACCGCCGATTTTAACGGTGACGATACTCCATTAGATATGCCCGCAACTGTCGTTGGAGTTCATTAGTGCGCGCCACGCCGCGAACTGGAGACCGACGACGCCCAATGCCGCCGATAAAGGGTGCATAAACGCTGCGCGTTGATTGAAGCATAACCTCTGTTTATCGATGTCTCCGCCAGATTCGACCGGTGCATTATCATACGACGCCCATGGACCACGATCCACCGGAAAGTCTCGCCGACACACACGCAATAATCTGCGCGAATTGGAAAAGTCTGTTGGACGAATCTGGTCGAATACTTCTGATGACAATTTAATGTTTCTGTTTACAACCGCTGCTCTTGTTAATACATTAATCACACGCAACATTGTATGAATTGTACTATACGATTTGCAAAAATGTACAAAATTGACCTTGACCTTGGATCTCAGAAAACAACTTTGAAGTTTCATATGTCTACAAGGTGTCCAAGATGGTATAGAACGTGGGGGGTGATTCAACTCTGGACTCTGCACCGGAGTCCACGAGTCAATGGATATTAAATTTATATCTCATCAGCGATACCTCGAGGTACCGGTAAATAAATTATTTTGCTAAAGTAAGTGCAGTAAACTTCAGTAAAGGAATGCCCGCCATCGCAGATAAGTATGCGCAGACCGGAGGCGATCTCCGCGGCGTTAAGGAAGTCTCATTGAATTAAATTTCCATAAAAACGTGAGTTTGCGCAAACTTCCGCAGTCCGAAGAAAACTATGCTGATTCTATCGCGAATAATACAGAGAGAGGTCTTTGTATCGATCGAAGATCGTAGATAATTGGAGCTTAGATGAATCAGAATATAATGGCGGTGACGGCAGCGGCGTATTTGCAGCGGGGCGTTATAGAGACTAGCCCGAGTATATTGTCCCTATCACGAGATTATCAAGCGTCATTAACATGACTAGCTACAAGCACAGCCGATAGGAATGAATTCCTCGATAAAGTAGACTGGTTATGGAATATACCGTCGATGGCAGCCAGCAGCACCTTTGACTATCAACCCTTCGACCCTTCCCCTCCCCCGCGTTCCTTTCCTCCTTTCACCACGATTCTTCCACATCCGCTGTCCCGGTCGCCGAGGCGATTTCCATATGCAAATATCCCCGATACAAGTAATTAATTTGCAATCAGACTGGTGTTACCATTTCGTTATATACTATACATGTATATATGCGGCGGTTATATACAGCAATTCATTAGTCTGGGCAATATTTATTAATCAGAAAACGGCACGTGGGCGGATACCTACGATTACGAGGCTCGATCCCCATTATCAATGAATCGTCGCTTCATTTGCACCTTCAAGGGCCGCCCACCCGACGATTATTCGGACGTTAAGAACGTAATAACCAATGTTTCTTATCTCGTTTCAAGCAGCGTGAAAACCAATTATTGCACTTCCTTGAAGTGTAACACCTCCGAACAGCGTTCCCATTATGTTGCAATCTAAATTGGCAAGGTCACTGATATTCCATGAATTCTTAATTATTTGATCATGCGGGTTTTTATGCAGCACCTGTCCATTACACATAAAAATGATTTAAAAAATTCAAAAAGTTCGTTCGAAGAATTCAGACTTGTTTATTGAAAGAGTGAAGCAATAATTTTTTTTGAGGATCGACGGATATTCCTTCACAGATTTCCGGCACATTTTCCCAGATATACGGAACGACGTCGGATCAGAGGTTGTAATTGAGCAGGTCGTCAGGCCAAAAACGGGAATAAATTATCCGTCTTGTCGAATTCGTGAAGTTCGCGGTATCGCGCCATCTATTTCCAAGACACATCTGGGCTCATATCTTAACTGCTTGTTTGACGCTCGAGAAAAGCGTTACACCGGTGCTCAGAAACTCACGAGGTAGCACCTGTTACACCCGGAGACCGTCGTCGATCGAGCGTAGAACCAGCTGGGCCACCCGACACCCTTACATTAACTTTATCGTAATTACATCGAGCGGCCGTACATATAAACGCTAATACCAATGAGCGTCGCTGCGCGTGAGTGCGTTCGTACATGTGTCCTCGCGTGTGCATCGTCGGTGCACCGTCTAATTCCTTACACCTCGAGGTGCTTACCGTTCCCCAAGTTCCGAGAGATCTAGCTCCTTTCTACTCTATTTCTCTCTCCCCTCGCTTCCCCCCTCCCTCTACCACGCCTTTTCGTAGACATCGAGGGTAATCTCAGAGCCATGATTTCTCCCGAATCGCCACCGAGAAATATCATTCGCAACGAAGCCCGTGAATGAGAACTGCACACTCGTGATTTTACTCGCAATATCTCGCGCGCGCTCTCTCTCTAGCTCCTCTCGAAGTGATTTGATGCCTCGTTTCAATTAATCTTGTTAACTGGAGATTCGCTGAAGCCGTCCCCGGTACTGCGATTGTAGAACGGGAATGGAAAGAGAAAAAATCGCGCAGGCAACGCAAGCCAGTGCACACTGAGATCGTATAACGCGTAAATATATTTATGTCAGAGGGAACGTTTGCGTCTGCGATTAGCAGCCATTTATTCCGGTGATCGCGCGCAGAGGAAACGGTTTGTAATTATTGCCAAGTATAGATTGAAATGGTTTAGCGCCGCCAGTCGAGTGGCTATGCACCGAAGGCGTTCAACGGAAATATTAAAAGCTCGCGATACGAAATTGTGTTATTTATATTATTACAACACCATTATTGAAAGTGCTGTTAACTGTTCGCTGCGTAGTGTACCATATACATATGATACAGTTAACAAATCTGATATATAGTAAACTAATAATCTGTTTTCTTACTATGTTTATTTTTCTGAAAATGTTGTTTTAATTTTTTTCAATATTTTTTCCTTAAGTGAAACACAAAATATTTCGTCCCAATTAACTAATTATTCAGTGAAGGGTTAATAGACCTTCGGTGGATAAAATGTAATCAACGAAATAACTGTTCGAACGTGTAAAAAAGATTCTACAACGGGAATTATGAAAATGTAAATGTACACAATTTGTCGAAAATCGGAAATTTAGCGTGCGTGGATAAAAATGATCTCTGATTGCGCTGCAAAAAAGGAGCGAGCGGTTACGAAAGGAAAAGTGGAAAAGAGGAAATTTCGAGTAGCATAGAGGAAGATCGTAGGTGTGTTATTGGACACGAACGTCGCTGGTAAACGAACATAGTGGTGCACTTTGTTCGTTCTGTCGCGGAGGGGTTGAAGACGAGGCCTGGTGGTGGGTTATGTATTGGCACATGTACGTAATTGTAGCCATTTGTCGGGAAAGCAAAAGACTGGCGAACACTGTGAGGGATGAAGAGAAAGAGAAGCGGGTAGAAAGAGGGGGTGGTGAGACCGGTTGCAGCCGGGAAAAGTCGATGTAGACTGGGGAGGGAAAGAGAAATTTGAAGAGCGGAGAGGATGTCTCGTCCGACAGTCGTGGCTGAACACGCAATGCATCACGGGATTGCGTAGACAGCATATATTTCCAAGTAATACCACGCAAATGTGCCCCGGAATACCGGGCAGTGGTTGTTTCTACTTAGGAACGTTAAAAAGCCTCTTTTCACAGCCATTGTCACCTTCCATCTTGACCCATCCCTCTCGTTTTTGCTGTCTGACAATTCGACCGTCTCTCATCGGTAAATTGTGAATCTTCAGGCAAGCAGTTTCTAGAAGTAGTGTCCACGAAATAATGGGTACTTTGAAAAAATGCAGGGGATAATTAGATGTCACAATGAACGAAGCTGTCCGAAGGCACACAATGCTGTAAGATGGAAATTATAGCTGAACACTATACTCGGAAGTGAACCTTAAATATTAATCTCAATAGCCAAGGAGCCTCACGGTCGATTTCGGGTCCCCGTGGACTAATCAGTGTAGCTAGAATCTAACGATAATACGTGCCAAGCGAATATTAGTACACGACAAGCGTGAATGATTAAAATTCCCTGTAGCACGCGGCTGTATATCGTCCACAAAGACGAGCATCTTCAAGAATTCGAGAGGTGGAAACAATTTATATTTTGCATAAAAATCCACAGTGTACTTACGAATAATATAATTGCAGTTTTTACGTCTTTACAATGCTTGTCATTGCTCAAAGCAAGTCAAGTCGTTTGGTCCTGTTTTAAAAAAGCTATTGTGATTTAAAGAGCATCTGAATAGTTTCGCGGGCGACTGTGTACCACTGGAAAGCATAACTTCATTACGTGCAATTTACGACAACGTTAAATAAATCAGGCGAGTCATCTTTTTGTCGGGGAGTGTAGCAGGAGATGAAGTCTCGCTGGCGATCAAGAGGAAAATTTCGTCGCGCGAGCCTGCGGGAGCGATAAAACACGTGTACGGGGACACGGTTACGTTGGTTTTGCGAATGGCTCGACGTTGATCGCTGTGTGTGCGCTGGAAAGACAGGGAGAGAACGAGAGAAAGAGAGATAGAGAGAGAGAGAGAGAGCTACTCGGGGAATGAGCGTGCAAGGTAAAGCTGTAAAACTTAAATTGATCCGCTAACCGTCGCGGACGATAATGGGCAAACGAGGAAACATTATAAAATCCGTGGGGCGACTATGAATCCGATAACTGGTCGCGTGCAATCCAGCATTGGGCGTTTCCCGTCACGTACGCCGTATTTTCTGTACGCGAGTGGCCGTGGCGCCGGGCATCGGACCCGAGGAATACTAATTTGCATTACTCTTTCGCGGCCGCGTGGTTCCCCCTTTTGCGCACATGCCCCGACATCCGCGGAATAATCCACGGATAAGCGGCGATATTAACGATCCCCTCGTAAAAACAAAACCACCGGCGAGTCCCGCGCCCGCGAGTGGCTCTTTGTGCGCCAAACGAAACTGGTCGTGTCCACGACATTTTTTTCACCGACTGAAAATGAACTAATCAACGACAAGGATTGTCCGAGAGCCACTTCTGCCCCTCTTAATATTCTGGACGAAATAACACGTTCACTACGCACATCTACACGCAATGGAAATTTTTTTTAAATTAAACAAATAAACATTCTTCCCTTTTGTCTTATTTTTTCGTGTAGATTTACATTTTGTAATAGTATTTGGCACGAGAATCTATATGATAAGCATTGTAGTGAAATCACTTATACAGACGCACGTATATAAAAATTTAATAGAAACAGTTACACGATACAAGAATTATGGAACTTTTCGTGCAGGTCTTAAAAATCAACGAAGACATAATTTTTTTTCAACCTTTCCAGATAATTATCATGATAGAATACTCGTGTCACTATTATTCGACCCACCGCAAATCATCCAGAATTGTTTTCCCAATTTCGTATTCCTTAACGAGGTTACGCGCACAATGCAGCGCGTGACGCTGGGAACGAGCGCGAAATTTCTTCGAAAAAAAGTTGTGACGGTAAAGCGGTTTAAATACCGGCAGAAATTCAATTACGGCTGAAAAGCCGCAAGAACTGTGTGCCTCGTAAATGGTGCTCGTCGCGCTCCGGGGGCAAAATTACGCCTGGAATACCGGTCTGATTCTCGAAATCGCAAAAAATCGTTTTTCCGAGTCGGCCGCGGCCGCACCTCGTCGAGATTGCATTTATTTATTCGGCTTATTTATTTTAGCTTGGGTCTCTTTCCGCGTCGATACCCCGCCTTCCAACTAGTGATGGGACTGATCCATTTCTTTCTCGTGATTTCCGAGTAATTCGATAATCAAACACTTATAGAAAAATCGAAGCCTATCGAAATATTAAATTGGATTGGTAACGGATATTGATACTTGTAAAAATGAATAGTGAATGATATTGGTGTCATGGTAGCCGCAAATGTTTAAACCCTTGCACACGGAGCTATTTTAATTAAAATCATTCATTAATATGGAGTTTACATACGGTAAAGTCTTCATCTAAGAAAAACTTTCGGACCCATGCTGTTTCTCAGATCGTATAATTCTGATATTTGTTAGTGAATTGTATACAACCATAGATGGTTATTAGTAATCCATGCTAATTGAGAAGGATCATGCCCGTTACTACCTCTAATCCCCGGGTCGATGAAAATTTAATGCAAGTTAGGGGAAAAGAACGGGGAGCGCAGTCGATTCCGTCCGTATTGAAACACAATCGCAGACGAATAATATGAGATTCATCGAGATGCAGCGGGCCGAGTCACTTGTAATTCTTTTCCGTCGTTGCCTCCGGCGCGGCGCCACCCCCGCGTTTTCCCCCCTCTTTCCATCCCTTTGTTCCAGCAGTTTCGCCTTACCCCGCCCAGGCTGGGCTGATCCGCGCCATCTTTTTTGTCTCGCCATTTGTTCGGAATCGCGAAAAGGTCGACGGGAGAATTACGATGCCGAACGAAGACGGAGAGAGAGAAAGAACACCGTCCCCTCGACGGTTAAAAAGAAAAGCAGAGGAAAAGGGTTTGGGACACGAACATCGCTCTGTCGAAGTTAACTTCGCATTTAACATCTGCCTAGCACGGTTAAAATTTCCCCCGAGGTTTACTCTAAGTTGTACGTCGCGGCCGGTAAGATCTTTTGTCTCTCGGTTCGCTAAAAGAAAATCAAGGGACTTTATGTCCTTGATTCGCGGAACCCCTTATTCCTTGCACACAGTCTTCGCACAACGGAAAACACTTATTTTTCTACACTGAGATTGCGTGTCGCTTCTGTGTCAAAGTGTATGCATTTGTACGCGATCAAACATGTGACTGAGATTTTGTGTAATTCTGGTTTGATAGCGGATGTAGAGAAAGATATATTTAGATACAGGAATGGTTGTTTTTTAAAGAATTTTTATTCTAAGAATTATTATTCAGAATTATTCTATTATCTAATAATTATTCTTGGAAGTAGTTCATAATTAAATGAATGTTGAATTGAATTTTTTCGAAAATCAATCAATAGAGCCGCATACTTTTATCCACATTTACTGGTAAAAATATAAAACATCAGTTCTTGAGTCTCTTAAATTATTTTATTCGATTACTATCGTAGTGATATCCTTATATTTTTTTGATAACGCATAAAATCCAAAATGAATCAATGGAGCTAAAAATTTCCAATTACATTTGTTTGTAAAAGTGTAAAAAATCAGTCGTTGTGTCTACATTCCCAAACTTGTGTGATATTGTCAGTGTTTTCAAAGCACGATATCTAAAATCGGTTTAGAAATAGAGTCGAAAAATCTCATTTGGATGTGTTCGTAAAAAAAATGTGCTCAGGGAAAAAGTCCGCACAAATGTTCGCAGTTTAATTAAAACATGTCGAACACGGAACAATTCATTTCTTCCGTGCAACAGTCTCAAACATAAATTACTCCCGCGCAATTTGCATGGGAAACAACGTTTGACGTTTCTGTTAGCGATCGATGATCACGGAACGACGAGCAGCAACGCGTAAATCTTGTCGCCCAACAATCACCGGTAAAATCTGCGAATCCGATAAAAATAATTCGCGATAAAAACGATTCTCTGAACCGTACACGCGCGGCATGAATAATAAACGCGGTTTCGCCGCGTACATATCGCCCGCCAATTATTCGAGTCGCGAACAATTTGCTCGAAACATGTTGATTTAATAAACGCGTAAATGGCTGGGGCTTGTCGAGCTTCAAACTTTCCATGTTCTATTTTATTTATCCTAGATATTTTGTGGAACTGTCGCACGGATTTAGTCGATTTTATAGTCTCCGCGGGAGGCTAACTTCTTTTAGCGCGTCAGAACTGTGTCATCGGAAGTTTAGATTTTTAAAAGATTTTTAAAGTTTCGGTACTGGCAAATTAACTTAATTAATCCTTTACTGAAACCGGTTTAGTACTTTATACTGGGAGCTGACGGAGTTGCGATTTTGTCTTCATCTTTTTGAACCAAATTGATCTACAATTTCCGAGTACTTTTCATAGAGATAAATTGACTGTGAATTTTTGTAACAAAGTGTTTAGAGAGTATGAATACGATTTTGATCATCTTTAAGCTATGATGCAGTGTCTAATAAGCATTTTTAACAAAGACGGCCATAGTAACTAAAACTAAAACCATATAAACGATTTTAGGCACTTTTAACAAAAAGTAGACTGATTGTTTTAGACATTTTTAACAAAAACGGCTATATAAGTAAATTGATTACATGGCCAGTTGGTTTGTCATTCTGTTCGATCATTTCCGATTGATGCAAAGCGCTCCAGGTGATGATGGTCGGGTTCGGAATGTCAACGGATTTTTTTCCGACCATCTATTTGGTAATCGGTTAAACCGTGACTGACCCTTGCGCACATTATAGCCGCCCTGATACGAATTATGGAACCGAGTTACTCTATCCAGCCCATCGATCTTGGATTTAATAGAGACTGTGGTGGGTCGAATACGCGATAAAAAATGGGATCGTGATAATCGCGAGAAAGAACCGCAGGGCGATTCGATTATACGTTGGGTGAATTGGAGCGTTTATCGCGGCGAGCCGCATAAGGGCGCAGTGATTTTTCGACTTAGGTTTCGTTTCCCGACGGAAACCCCGGGCCGAATATTGAAATCATAACGCGCCAGCCATGAATATTATTCGGGCTCTAAGGCGATATAATTTAAAATCGATGGAGCGACGTGGAATAAATTTGGCACCCTACCGCTCACTTTACGTCCTAAGCCCCGGTGTCGAGGGGTAGAGGGGGTGACTACAAGGTACGCTAACGTCCGGGGAAAACTTCAGTTAGATAATGATAGCGGTTCAGCACCTGAGCTCCTCGTGATGGAAGTTTTCACTTCTTCACTTCCAACCCCCACCCTCTCCCGTATCCCTTTTCTCGGATACTTCCTCTTTTTATCGGGAAAATTGAATAGGTGAATTGTTAATGCTTTAAGTGATTCGAAAAATTATGGCTCCTCCGTGGAATGGTCTCACTGTCAACCGTCCACCGTCCTTTTACAGTCCTTTTTAATGGATAGCTGCATATGATCGCTTTTAACGGTAACATTAAAGAATCATACTTTTTATAAATTTAATTTATTGATGAATGTCAGCACCATTGCACTCAACATTCTTGTTAACGAGTTACGATAGAAATGGATATTTTTTATCGTTCACGTTCTTCATTTAGAAAATTGGCAGCACATTGCACATAATGCTGTTGTTAATGTATTTGTTTTTCCATTGTTAGAAAACGGAAACGTGGCAATCACGTTAATACAATCGTAATAAAAATTGAAGAATGGAAGAATTTCTGCATTTCAACTTGTACAAACATCGTTGAAACCAAAGCAACATGGTGTGGTGTATGCTGCGCGGCGTAAAAGATTGGAAATCTGTGTTCGGATTCCATTGTATCCGCCGTCGGGATGAACCGAAACGCAAACATTTGCAGTGCGATATTGTAATACACACCGCGGATATTTATATACACTTCAAAGTGTGTTCTAGATAAATATTTGCATAGCCGCAACATCGTTTCAGTGCCACAATGGAAAACAATTTACTATAGTTATCGATTACATAGACTTCGCAGTATCAAATGATTGCGATAACACGAATTCTGAGCAATTAGAAAAAAATGAAAATAACCGACGTGTTCAGGAATTATTTAAACATAAAAAATTCAATTGAAAATATACGTTTTTCATAAAAGCATCAAATCCACAGTGTTTAATACACAATCTAGTTTTCCAAAGAAAACATTGTTAATGAAAACATCCTCGTCCGCAATGTGCAAAAAATATTAAATAAAATTTCGTGCTTCTGTATCGACATTTTTACAATCGTACCCGCGTTCTTCACAAGAAAATTCAATTGATAATGTTACAAAAAACCTCGAACTTCTATATTGACATTTTAAAAAACAGCCGTTTTTTCGCACAGTTCGCATTCATGAATCCCAGGTTTATGCATCCATATTCGTATTAACTCTCATGTGCGAGCGCGGAGTATCGCGACAGCCCGATGTATTTGCGTCGAGCGGTGACAAAAAGGAGAACAGGAACAAACAAACAAACAAACGACGACTAAACGTTCCTATTCCTGCAGAAACCATCTGGCATTACGCTCGCCGCATGCAGACATTAACGACCTGGAAGAAATGGCTCGGTTGACTTGCCAGTAAATGCTAGTGAATTAGTGTTTTGCGGTTACGGTGTGGATAATTCCAATCGAAGAGCTGCATTGAAACGAGTAGTCGGACAGATTTCATTATCAGAGGAAATCACGGGAATTGATGAGCACAATAATAATTGGCAAACTCTATTTTCTCACAATTTCCTTGAGAATCTGTTCAACTAGTACAAACTAAATACAAATTCTATTGACTAAATTTTGCAGAATTAGATATAATGGCAATAATTAGAATGCGTTTCCTTAGCGGTCCACAAAAACTCGTTGGACGAAATAAAATTGGCTTTTTAACCATAGCAGTAGCTAAGCATACAAAATGGAGCCTTAAATCGGACTTGCCAAGAAGAATACGGCTTACCATAAGCTTCTCTCGACTTGTCAACGACTTTTTCCATGGTTTGCATTCAAAGCGCATTAGCATTTAAGGTAGCCACTCTCCTTTTTTCTGGGGCATCTGCTGAATTATTTAAACCACTTACGATTAGCAATTTAATAAAATATACGGACTACTCTCACAACGATCTGTGGAGGATTTCGTTTCTTTAAAAACTAGAATTATTACGTCTCTAATCTTGGGATAGTAATTTCATACATTGTATACGTTGAGGGCTATTTTTCCATGCACTTATTAGGAATTTCCTGTTTTTGGTTTCCACAACATAATTACAGATTTTTTTAAAGAAGTTGATGGAGTGGCATATCATTCCTCGCGTCTGTATGCAACGACGCAATTAAAAGCGAGCAGTGCCAATAATTTTTATTCACGAAAGTTCGCGCGAGCATACATATCTACAGCGTTGCGAGAAATTCACGAAAGGCAGTAGCACAATTTGCGGTCGAGCGAGATTTGGCAAAGTAAAGCACAGAGTCTCGCGGAAATCCATTAACAAGCTACCATTACAATTTCTGGCCCGGATTCCAGTATGAGCCATTCAATCCTCCTTTATACTATAGAGCAACGGCACGGTAACTTAATAAATTCGCATATTGTCCGACGGAGATCCTGCGGTTTCGCTTTACCGTTTCGGTATAACGATAGTTTATTGTTACAATAACTTAATACCCGTGTGTGTGAGAGAGAGAGAGAGGGAGAGAGACAAAGGGAACGAGAGATAGAGAGAGAACAGTCATTTTAACGGATCCCCGTGCAACAGGTCAATTTAATCGGCAACGTAACATTCCACTGGATCATCAAATTAAAAATATCTCTTTCGCGGCCATTAACTTATTGCAATAACGAGGCATCGACAGGCTCGCACGTTTCCACGGGATGCGAACGCGTCGAAAAAATTTACCGTTCCCCCGATTTTATCAGTTTGTCGTTACAGTGCGCCGACGGGATCGAGAGCACTCGATTTTTCAATGCGTCGCTGTTCCAATTTTAAACGAACGACGCGATGCGGCGATGCGACGGCGTTATTGCATTACGAAGCTTTCCGGAACTACTGGTGAAAGAAGTCTTTTGTCATTCTACTCGAAAATCATTTCCAAATAGCTTCATATAATTATGTACAACATTCCCCATCATCGTTTACACATTTTTTGCCATTCTCACTCAAAGAAAAAACGTCCATGTTGCTGGAGAAAGTACTTTTGCGAGACTTTAAGTTTAAGTGCAGCGAACTCGAACGAAAAATTATTTTAAATTATGCTTAATGATGTTTTCAAACAATACTTTGTACATTTACTGTCATATAAAATGTATATCCTTATACAATCATTTTAAACGATTTTTTAATGTTCTCTAGTCATTTAACAATTAGAACAGCGAGTCGAATGGCACGGTAAAGTCTTGATCTAGGATAAACCCTCGACTGTTTCTTAAATCGTGTAGTTCTACTATTTTTTATGAATATACTTCTTATTAGAGTATAAAAGTAATGCAAGCTCTAATTTACTACATAGAGAATACGTCAGTTGAGCAGAAATTTGAACAAGATTTTTATTTTGTGTTGTAGATCCGCCAACTACATGAACGCAACGAAGCAGTGCGAGCTATCAGACATGGACCGATTGACAGTCGCCGGATTGAACGCCTACCATCCAGTGAAAGGATATGACTACCTGGAAAATCAGTGCGTTGTCGAACCCTCCAAGCTCTGCGACTTCAAAAAGATCTCCGGCCGCATTCTGAAAACCGTGGACTCCGTGATCCCAGAAATCCAAAGTGCCGAGGAATGCCGTGAGCAGTGTCTGCAGTCGCTATTCCGTTGCCATACCTACGATTACGGTGAAATGGGTGACATGGTCTGCCGTCTTAGCCACCATTCCAGAGCCACTCTTTCTGACATTCATGTAAGAATGTAGATTGATACTCCACTTTTAGTAATTAGTCGGATTCCTCTTCCTAATGGACCGCTTCGGGTGACAGTCTGAAGTACAGACCCTCAACCATTTGGCACTTCCAGTGCCAGATGTGCCAGCGCTGCACATTATTTCTTAATCATATTGTCAACTGTGCTGCACGCATATTTTTCACGATTATGTGACGTGTATATATTACACGTTTATTGATGGAGATTTATTTATTAAAAGACATCGAATTTTTCAAATTCATTTTATCTTTGACTTTAAAGAAAATTTAATTATTCTTTGTTGAGAGATAGAAGAATGTATTGACATTTTGACACTTGTTAGTTGTTGTTTTTATACAAAACAAAAATTTTCATGAAACTTGAGAATACAAATAGTAGTATAAATTTAAATTATTTAGTTCTATCTTTTCATATATATTTATATATTTTCTAACATTTCAAAGAATCTATTAAAGTGCAATAATACATTTCAACCTCTATGGCACTAACAATAACGTTTGCATATTACAAACCACCAAAAATCCATTAATACGTTAAATGGCAAATTTCAACCACTATGAATGTATATAAAGTTTGCATGAACCATTGCTAACTATTAACGTGCGTGAAAGATAAAACGAGTGAAAACGTTTAAATATTTACATTGTTTTCGTGCCAAAAATCTAGTCACCCGATGCATAGCAACTTTAAACCACTTATGCATATGCACAAAATTCGTACGAGACAATCCATTAACTATTAACACGCGTGAAACACGAAACGAATGATAACGCGTGGCATCTGAATAACATGGTTACGTGATCGTCGAAGTCAGGATCTTCGCATGAAATGGCCAACAGTTCAAATATTGCACGGGGCCTCGCTGCACGAAAAATTGAATAAAACATTGATCAAACCTGATTCCGCCGCGGGTGAAAAACGGTGTTTCACAGCGTTAAATTTCTGCACCGGAAACTTACTTTAATTCATTCGGCATGCGAGCGAGTAAAACAATTTAACGTCAATCCTGGGCCGTGGAATTCGCTTAGAAATCGTAGACCACACATTTCACACGTTCCACTCTGCCACGTACTCTTGAAAGGGCCGGTAGGGATTTTCTGTAAACCTGATTACACCGCACACGTGCAAACCAGGTCGAACAATTCGCCGAGAGCGCATTCGTGGAAAATCGAGTTTCCATCGCAGATGCTTACCCTATCGAGCCTGTGGGTGGCTCTTCAGCTCGTGCATACGAGAGAACGCCGCCTCATACCACCGAGGAAAGTCAAGACAAAGACTTTTCTTCTCGCCAACCTGTTGAAGAATCTGTTCACTCTATTTCCACTAGGCGTTTTCTATGTCGAACCGAATCACTGCACATTCTTTCCTAATCATACTACCCCCGACAAGAATTAATCGATCAAACAAATCGAGGGACTATCATTATTGTTGAGGCTCGTGCGAAGAGAGTGGCGTTATTTTCGGTAGAAATAATATTCATTCCTTATACTCAACTATTAGAATTGAAAAACAAAAAATTAACCAATCGTAGAACCATTTTAATTTTCAATTACGAGAGACAATAGTCATTTAGAAATTTCATCGAGCAAAAATAATTTGAAAAGAATTCGTAAAATTCTTTCTGGATAATAGCGAATACGAAAATTTGTTGGTTTTCAGGAACCGTACACCAGGAGGGACAATGCATCAACGTACGAGCGAGGCTCCTGCTACAACATCACCCTCGACTGCCAGGCGTCCGACATGGTCACAAGGATCCAGACGACCAAGCTGTTCTCTGGTAAAGTTTACGTGAAGGGCTCGCCGAACTCGTGTGTGCAGGACGTGAAAGAGGCCCTGGAATTTGAGCTGCGAATAGCCTACGACGATTTGGAGTGCAACGTCAGACAACAGGGTCTGGGTCGTTACCTGAACGAAATCGTGATCCAACATCACGACAAGGTCGTCACCAGTTCGGATGTTGGCTTTGCCGTCAGTTGCCAATACGACCTAACGAATAAAACGGTGTCGAACGAAGTCGATCTCGGCGTACACGCTGACATAACTCCAGCCTTGTCCGAGGAAGTGACCGTCGACTCGCCTAACGTCGCCATGAAGATCACGGACCGTAGCGGAAACGAAGGCATGTCGAGCGCCGAAGTAGGCGATCCCCTGGCGCTCAAGTTCGAGATCCTCAACCCTAATAGTCCTTACGAGATCTTTGTAAGAGAACTGGTGGCAATGGACGGCATCGACTCCAACGAGATCGAGCTAATTGACTCCAGAGGTTGTCCAACCGATCACACCATCATGGGCCCTGTCTACAAACCGGAATCTCCCGTCAAGGTAAGTCCCATGCTAAGCGTTATCGTCCATGATCCTCGAGAACCATCCTGAAACGGCATGGAAAACTCGGCGTCGAAATATACAGTTAGCACTCGAAAAAATAGGACGTTCCGGAAGCACAGGAAAGATTCGATCTAAGAATAATCCTTGGGTCCGTGCTGTACCCTTAGATCGCACAGCTCTACTTTTGTGACCTCGTCGACTGAAAAAAAAAAATATTCTTTCCTTTCGACTCACTTTTTCGCGTAGAAGCTTTGTTTGTGCTGTTGTAGTTGTTGTGTACTCGTTCGTACACAAACGTGGAAATGTTAACGCTTTCCCTACCGTGAAAATGACTCAATCGTCTCCTACAAATTAGACATCATCGATCGGGAGTTTTTTTTAACACTTTTGTCAGAAGCAATAGCAATTTTATTCATAAATCAACAAGTTGTCTAGAGTAACATAGTCTGACAACTTCTTTTGTGATGTTTACACAGAAGAAAATTATTGAACCTGTTTCTCGTACACCATAGTCATTAAAAAGCCTATTGACAGGCTTCCGGTAGTTGAGAGGTGCTAGAAACTCCTGCTAAAACAAGATTTATAGTTTAGATCGTGACTGGTCCGTTCATTTTTATGCACAATAAAACTACTCCTGGTCAATTCCAAAACCGAAAGCTGCAGAGTATTTCTCTTTTTATTAAGTAAGACGTGTCTAAAATGATGCAGCAATATTCTGAAACGTTTGCAATCCTTTTACACTTTTCTATTTTATTTATTCATTTCCGTCATTCATATTACTATCCACGTTATTTTCATAAAGTTATTTCGAGAATCGGGAATGCAATGTTTAAATAGTTCTTGAATCCACTGGTACCGCCAAGAAAAAGATAGTTCACCAAGATACCACTGACAAATTCGCTTTGCCAAAATCAAAAATAGTTTTCATCAGTTTAGAATCACTTTTCGCGAGAGGGCCGATCTAATAATCTTTTGTTGATCATCAGGATCCGAAAAGATTAATGCGATCGCGGCGTTCTCGAGCGAAATTCCGATTCGCCGGTGACAGGTGTATCGTAGCAACAGGCGGAGTTAATACAACTGATTGACACTGATACCGTCGATACACGATGGCTGACCGTTATGGGAACCCAGCGCGGCAGCGTTTTACGTTGATGCATGCAAATGGTTAGAAAGAGGGGTAGACCCGATCGTAGTGGAAGAAGCCGCGAGAGAGTCAACCAGTTAGACCAACTTCATGCTAATCAATCACTCGGACGGATTTTACGACGGGAAGCAATTTGCTCGTGCCGTAATAGGTCGCATCCTTGATGCGCCGCCGTCTTAGCGATGACGCGTTATGACGTGCCGTGGAGGTTGCGTTCCCTACGCGAGGCCGGTCATTACTTTCTAGGTGCAATGTAAAGCTTGTTGTCACGAAGAAAATTCGAGGAGCAAATAGTGCCTTGTTTCGGGATAAACGGGCCCTCTCGACGCGTGTAACCGACGTCTGACGTCTCGCGGATGCATGTGCAACTAACCACAGAGCGTGGGAGTTGAGTTGCAAACATTTCACCAATAATTGCACCAATAATACCTAAATATTAAATAAAACTCAAATAAAAACGTTATCAATTGCCGTTCGTATGCACGTTCCCTAATATCTCAAAAAAATTTAGAGACACTGTAACTAGTCTCTACTGTTCAAAGCAACGCGATAAAGGCATTATGTAAAACAACTTTGATAAATGATTGGTCGAAGGTTGCTTAAAATTCTCTGATTTAAAAGTTTGTCTCTTTGGCATTTTAGAGCTGAATTTTATTAGGCAGCGGAGAAAAGTGTGAAAGCAAGTTCAGGATAGTGGGGACGTAAATAAAATTCCCTCGGGCTAGCCTGGCCCATGTGTTCCAGTTACGAGTTAATACAATATCACTTACAAGGTACCGCAGAGACGTTTCCATTTTGATCTCTGTTTCCAAAGAAAGGGGAAGCAACCAGCGATAAGTAGGAAAATCAGTGCACCGCTGAGCGTGTTAAAATAATTTTCTGAGGGAAAATTTGTTTTTTAGCAGATTAATAACGCTCGTAAGATCGAGCATTGATTTCAATCCCACTGTGCAACAGTATATTTAATATCGAAGCAGAGAGTACGACCAATTTAATTTGCGCATCAAGTATCCATCAGTCAAACACACGTTCCGAGAAAAACGCATCTAACCAGTTAGATTTCCATTTGCGACAACTATCCGGTGAATTCTAAATAGAGATAGATTCGCCAAAGGGACGAAGAAATGTGGTCAAACATGTTTCCGAGCAGGAACTGAAAGACGAATGATATTACTCGTGTAACGACGGTTGGAACATTCGTATGATTATGTTAAGGTGTCAAAACACCGCTGATTTATCAATGAGGTGCAATCGTAGGTGTCAAACACAGAGTTTCATGACGTGACTGTAAATCATAAGGGGTAGGTCGATTTGATGCAACCTGCAATTCGCACAAAAAACATGGACTATCCATACTACACTTGCCGAAAATACAAAATCATGGTCACACCAAACAACATCACACATGTACATACATGAGGACTAGTGCGGCATAGTATTAAACATTATCAGCCTATGTTATTGCTAAAAAATGACTGCATAGTCCAACAATTCTCGAAGAACAAAATCGAAAAGAATTCGTGCAATTCGAAGCGTGTTCTCTTGAAAATCACCGTGTTCATTCCAACTAGGAGTAAATATCAAAATAGGATTGTACCTAGTCACACACACACAGTAACGGTTTGCAATCAACAATCCGAAGAAAACTCTGAAAATGCGACTTCCCCAAGATCCTCATTTTCCGTTTCGAACTTCTCGTTAGGACGATCTCTTCCGAGTTCGTCGGTTTGACCCGTCTTCGATTGAGCGTCTCTAGATCTCGTTTTGGGCGACTGTTCACGTCTGCGGTTCATCTGTCGACGAGTAAAACAAACGGATCGTTAGGATGGTTACGGTGTGGTACAGGGACAGAGAGGGGTTCGACAACTGAAGAGGCATACCGCCTCGTTAACTCGTCGTTCCACATCATTTGCTCGCGCGAGCCCGTGGCCGGGTTCTGCCGCGGAGCAATATCGCTTTATTAGAAAGTAATAACAGTCCGGAGCTGAAAGAAACTGCAAATTTATACCCGTTAATCCAGAAAAGACGGGGCGCATCGAGATATATCACCGAGTCGTGTGCGCCCCGACACCCGAGCGTACGGGTTGGTTGCAGGTTTCGTACCGGTTCCATTCGTACCACGATCTCGTACCACCGATTCTGCAGATCACGCGAGCTAACCTCATTTCCTCCCGAGACTTGTCCAAGTAACGAGGCCTGGATCTACGAATGGCCGGGCTGTGTACGTGCCCGTCCCTACACAGGAAATTACAATTCGTGGAACAGGAATCTAACTAAAAGAAACGCCGCGAAGAGAGCAACGAGACACAACGAGATACACACACAGAGTCGCGAGGCTTCTCTTCCATATCGTCCAACACTACTTACCTCAAGCTACAGAGTGATAAAACGACTGTCACGGCCGTTTGTGATATATACCGACCTGTCGATGGACATTTATCCGTGACGAACGCCGCGGAACGACCGCTATATAATATTAGGTGCGTGCGAATCCTTCCCTACCCTGCCACCCCGCACCGCAGCGCCGCGCCAACTCTCTCGATTGATGGCCGCGAACTCACCACACACTTTTGATTTATCTGGACTTAATACCGCGGTTAGCTCAGACTATATATTACACGCGATCCTAACCGCAGCCACGTGACAGGAAGATAGCGCTGTGGACGCGGGGTGGTCCACCTAGGGCTCGTCGAGTTGATGTTGCCCTCGGTCCGGAGTGAATTGTGTTTTCGATGCAGTTTCGATGGTTACGATAAACGAATGTGTTGCAAGAAAATTTTTATACTAAGGTGATTTTGTAAGGATTTTTCTAGCTGCATAAACTCACGAGTTTATTTAAACTGAAGAAATTCACGTTTAACATTGAAATTGGCTGCTTTATGGGAACGACGAGATCGAATTTATTTAAATCTAATGTAGCTCCACTTCTCTATTTCCCACAGAGTTTGAAATATTTTTATTTTAATTTTCAATGCCGCTAAGTGGTCTTTCGTCAGCACAGACTTGTCCCAATTATATTCAATAACGATCCTGCCACCTAGACGGAGACTCTGACATTTCATTAAACCAGAGGAAGTCGAGCAGGTCTAACCAATACTGCCGCGCCAGAACCGTTAACATTTTTCCATGGGATCGATCGTTTCCCTGAAAGCAGTGGAACGCGAGACGATACGCATAACGATAAAACCTAAACAGGTGTTTTATGCGACGTCAGGATGAGAACTTTTTCGTCCGGGCTAGCTAACAAGAAGAGACAGAACGCAGAAACCCGGCGCTTCCCTTCTCACATAAATAACCGACATTGTGCAACCCAGATCGAAATTTTTCTAAACAATCCGCGTGCAAGAACAGGACGGACGTTGGTTTACCTAGAAACCGTTCGTCGTGAACGCGTTAAGTGCCCGGTTCTTATTGTGCCGGCGTCCGAACAGCCTCGTACTTATCGCGTTTACCATTAATGAGATTTTCTCAGGTTGCGAACACGACGTTTTTGCCTTCGCGTTTATCGTTTTTTCATGCTACTCTCCTGTCTATTTTTTCCCCCCGTCGCGTTACTCGTTAAGCGTTTCCGTTGAGCGTAACCGCGGACGCGAACGCCAGGAACAGGGATAATTAATAAACGGAATCGGCGATTACGGTTGCGAACGATACAACTATAGCGGGGAATAAAGTCTCTCGGGATTCTATAGTGACAAGGAAGAGACTCGACGAGCTGGTGGAAACTCACGTGTGGGTCAAAGCGAAGCCGGCGGATGAATTGTTTGCCTGCAAATGATGCGCGCCGCCGTAAAAACGTTCCGCGGCGCACAAACACTTAACAACATTAACGTACGAACTCTATTCCGCCGACGAACTTCTCGCCGAGCAGAAGTCCAAATATCCTTCTCGACCTGCTGAACCGAAAAAGAACCAAGAAGTACGGGGAGAACAGTTTTATGAAAATTATCCTCGTCCCCCTTTCACGCTTCTCTGCAGAGAGTGTTGCGGCGCGAAAGGGGCGTCGGTAACCTTGCCAATTACAGACATTCATTTTACCGCTACTAAAACCCGGGAAGAAGTGCGAGCACACTTTCTGACCATCTGTAGAATTCTCCGGTTCCTTTTCCTCGGGATAGAGAAAAAATGTATTCCGACGCCTTTTCATCTTTGAACCCGAGGAAACCAATTAGACTCGTTTCATTGACAGACACATAATCCGTAAACGTTTTTACAGTCGTCATGACAAGAACATTTAGGTACTTAAATAAATTCGAAAATAACTCTAAGCAACTTTTTAAAACTGCTTCATAATTAATTGATTTTTTCCAGCCGCCAGAATACAAAAACACAGTTGCCCTAATTTAAATCGAATCGATGGTGTAGAAGATTTTGTAATTTTTTAAGCTGCCTGGAGAACACCGAAGGAGTAACGATCAAAGCACAGATAATTTATCGCTACGTCGATAGTGCGCCGGTGTTTATCAGTTTTCTGTCCCATCCGTCGCCGGTTAGGAATTTTATTAGCCGGTGGTAGTGGATGGCAAGAAAAATGAGCGGAGAAGAAACATTTGGTCGGGGCCTGAAAGGGCTGGCAAAAGGATCCGTCTCGTCTAACCAGGAATTTGCCAAAAGTCAGGTTTTCCGGTATGTCTGTCACGTAGCCAAGCCGCGGTACGGAGCTCTTCCATTTCACAATCGGTTTGAATGAAATTGGAAACATCTCTCAGCCACCACACTCACGTCCACCGACAGACACTGGTGTAAGTGCGTATATATACGTCGTGTTTCACGACGTACCGTTCTCTCTCGGAATAAAGTCGGGCGTCATAACGAACTGCCTGCGGACCTCTGTTTGCTTTGACTATCGACTACTTACTCCGTAGATAAGTTATTCTTAACATACACCAATCTTTTCATTCATCAAGTTCTTCTTAACAATTCAATTATTTCGTGGAAATTCGTACGCTAAAAGTTTGACAAATTCCGAAAAAATCTCAATTCTATTAAAACTTAATAGACTTCGTATTTGTCATTAATTTCCAAATTTTCTGTTTGATACAATTCATATGAAGTCGAAAACTTCAAATAGCAAAATATTGAAATTTAATCGCCACAAAAATCTGCAAAAACTATCAAGAAAGTTAATGTTAAAGGGAAGTGTACAAATTGCTTTTTCGACTCCTCGATCGTTCCCCGACATAATAACAATTATTTCGGGGACAATTTACTATTATTTCGTGGAAATTCGTGCACTAAAAGTTTGACAAATTCCGATAAAATCTCAATTCTATTGAAACGTAATAGACTTCGTATTTGTCATTAATTTCCAAATTTTCTGTTTGATAAAATTCATACGTCGAAAATTTCAAATAGCAAAATATTGAAATTTAATCGCCACGAAAATCTGCAAAAACTATCAAGAAAGTTAATGTTAAAGGGAAGTGTACAAATTGCTTTTTCGACTCCTCGATCGTTCCCCGACATATTAGGCCCCGTCATTTATTCTTGACAGTCACGTGCAATCTCTGGGATCGCGTGCAAACGTTACACGCGACCATTTGTCTAGGCGGTCCAGTTTTATAGTAAGTCGGGGGATCAAGTTAACCGTGGTAAAAGCATAACTCTCTCGACGCGGACATCGCGAGCCGTGATCAAGCTTTCAGGGCATCTCTGTTGTCCGCATCTCGGACACGATCTGCCGTCGTTCTTTTGACGGTCTTTGTCGACGTCACGTTCGTCGAGGTTCGCGCAATCTTAGGCGAAAGGGAACGTAGAATTCGCAATCCATTGCAGCTAGGATGCACTACAGATGCCGCGGATACGCGGCTGCGTGCCTTTTCCCGCGTTTTACCGATCTCTTCATGGTTTTCCTCTCTCGGCCGTGGCTGACGTGGAGTTAATAAAGTTCCGCTCGTTCCGCGAGACGCGTCCGCTAAAGAAACAGCTAAATGAAGCTGTACGCGGAATGAAGCATATTTTAATGTCTTACTTCCCTTTTACCCCCTCCCGGCCGATAATGTACGTGCCTGGTGTGTAAATATGATGAACTTGGTAATGCTCCGTAGAAACCAGTTCCGCGGACGGTGCACGCGCCCGTGCACGAACATAATCGCAAACCAGAGAGAACTGCGAACCGGCGAACATGATCGCAGAATCGGGTCGCGTTTTCCCAGTTCGATGAAGAAGCGACGAAAGAACCCTTGACAGGAATCAGTCCTCTTTATTTTTTGCCGATTCTGTTGGATCGCAGCTGACGATCGAACCAGTGCGCAGTGCGTCGACAATGAAGAAAAATCGAAAAATCAACTTTCATGTTGAGATTTAAAACCTTCGTTAATAAGATAATTAAAAGGAGAAATAAATTTCTATTTGGCTCCCGTGTTTCGCAATTGTATCTACATCTACAGTGTTGTTTTAATGTCACATTGTTTTAATGTCAACATTTTTTATTTTGCAAAAAAATCCGCAAGTAATGATGTTAAAACGGACCAATCAAATTTCTACTGAAAATTTCAATTCTGTCTGTACAGAGCTTTCCAAGACAATGTTAAACAACTGCAATCGTCGTGTACGCTCTTCTATATCCTACAACTTTCGTCACACTTTTTCGTATCACCTATAATTTTCGAGTAATGGAATTTCGTTGAGGGAACGGGCTTTTCAACGCACTGTGCGACGGCAGATAAAACGCGCCTGATAATAGCTACGGCTCTCTGTCGGAAAACTCTTCGATTAAAGGGTTCCGTGGCACAGAGTACAGATGCACGATACACGCCGTTGACAGGATGTCATTCGCGAGTACACAGAGTGCATGATGTCTTGAAATAAGAGCGTTGAGTAGCTCGCGGTCGATCATGTTATAATCTCGAACGGGAATAAAAGCGCGGTGTAATTTTCTCCGAACGCTAAATAGCTCGCAAAGTGAACACGTTATTGGCAGACAAGTTCTGCTTGCTCCAGTGATCTTTTGTAACCAAGTGTTCCATAACACAAAAAGTCTGTGTGTATATATATATATTTATATATATATATATTTTTGATTTTTATGTTTTATGTAAGAGTAAATTTACAGTAGATAGATGAAAATTGTTTAGAAGAATAGAATGGAGGTTTTATGATTTTATCTTCATAAAGGCAAAATCTTATTCCAGAAAACCGTCATAGAAACATCTAACGTGACAGAATAAATTTCCTATAGTTCCCGCTCTCGTAGAATTTGTCGGAGCACCATTTTTCCGCGTTCTAACAGTAAAAGCCGAGCCGACAGCAGCATGATCGGTGAAGAGGTAGAGTATTTATGACCAAATCTGTAATTCCCTCGGCTAAACGTCGTAGTGTCGGACAGTGATTAAAGAGGATCGTTTGAAGCGGTAAATACATGTTTCAGTGGAGTGGACGAGTGGAAACGTTCTCCTCGTTGCAGTTTTTCGCCGAGCTCCTTTCATCCATATGATTAAGGAATCCTGTGTTTTGACTTTCAATCGGATCTCGGAAGTGACTGGTTCTACATAATGCACTATGTCGGAGAGATAGAGAGAGAGACCGTTTCCTTTAAATAGTTCATCTAAATGTACATCTAAAAAGCGTGTTTCCACTTCTGACCGCGCTTCCAACGTCGCGATATTAAAATTACCGATGCAAATTACTTGCTTACATATACAGAGGAGAGGGAAAAAGTCGATATCAGCGTGGTCAAGAAAGCAAAGGGAATTTGTCCGACGCGACTCAGACCCAGAAGAGGAATGACCTTTCCGAAGAGAAACGGTCCGTTCGCGACCGCGGAGGATGCGCGCGAGTGCTTTAATGGCACCTTTAAAAGCCGGTACTTAGGACGTTTCCCATCTCATGATCCTGTGTAATTGCCGTTACACGCCCTTACCTAATGAAGGTGAAAAAATTGGGCCGCTCAGCCGCCAGGGGAAAAACCAGTTTGCGATACCCCGCCTTCTGCGAGCGTGTCGAACGTTGCGTGCCATTTCCACGCGTGCCAACTCTTTCTCTACCATTCGCGATTTTCCAAAATAATAACAAAAACCATTTGAAGTTGTACGTGTCACGTTAACATTCAAATATAACTCCCAAAAATTCCCTCAACGCATTCAATTTTCGTACACGTATTTCTTAACCTTCTTCTTCGAGATTAAAGTTGATCTTGTAATAAATCTTAAAATAAAATTTTGGTGGCACGTTTGAAATTTTGAGTCCAGCAGTATTGTTACTAGTGTATCACAAGATTAAAAATTAGAGATTAAATATATTGAGGTATGAAGATATCGATAAAAAGAAATGTTTAAAACTATATGTAGTCTCAATGTTTTAGTCACTGTGTTTAGTTTAGTTACTGTGGAGGCTAATAAAAGTATCTCTAAAGCTAGTTAAAGATTAGTCCAGCTGATATATGACCATGATTCGCTAAGAACGTCCGTGGACTCGGGGGAATGAATTTTCAACGCCCTACTTTGTGTTACGTCGGAGGTGAATCGTTTTAGACTTTATGACGCGTAAGACTGCCGAGAGCCAGTTGTAAAGGGGCGGCGGTAAATTAATTTAGTGCGATGGTTGCGAGTATTTTTAGAATAAAAGATGAGGGCCCTCATTTTTACACCTTAATCCTCTTTGAATTCAGCCAGCACGTTATCACTTGCCTCAGAATGAAGCGATGCTGCCTCGACGCACAATGGTCTGACAAGTTGCTTTGCTAATTTAGTAACGAATCGTATGGAACTGATTCTGAGGGAACTGTTGTCGAATGTGTAGGAGAGTATAGTCGAATTATTATATATGTATAGTTCAATATTTATGGTCGAATTTTGACCAGTTTTAATCTGGAACCTTGGAAATCGATTTGCAAGGTAAGACGTTAACAAACATTTCGACGTCTGCAACTTTTTCTGAACATTTAAGAAAGGTACTCGTTCGGTTCTTCTTCTAGATCCCGATTTAGGGCCACAGTGATTCGCAGGATGACGTTTCTGTCACGCGGAATCGGTAGAAAACGTCGAACCGTCTGTTTCGCGACGGTCGCATGAAGCTGCAGATTCTGTTTCTTGTTATTCTGCTGCGTCTAACTTGATGAAGAAGCAGGGAAAACGCGATATCCCGGAGCCCCATGAAATGCAAATTTCACCCTCTTAGCATCGGCCAGCTGATGGTATTTTAATTCGCGTCCTGTCCCAGATAAAATCCATGGAAATCCTGCGTCCGCGGCGTTGTTGTATTCAGTCGCGGAAGCGTTTATGTTTCTAACAAGGAAAAAATGAATGAAAGAACCATGGACGACAACTTATAGCGGTACTCGGGCTCTGTCCCCAGCAACGGTGAAGTTCATCAACAAAACTGCGCAAATATCTTTAAACTGTTTTACCGCGGACACGATTTTTGCCACGGTTCTTCCACTGACGTTGACGCATTGTCGTCGTAATGAATAACGGCACTAAATGATCCCCTGCACGATCGACAGTGCGCGATTCTGTCCGATTTCAATTGTCAGTCCTGCATAATTACACGGTCTTAAACCGTAATACGCTCGGGATGAAGAATACGGGAATGACAGAGGCACTACGATGCATGCGATACAGAAAATTGTGAATAACTAACAAAGATTCAAAATAGCAAAAAAATTAAAACAATTCAATAGTACACACTATTTTATAGTAACAAATACGATTTTTATCTTATTGAAATAATGAAAGAAAGAATCAAATTCGCCTCTTATTTCTCGCAATTGTGTCTTACAATGACTGAAAATTTATCTAAGATAATTATAAAGCTAGCCCCATCATTTATCTAGATCAGAGTTACACTTCGCTAGCAATATATAATAACACAAATGCTTCTGGTTCTTTTTCAGATCCTGCTGTCGCACTTCGATGCCTTCAAGTTCCCCAGCTCCGAGGTGGTCCAATTCCGCGCACTGGTGACCCCATGCATGCCGACCTGCGAACCTATACAATGCGACAAAAAAGAGCCGACCGGTGAGATTCGATCCCTGATCTCGTACGGCAGACGTCGTCGTCGTCGTTCGACTGTCCCCGGCTCCCAGAAACGCGAGGACATGCTCCTGGTGCGGTCGATCAAGATCATGGACAAAATAGGGTACCAGCACGATAGGAAGACGTCGAACGCAAGCGCGGCGATCAGCGACACCGTCTTCATCGAGAGCGAGGACATCTCGTCGACGGGCGTGTGCATCAACCTTGGCGAGACGATCGTCGCAGGTACACTCTTCCTCGTCGCTCAAATCGCCGTGATCGCTGCATGGGCTATCACCTGGCAGAGACGTCGGCAGATGCTCAAACACCAAGAAGCTCTATCGGTCTCCGTCTCCGTTCCCAGCATGCATTCTGGTTCGGGACGCACCGACAGTCTCTGTAAGTTGTACGACACCGGATACTCTGCGCGCCGTTTCTGAACAACCACCCGTAAACCGTCATTCGCACCCCTAATCACGTCTTCCTATACTCTGGCTACGTTATGAGTCCTCAGAGGAGTCTCCGTCGGCTATATTTCTCGCTTCTTTCGGACGACTATAGACGACCCTCGCGACTTCACACTGAACCTACCGAGCTATAGTGACCCGCGTGTGTCGCTTTAAAAGATTGACTAGCTCTTTAACCTTTTCGATACTACGATATCATCAGTCATGAAAATCTCGGATTGAATCATAACTTTGATAGAGGCAGCGTTACCAGGTGATTTCTTAGATAAATAGTGGGGGAAATGCTATATAGTCAGAACCTGAGTGACGTCGCGATGCTATAGTGTAGTCTATTCCGGATGATGACGTCGCGATTCGTACTGAGAGTGGGGATCCTATCAGTATCCTACAGTACGAATCGTAGCGTCACTAGGTGTCCTCACCATTAGTAAGTTGGTGGGGCAATTCTCGGACCGTAGTAGTATTCCTTGTGTGTTGCAATGAGATTCAGATACGTCCGCGTTGAAAATGTTAGCGCATCTGCGAGCAAAGTTATCGAAAGGGTTAAGAAAGTTGATTCGCTAGGTCTTTGAAGAAAGTTTGTAACCGTGCGATCGGCGCCGGTAGGTTCGGCGTCGAAGAAGCCTAACCCTCTCGTAACAGAGCTGATTAGCCCGATTGGGTAGGATCATTCGAGGACTGAATTTCCGGAAATCACCACGGGGGTGCTTGATACCACAGTCGCGACTCCACACAGATGCGGATAGAACAGTTTTGAGAGTATTCGCCGAAGAGTTTCTGGATGGAAATTGGCTGTCTTCGACGCGAGACGCCTCGCGCTTCCTCTATCTTGTAAGAAGAACTGTCGCGTAAACAGGAGATTCCTTGTAAACGGAGACGATCAAAATCGATCCGGTAGCTGTTCTCTAAGATCTATACTAGTTATTAAAATCATGCACAATCATTCGAAGAGTGATCCGAAAAGAGGAGCCTGTGCTAGAACGATCGCCTAACGTCTCTTTCATCATCTTCCTGTCGCGACACCTTTCAAAAAGATCGCTCGGTCGATCTACGGATCGATCGATTGTCGTCGGGCCAGGTGTCGCTCAATTAAAAATAGAAGACTCTCGGACGCGCAATCGTTGGAAGAAGAAGTTAATTACACCTCGGTGTCCGTTCTACGAACACGCCACGGCGTCAGGAGCAATTAAAAGGCGATCGGCGGTCAGGTCCGATCGAATATCCGGCAACTCCGTCATCCTTCATTTAAAATAGCGCGTAATCTTCCTCGGTCAGTTTTGTCCGACTGCGTACTAACTCTCTAACCCTTTTCTTTATACAACTTGTTCTATCTTCTTCCCCTCCATCCGAGTTTTTCCCGTCCGTTCAAACGCGAGACGAGACAAGACAAAGCGAAACAAGCCGAAGCGGGATGAGGCGTGGCGTGGCGTTGCTCCAAAGGCGATGGAGGTCGACGTGTACTTGCTGCGTAGGATAGGGCACTGGCACGGACTCTAATTAGCATTGGGAATCGAGCATGATTATGCAGATGCTCCAAGTAGGATATCAACAGGAGGAATAGTGGACCTGGGTCCTGGGGAGAGGACCAGGGAGACAGAACGGGTGTACGGGAACGACTGGAAACAGTAGGAGACAACCGTAGAAACCGAGAGAGCCTGGGCTATGGGGTTTCCAGGGGTGGTTTAGCACCGAGAGGGTGAGGAGAGGGGGACAGACAGAGTGAGAGAGCAATGCGCGTAAAGGGGTTGGCGGAAGGTTAATTGCCTCTTGTGGCGTCTCGGGGTTAAGCTAAGCTCTGTGGGGTTGGACGAGAATTCGGTAGCGAGAAGGGCCCGGAAACGAGACAGCTAGATGGCGTCGGATCGCATCAAGGATAGCTATCTAGAGCGTACTGGGACCACGTAACCTCGATCCCCTTCCGACTTAACCTTAGCCGCGTCCCGACCAACCGTGTCGGTCCGGTTAATTTACATCGCGACACGTAAGCTTATCAATCTGGACCGCTCTTCGCGCTCTCTTGAAGTTAAACCGCCGCGGCGCGGTGCGTCGCTGCGTAATGACGCTCGCGATCAACGCTGACCGGCTGCGTCACCGCGATGATATTTCCCGTTCGTTTCACCGTGACAACAGAGTTTCCTTTATTCGAGACGCGATGGCACCCGGTGACATAGTTTTCGATAGTTTATCTGGGAATTTGTCACGCAGGACGTCGAGGCCTTCTGTTCGTGATGCTTTGCGTTGAATACACGTAGTTCAGTGTTGCAATCAATGTGGAGCAACAGACATCAGGCGACTGAGAGTCATGTTTGCGGTGTTGATCTGGTTTCGTTTCTGGCAGGTCAGTC
Source organism: Lasioglossum zephyrum (assembly GCA_028455615.1). NCBI lineage: Eukaryota > Metazoa > Arthropoda > Insecta > Hymenoptera > Halictidae > Lasioglossum > Lasioglossum zephyrum. The sequence continues at coordinate 5,166,561 of CM052324.1, read as the reverse complement.
CAGGGGTTTGTTCTTATTTTTGACCCACTATTTGAACTATTCAAATCTGATATATATTATATTTTGTTAACGTAGTCACTGCCAGATCATATATAGATGACGAATTAATCTTGGTCAGAATATATTTGATTAAATCGAACTTCACTGGAAGTTTTTGGGTGCGAAGGAATTAAAAGATTTTGCATTAACACATTCGGACTGGATCACGAATATATGTGGTAGTTCCAGAGTTAAAAGTTTCTTGAGTGCTTATCCTTCGTATCAAGTACTAATTATTAAAGTTCGAAACGTCGATAACCTCGAAACCCAGTTTGACCGATTTAAACAACTCATCGGTATCGCTTAAAATACAACTCGATCCACATCTCGCACACAGCGGATCGCTAACAGAAGGCCTAACCCGACACATATGCAGCTGAGCGCGCGGATGAGGATTACTAAAATTCGAAAGTTCACGCGGATAACCGGGCCCGTTCCAGCTCGAAACGAACGTCGTTTACATTGGAAAAGTTATCCGCAGGTTTTCCGTGGGCACGGTTTCCGTCGAATTCAAATACACCGGGGTTGCCACCGGGGAACTTCTAACGGGGTAGAGTCGATCTTAACTTCGGGAACATAGATCCGACGTGCAAACGTCGCCGAACAATGCGTCGGAGCGCGGAGACAGTACGTTCGAACGGATTACATTTCGCGTAGGATTGCTGTTTAACATAACAAGCCTCGCGGTCGAACTTGCCCGGAAACTGGGTGCTCGGCAGAGTTTCCGCCGAATTTTCCCGCGGAACAAAGTGAAACTGCGACCGAGCAACCGGTAGATCGGATCTCTGACGAGAGGGATCTGCGTATAAGGGGACCGGCAGATGGGGCGTGCGCGATACGTCAGGCCACATTTAGATCGGCTAACTCTCTCCTACGTTGTCTGTCTCTCTGTCCTCTCTCTTCGTTTTCCGTCTCCTCCAACCCACCCCCACCCCTCTCCCGCTTTCGATCGATTCCGATACAAAGACTTTCGGAAGGGATCGGGTTAATTGAGAAACTTGAAGATTTGAATACGGTCCCACCAAGACAAACAGACTGAACGAAAGGACAAGCAAAAGAGAAAGATAAAGACAAGCAAAGTGCGAGTCTCCGATTATGGTGAAACGTTTGCATTTCAGTTAGCCGAAGTTCGTTCACCAACGTTCCCCGATTCGACGTCTCCCGACCGTCGACAAGCACCGAACACCCCGCAGAGTCTCGTCTCTCTCTCTCTCTCTCTCCTCTTAATTTAAATGATCGGCCGGGACTTCTTGTCCAAGAGATCCTCGCGACAATGTTAACGGCGGAGAAATTCATCGTCGCACGCGCCAATGGCGTTATTTCCACTGAACCAGAGGGTGCAAATTCAATAATCCGTGTCTTGATGCCACCAGTTCTGTGAAACCGAGGGCGACTGGCTCGGTAAACAGCAATAAGTTCGGTGGAGTAATTTTGATTTTGATGAAATTTCATTCTTAAAATTTTCAAAGGGCGACATAGCAAAAAATAAAGCACTATTGAAATCACTCTTATTAATATATTGTTTAAGTGTTAAAGTGTGCCACTTAAAAAATGCTATTTAAAAAATTGAAAAATTCAGAGAAGTCTCGAAACTACATAATTACCATAATTTTTATCGGGCTATTACTCAAAGGTCATTTTTCAAGATTCTTCTCTAGAAAATAACCATTGCAAGTCCTATCAATATGCATCGAACAGATGAAACAGAATTCGTTCGCAACTCGTCTGGTCCAATATTACAAGACAAAAGGTTCAGAATGCCAACTAACTCACCTGCAGTGCCGCCAATGGATCCCGGTATGTGTAGATTGAATGCACCCGAAAATAAGGTGATCCAACGCAACTCTTGTATCCGCATCAAACTTCAAGGGATGGTTGGAGAGAAAAATCGATCCTGGGTCGGAAAAAATGCAAGCGTACGCACGGAGCATTGTGCTGGCGTTGAAACGTCGACGCGCACTTTAATTATTGGTTCTAATTGCCGTGGAAATTGCTGGGCTTTCTCCGGCGCTTGACGCTGGTCGCTTGTACTCGGCCGAATTTTGTTTTCGGCTCGAACGGACCGCTGATTGAAAACATAGATTGCCAGAAAGAGAGAGAGAATAAGGTAGATAGAGAATGGAGGTTTTTCCGGAGTTATTAGAGCACGCCAGGTTTCGCTCGTCCCGTTTCGCAGCTGCAATATTATCTTCCATAGAAAGAGGACGAGTGTCCCACTCGCGCGCGCACGTGTGCACATCGACGATAAGATGCCAACGAAGGTGCCTACGCCTATCAGTAAGCGACAATACTTAAGAGTTTTATTCTACATTTACGTTGTATGCTAAGAATTTTTCGCTAACGCTGACGTAGTATATCCAATTTGCTTGTGGTGAGAGGGTAGAGCCAATTTTTATAAACACCGTTCGAAACACGGCGGACACAGCCGTGCCAGAGCGACAAGCATTGCGAGCCGCGAGCTTTCTACATACTCACAAAATAAACAAAAAAAAAGAGCATGTTGCTCGCCGCTCGCGATCTTCTAGACGTACGTGCGTAAACGCATAATAGCGATACGAGATGGTGCATGAAGAATCTGGTTCCTCCTCGCCGCGAGAACGGCGCGATAAAGGTCGCCACGAAACAGGGGAGCGGGTCCCAGATTTTCTCGCGCCATCTTGTCAAGAATATTTCTTCTAGTTGTAGGATGTGTCGAGCACTTTTCATCGACTTGATCGAACCGATATCCTCGCGAATACAGTTCGTGAACCAACGTTTGATCCAAGTCAATGGAAACTGCGTTGTCCCCGTGACAATAACTCTTAACGAATACGATTGTCTATTATCCAAACGCGGATATGATGAAAAATGGAGAGCTACGAGCTGCATCATGTATCGTCACTTTTGATTACGTAATTAAGTTGTAAGTTAACAAGGCGGCCTGCCGAGCGAAGGAGGAGCAGGAACCGCTTCATCAAAACGTTAATATTAGGCTCGAGGACGACCGCTCTCTCTCGATGACACGAGAAACCGTTTCCACGCTCTTCTTCTTCTACTTCCTCTTCTTCATCCTTAGACCTCTGCCGACTCGCACACCCCTACGAGTTTGTTTTTCGCCCCCTTCCAGCACGCTTCCTTCATCGTCCTTCTTAATGAGCCTTATACTCGCAACCCTCCGCCTTCTTCTTCTTTATCGTGAACGTTCACGAGCATGCTGAGACGCCGGTGCTTGTCCTCGAGCCTGAGGTGCGCGCCTACTCCGCTGTAAGCTTGAGAAGCTCGAGTCTGTTCTGTACCCTGACGAGCGTACATATTTCCACAGCTTTTCTGCAACGACGTTTCCCTTGCCTTCTCCCCCTTCCCGGTTTTGCTTTCTTCCAGTGTCACTTCCCGTTTCCGCGGATCTACGATTCGGATCTAGAGCTGTGCGGAAACCCGAAAATGACGGGCGGATCGGGACAGGTTCTCGAAAATTTCGGGTTCTCAAATGCGTCGGGGCTCGGAATATTTGGGTTTTCAAATGCGTTGGGAGGAAGGAATATTTAGATTCTCGATTACATCGGGATTTTGAATATATCGGAAATCGGAATATTCGGATCCTCAAATGCGTTGGGGCTCGGAATATATATTTGGGTTTTCGAATACGTCGGGAAGAGGGAATATTTTAATTCTCGAATGCATCAGGATTCGGGATATTCGGGTTCTCGAATGCGTTGGGAGGAGGAAATATTTAGATTCTCAATTGCACCGGGATTCGGAATATATCGGAAATCGGAATATTCGGACCCACAAATGCGTCGGGATTCGGAATATTTGGGTTTTCGAATGCGTCGGGAGGAGGGAATATTTGAATTCTCGAATGCATCAGGATCCGGAATATTTAGGTTTTCGAATACGTCGGGAGGAGGGAATATTTAGATTCTCGATTAAATCGGGATTCGGAATATATCGGAAATCGGAATATTCGGATCCTCAAATGCGTCGGGATTCGGAATATTTGGGTTTTCGAATTCGTGGGGATTTAGAATATTTGGGTTCTCGACTGCCATGACATTTTCAAATATATTGGGATTTCTGAGAATCTTTGGGATTCCTAAAATTTTTAAAACTCAATGACGTTCCGACTCAGCCCGATCCAGCCTGACCTATGCCGACCCGACCATCCTGTACCCCAGTTTCGGGTTCCCGCGCACCGCTAGTCCTCGCGAGTCACGTACAGAACTTACCCGACGATCGAGCGTACTTTACATAACACGCGCACCAAACCGTAATGGCTTATTTATTTTGTACGTTTAACGTGTACCGCCCCTTCAAGAATACTCGTACCTTATCACAATTTATATCCATCCACTCTTCATGTTTTTTTTTTAAATTTCGTTCCTTCCGTTCTTCCTTAGACTTTTGTAACGCGTCCCACGTCCGGCGAAGCATCATCTATATATATCGTATGTTTCTTTTTCTTTTCCTTTTTTTTTTAACGACGTCCCTTCTTCATTCGGACGAAGCACGCGCACGCGAGCGTGACGACGAAACCGGGACAACGCCGCGACGAGTGGATGATTAAACGAATTAATTGGACCGACCGGGAGAGTTCGATGTGTGCGCATGTTTAATTAATTCCGCACTAGTTTCTTTTCTCTCTTCTTTTACCTGTGTTTTTTTTGTACCAGTATCGAGACGTCACCACCCTTTCCGGCTTGAACGTCGTATATGTCAGTACCGTAATAAACATGTTGTACATAGCATATATGGTACAGAGAAAATAAACTCATTTTATAATGAACCACTGCGTACGATTGTTTATATACCTGCTCGTTTGGGGTTGTATTTTTTGTTTCGACGACACGTTGTTTCGCCGGTGATTGGACGCTGTTGGAACTGCGATGACATCTTGTCCATGGTGTAATTTACACAAAAATCAAGTTTCTATACGAAGTATCTGGTAAGTATTGTCTTATGGATTAAAAAAAGAAATTTAATTTGTCTCATTTTCTATGAATGCATTCCTATATATTATTATATCTAGACTGCGGATTATATGCATCAATTAGAAAAATATATAATAATTGAAATGCTAAGCATACAAGAATTTATAAGTACTGTTATATTATTTCCAATTTATTAAAACTGATTTCCGATAGGGAACCCGTAATTTGACCCAATAGAACAATCAAGCCTCTAACATTTCATATTCCGACCCAGCACACAGTCAGTTTTCATAAAAATTCTTTTATGGAACATGATCGAAGCCAGTACTTTTTTTTACCGAAGCTGATACCGTTATAGAGAATTAAAAGGAGACAGAAACTTCACAATCCCCTCGCATATAAATTAACGCAATGGTTTCAGCAACTATATTAAATTTTTCCAGTGTCTTTTCAATACCATAATTTATTTAACAAAGTACTTTGTAATTAAACTAGTTTATTTCGATGTTAATTTCATCGCTGCGTTCATGAACTATAAAACGAATATATTCCAACAAGAAAATATTAGAAAGATCGTTGTTAAAAACTAAATGGTATAATGGCATGGTTAAACATTCACAAGCTGTGGCAATAAATGTTTCTTTATTGAATAACAAATTCCATGGTAAGGAACTCCGTTAATGACTATATAAAATAAATTCTAATATCAAGCATTCCAGTACATCAATTATTTACGTTATTTACGATAAACTAATTTCATCTTAAAAATTAATATTTTGTCTTAAATTATGTTATTTATATATTTTACATTATTAGATAGTTTCTTTAAATTTATTTATTTTGTCCCATAGAAAGGATTCAACAATTTTTCGATAACACTTATACTAGTTTCTGTACACGCTTAAAAGTAATAAATAATTGTCCGTGTGAGTCGTCTTGTTTCATTGCTGGGGACTTAATGAGCGAAGGACACTGAATAAAGCGACGTGAGTCATTTTGAATTATCCATACTGCATTAATATTATTTTCGATTAACGGTAGACGTTGGTTTATATGCAACGAACCGGTGATTACAGCGATGAATATGTTCTACCTCGAGGCTTTAATGGTAGTTTAAATAGGTTCCCTGGTAAGATGTTACGGCGAACAATTGTACACGATTCGGGGTCACGAGAAACGTTACACAGAGGACAAGGACCATTCAAAGCGGGCACGGCGAAACGAATTGTGCATCCCTAACGACACCCGTTTGACCCATCGTACGTATCAATCAACGAATTATTATGCTAAATGTAATCGTGTCCCGCCTGTAAATGTGCCGAACTATCGAGCAGAGCCTGAGCTACGAGGTTCATCGATTCGAGCGCATTACACGAGCTCTGTTACATATACTATACCAGTTACGTTCGTTACGTATGGTATTGGAAAAATTGCAAACGCGCTGAATATCGCGAAGATGTAGAAATATATCACTGTACCTTCTGTGTTATATTATTGACATTGGAGAGAAATAATTATTCAGTTCTATTCGATGGAAATTATAAGATAACATGTGGTACTTCGTACATTTGGTATATATTATCTTTTAATTATGCACTGTGCATACAAGAACGCATGATTTCATTTGCGAAGAAAAGTAAACGTTTCAGAAAGAGTGTGTTGGGACATTTAATATTGAGTTGATATTTAAACTATTTAATATTCGAATGTTGAAGTTGAAGAGGTACTAATAGCACGAGATGTTTGCTGTTTAATGTTAGAGATAATCGTATCGAGATATAATTATTTCTAGCATACAGGAGTTGAGGGTTTACATTTTATTTGAAGGAAATGTATTTTTCACTGAACTTGATTAAATCTATTATTATGAATAGACTTATATTTATATGTCCATTGCACAAGAATTATATTTTACGTGACCTCTGAAGAAGCAGATTTTATATTGTACATGTACTGTACTATATATGCCAAATTGGAACCTTTAGCTGTAAATATTGAATATACTCGTCGTGGAATAAAACGTGAAACGTATTCGTATTATTCAGAAATTTTACCAAAATTAGGAAAACAAAGACATCGAAGTGTGATCGTAAATAAGACAAAAATCCATCAACAAACAATTAGCCAGGGAAATAGTCAGTCCAGCATGGTCAGTCCTCCTTCGTCGACTTGCGAGCAGTATGGTCGACCGGAGGCCGGAATTATGTGCCTCGAAATTGGAATTCGCACACGTTGCGCCTACTCGACCAAAACTGATCGCGGTCAGCGTCCAACAACGAGCCGTGTACACAATGTCGGGTGCATTTACATTATACATTCAGTTAGCAACGATCCCCCAGCTCGAGCGGAACACACAATGCCGGCGGACGATCGGTCGCGGACGCGGGGCCAATGAAAATTAGATCCCCTCGTGAGAACAAAAAGCCCTCTCGGTGTTTCAAGAACAACGACCTGGCCACGGTGTCGTGGACGACCTGAACACGAGAGTAACGGCGGGGGGTATAGACAAAACGGGGTACAGAGGTTGAATGACGCGGGGGAGGAGAGGAGGGATCGATGACGGGACACCTAGGCGGCGGTACACGTCAGGTGCATCGTGCAGCACGAGGCGAAAAGTGGACCACGATATCCAGGATTCTGGTAAATATCCACCGGTTTCCAGCCTCCGTTATACAGTCTGCACAGAGAGAAAGAGCGAGGGAGACATAGATAGTCGGCGCTTCAATCAGCGTGGGAATCGTGCTCAGTGACCCTGAGAACGAAATTTATGAGCTCGATGCCGCGGCGAAGATGTTTCTGTCCGACGGCTGAAAGATCGAGGAATGCTAATAGACCGATCTAGCCACTCGATACCTCGAACACGATCCTTGTTCCCCTTTTCGAGCGATTAATTTAGCAACAAAACAGGAATTACGCGTTGTTTATGGCCTGTGAGAGGGACCACTGGAGAATTTATCGGTTTTTCGTTGGGCACTGTTTAATCCTCGCCCGTAGTAATGAGGAACAAGTGGCTCGATTTAGATGGAGGAGGGGGGAGGGAGCGAATATTCGAGCGTCCGCTAATCTGGACGTCCGTTTTCCGAATCCGGGGTAAGTTTTCCTCCTGTGACATTCGGCCGTTCAGGGGAGGCAGGAAGAAGATTATTTTCTTCGAATGGAAGTAGCGTCGCTATCTTTCGAACCCTGGCTGAATAAACTGCTGGATTATCGCTTCGCAGACTGGATCGAAGAACCCCGGCGGGCGCAACTTATCGTGCATTAAACAAGAGTGCAAGCGCCCGGGAACGATTCGGCGAGTCCATTCGACGGGTTGGCTATGTTAATGAACTGGATCGAGATAATGGTGTGCAATGCTCGTAGTTTACGGCTGTAGTAATGCAGTAGGAAGTATCCAGCCGTGGCTACCAGGTGACAGGACATGGTTCCGTGCTGTCGACCCCGTCCGGAGATCTCTCTATAGAGGATCGTCGATCCCGGACAGAGACGCGCCGCAAGAAGTCGAACGATTTCTACCGCCGATGACATAAAAGAGCCCGATAGCTTCCCGCCGTTTCCGGACAGTTCGCTCCGGGGACGATCACGGCTACAGATCACTTCTACCGTGACTCCCAAACGAGCTTCGATCCATTCTCGATCCGCTCCGCCTCCTTCTGCTGGCGCCTCAGTCAGAACGGAAGTCGAAATTAAAGCGTACCATTGAACATCAAGAAATGACCGAGTTCTTGGGTTATTTAGTAGAATTTTATTAGGTTGCTGCATATTGAAGTAGCTGATGTTAGAATGCAAATATTGTGAAGTCATTTCATCAAGAAATACTATCTATCACCAATCCTACTATCGGGCCTTAACCTAAATTTTTATAATCTGATGGCAACCCTGCCTAATCCATTGAAATCTTTACTTGCCATTTTTATTCTGTATATTTTTAAACCGACTTCTTAAAATTTCAAATTGTCATTGAATGGTTAAAATTATTTTCTGATTTCCAGATTTTACGTTTTTCAGTCTGTATTTGTCCAAAATCCGCCATTTGTGAAACTTTCATCTACTTGTTTTTTCTTTTCAGGAACTTTTCAGGAAAATATTCGGCATGTCGAAAATTTTGTATGAATAATTTGTGTTTGCTATACAGACTCGTATACATTTTTGTATGCTTGCGAATTTGTATTAGAATATACTAAAATATTTTTACGTTGAAGCACTTTCTAACTTCGAGAACTATTTCCATTTATTGAAACAAAACGATTACGCATATAAAAAACACATATCCCATATTTCTTCTAAAAGCGCATTAATAGCAACATCTATACATTGCGTGAAACGTCGGCACGCTATATTCTATATTGGCAAAGCTTTTGTCATTTATAATGCACATAGCTCACTTTGTTATAAAATTCTTTGTTTTAAAAACTTCGGTGTTATTTCAATCTGTTTTTGCTATTTGTCTGTCTACGCGGAATGGAATAGTGTAAATACATGATACCCTCCAAATTTATGTATTTGTTATTTACAGATTATAAACCGTGCGTGTTGCCTATTGATTTTCAATCTATTGTCAACACAGACATACTCTGTACGAATGTGAACAAAAGATTTTCCACACCACTCTAACCCTACAAAATAAAAACTAAATTAAAAAACTAAAACGTTGCGTTGTTTAAAAAAGCTGAAATTAAATAGTAATTAAAACTGTCACTGTTCGAAGTGGACAATAAAATGGGGAAAATAAATAAAAGAAATTAAATCAAAAGGAAAAGGATATCAATTGGAATTAAAGAGATCTTACTTTCTAGCGTTTAATTTTTTTCGCGGCCAATATCCATCATCGAGATGTTATTATAAATAACAACGTGAGAAGTACAAATCGCTCAAGAAAATTGGAATGCTGTTTCTATTACGCTAAAATGATGTCCTCAGGGAACAGCAGTAACCACGATAGACCATCAGTCACCGTACATCATCTTCTATAAGGAAGCTAACTATAAGATCTCAACTGCGGGCCATTTGTCAAAAGTCGAAACGGTCCTCGCGAAGTGTTTCTATAGAATTATCTGCCCTGACGCCAGACCTTGGGAATTCCGGACAATCTGTCCCCCCTCGAATTATCTAACATTAACCTTAGGCTATTGATCTTTCGATTTCAGTTCGCCTGTTCATTATTTCGCGACCGTCCGTTTCAATCACGGCCTTAACCTGAAAATTCCACGGTTCGTTTCGCCGATAAAATTACCCCTTTATCGACAAAGATATAACCGAGCACACGATACCAAAAATAATTGAGCTGAAAGGTAATCCCTGCTCCAAAACAATCACATGTTACAACCAACCCTTTACTGAATTATTAATATAAATGTATATGAAACACTGACATTGAGTATTACACGTCCATTTATAGAAACATCAAAAAAGTACAAACAAATTTATTAAATGATCATCCATATATATATAGTTTCACATTTTTTATTTCTGGGATTTCTAGGATTTTTTATTATTTTTAGATATATTCTTAAATTCTCCAAGTCTTTTATAAATAATTTATTGGACAGAATGGTTCGAGGAAGAAGAAAGATCTCTTACCGATTATAAAGCATCTAAAAAATTTTCTCCATTTAGTTCAGCATTGACTTTTGAATATATTATGCAGACTAATTAATAATGTAAGATATGATTTGACAACGTCAGGGCATCGCATCAAAGAGAATCAATTTTACTCGTGAATAATACTCCTCTTAAAACGTCAACTTTCAATGTTTATTACAACTATAATATTTATTAAATTGTACTATCTTTTTCATTTCCGAGGTTTATGGACATTTGGGAAGCAATGTTCATATATTAGATATTGATACGAGAAAGTTCGTTTTAGGGGTAAAAGTCACACCTTACCCCAATTCGGCCGACTGTGCGTCGTCCTGTGGTTTGTTTCCAGCATTTATTTGTAAATGTTTTATTCCGTTCATGTTTATTCGAGGACCAATCGGAATTTCATGGAACATATCTATGGCACCAGACTATTCTAAACCACTCCGATAGGTTTCCACAGCATTTTAATTGGCCGTGAATTACATCCGCTTTCGTGACGGGAACGAGGCAATATAAGTTTGGAGTTCAGTCTCGGGAAAGGGATTAAGTCAAGATATTTGAAATGGTAATGGCCGGTTTGAAGCATTCTTCGGGGTGTTATCTTGATTTTAATTACACTTGACAATACCTGACGCGCTCCCAAGTTTAATTCCTGTCCTTCTCAAGATAATTCGATTATACCAATTATCAGACCGCGAATATTTATGCAAACCAACAGTGTAATGTACCAATTTACTTCCTCTGGTCAGAATTGCACGCTTGAACAGCCGTCTGTACCACATTATAGAAATTCCGTCTTTAATGGCGCCTTTGAATATTTCTCACAAAGTAGAACTACCGCGTCTACCGTTAGAATTGCGTTTTCCGATTCACACTGCATTTTAAATGTCGATGCATATGCATCGTATGAATTCTGGATACACGGATATACAAGTTGCGAAAAAAAGTGTGAAACCGATTCTTGTAATGTGTGCTGACTAGAAACGATATGGAGATTGAATTGCAAAGTAGAGTTATCTCAACACCGAAGTTTCCGAAAGTAATTGCACGTGGTAACGGAAGAGAAACCTATTCTCCAGTGTCGCACACAATAAACTTTTTTTATCTTTATATAAAAATTTAGCATATATAAAATCAAAATCTTGATTGAATAGAAGAAATGTGGATAATGATTAAAAGGCTAATTAAACTAATTGGGAGAGCCAACAATTGATTAAAATTCATTAGGAAAGTGTTAGACTGTAACATAAGTATGTTCGTTTAAATGCAAGTATAAATAAAAAAGAATAAATTATAAATCACTGAAAAAACAATGAACTCATTGGGAAGCTGTCGTGAACAATAATGAATACCTTAACAAAGATTGATGAGATAAAATCGCGGTATTTATACATACAAGAACCAGATTCTCATTTGAGTACCTAAAAAAAAATTCTTACAAAAATGCAAAATATCTGGAGCGACCAGGCATGAACGGTATCAATAGATCGCTTATCCGAATCGCGAAAACGTACCAGCAAAAGAAGAGAATGAAGACAAACGTGGCGTGAGAGCAAATGGTACGAAGAACCTGGGCTGATCAGCTCGTATCTAATCAACAAATCAGGACAACGTTTCGTTACGCTACGTTCATCGACTCCTCTGCATCAAGACCAAACTGACGATACACGAAGTTGATGACTTCCTCGGAGCAATTTACATCTTGGCCAACATTTCTGATGCATTAATTACATTTAATATTGCCTCCTCGAGATCTCTGCAGCTACACATTGGCGTAGACGCAGTTCTGACGAAGTATGACGAATGGACGGTCTATAACTTTCCATATTATTAATACGTTTGTTTCTCTAGAAAAGCAATTTCTGAATGTAGATACAATCATTACCAATTGTTACATTGGTATACCTAAATACAGTGTATATGAAGTGAAAGGTTTTTCAAAAATGGCGCTACTATTGATGAGCCAATTACTGTGTGTTCTCATTGTTTCTCTGTTTTCGTTTTCACTCAAAACCGCTAAACCGGTACTTAGTCCACTAGTCATCAGCATGGAGTCAATGCGTTATAACATAACCTCAAATAACTTCAAATAATTTTTGATATAAGCATGTGAGTCTTACAAAAGTATCTCTTGCCTTGATAAATATTCTTTCTATAAACAGTTTAATACATTACAAATAATTCCTTACAGACGCAATACGGAAATTTAAATATTTCTTGATAATGGTCTGGAACTAAGACCGAAACGTTGAAAAGTGAATTTCATGTAAATTTTGCAAACTTGCTATATTTCTTGAACTGATCGAACCAGTGCGCCAATAACATTAATTGTAGTATGACGAATGGAGTATAAAAGGCGCTGGGATAACAAAACGCTATCTATACCGAACCTTTGTACCGATATTGAAGAGAAACCTTTAAAACGCACGTTTATACCGACATTGTTCGTTTATTTGACTTATAAATATGAAACGCGATCTTTAAAAAATCTAACTTAACACCAACGTTAAAATAAACATTACATTTTTCATCGGTTGAGTGCGGATTTTTGCATAAAGTAAAAATTGTATGGAATAATTTCACGAGATATCACTACACTTCGACCAGATAATTTCTTTCCATTAAATTGCTAAAATATCACACTAGCATCGAGGGCAACAGTAGAAAATCTTTTCGCGACATTTCTCATGCGCGGGCGTAAAATTGAAGGGGGCCTCGTAAGAATTTCCTCCATCTGTCGGATTCGAGGGTCTTGCCGCGGATTTCGTCGGCGTTTTATTCTCGCCGGTATGGAAGCCGGTCACCAAAATATAGCGTCGTGGAGACCGATGCCAGCTATTGGCCGCGAAGAATGCGAGTGGAAAATACTCGGTGGATGGCCAATGTAACTGCGGGGGCGGTGGCCCGAGAGAGTAGAAAAGAAGAAGGACGAGGAGGTATTTTCTTTGGGTTTACGTGACACCACGCGTGGCTCCGATATAACCGATCAGATCGAAGCGGAAAGTTGCTTCCATCCTGCGGTATGCTCGGCCGCCCCCCGGGAATGCGAAGAGGAGCAGAAGCAGAGGCAGAGCCGAGCATAGCCCGAGCATCCTCTTCGTTCTTCGCTCACAACAGACTGTGTTTCTTCCCTTCTGATCGCCTCCACCCCGTCGCCGTTGAGACGATCCGTTGTTTTATTTCTGTCTTCCCAGTGGCTTGGCTTCTTCGTTCATATACCAGACACCTTCCCCCCGTTTCTCTTATCGACTACGTGTGTGTCTTTCTGCCCCCGACTCCTTCCATTGCCGTTTCGTTTCGTTCCGTTTCTCGCGTTTTCTGGCCGCGCGCGCTGTCGGGCGACACTTAACCTAACCCCAGCCGGGTAAACCCGAACCAGCGAACCCCCTCATTCCAGTCAGTCACTCACTCGACCCCCTTACCCATTCTAACAGTCGAGAGAACCCCAGCCGCCACTTACACCAAGGCTACTTCCTCGACCTCGCGACGAGGCGCCGAGCCTGCCGCACACTTTGTTCGAGCTTTCCGCCTTTCGTCACTCGCGCCCACTTTCACAAGCACCCAGACCCCGAACAAGTGATACCAGAGACGACCGGTGTGTGCGTTGTTCCACGGATTAACCCTTCACCATTTGGCTGAGCTCCGGCCGAACGTAAAACGCGCGGCTCGAGCGCCGCGGACGCAAACATCGCCGCGCAAGCTCAAAACGCGATACGGATGGAAATGTCACTTACAAACTGACAACTTTCATACAATATAGCATCCATTCATAAATTTTTTTTATGAAACCGTTAGGAACGCATTCCTGACATCCTTTTCATTACGATGGACCCAACCGCGACATATTTACCTCTGGTAATGTATCCATTATCACTCGAATTCCACTAATTAGTTTGGATAATCGAGATTCTACCATGCCGTGAATCGCACAGGTAAATGCGATCGAAATTGTGTCGTGTTTGGAGTCATTTTAATTAGAAAAATGACAGGAGTATTGTGGCAATAGTTTCATAGAGGAATCAAGAGAAAGAACAAATTTTTATCTTTGAATTCGTATTGTCTCACCGATACATCGGGGCGTAGACACTTTGCGTACTCGTAATTCTATTCTAGATTCAACGCTAATGGTAAGAGGCCGAGAATAATAGAACTGTTGTCTAGCTACAGCGTTAGATTGTACTATAAATCGTGTTGTATATGGGTCGCTTTAGATTGAACTGTTTCCACTTGAAACACATATTTGGAGAGTGAAAAATTGAACTTTTTGTCTGTACTCTATGTTTCTTTATAATATGTATCATAAATTCATAAATAATAGCAGACTTAATTACAAGTTAGAAGAATGTCGATACACCAAATATCCATTCTGATTAAACCATCCGAAGACAGGAAAATTTCGTTGGAAAGATCAAAAAGTGCGAGTGATTACATTGGGAAATTTTGAGCTTGTTTAAACGAAAAGCTTTCCACAACTAGTAAGTTGAAAGTCCCGAGCTCGGCAAGAACGTAATCCATTACCTTTGGCAATCAATGGCGGTAGAATGAAAATGCAATCATCAGGAGAGAAGTCCGTTTTCCTCTGCAAATATTCTGTCTGGTTGACCGGTTATTTTTCCGATTCATCAATCGAATTAATTCCTCGAGGTTCGATATTATCGAGCAGACAAACGGTCCCGATGACGTGGAACGTCGACGATCGTGTACTCGGAAAAGTGCTTTCGGATATTATTCCATCGTACTAATCCAAGTGAGCGTATGAAACCCGACGGAACTGTTCCCAGCCAGTGAGCATGCAGAAACCTTTTTGAATAAGGATCGCATGGTTGCAACCCGGAGAATACTTGAAGTTCGGCAGTGTAGCGAGAAGTCGGGCGAATTGACTGTTGGAACGACGCCTGGGAGACGGAAGCAGACGTTTGGTCGTGAAAGGGGAGGGGAGGGGTGGGCGAACGAAGAAGAGCAACGGAGGAAGAGAGGAGAAAGAGGATGAAGGGGGAAAGGCATAAGTAGAGGAAGAAGAGGTCTGCTGCTCCGGGAGATTCACAAACCTTGAAATGAGAAAACGTTCGGGGTCTCAGCTTTCCCGTTTCTGCCCCGCGTTTCGTGAGGCTTTAATTAAGAAAAAAAGAAGGTAATAAGATCGCGGTTGAACAACGCTAAATATTTATGCGTGGGGAAAACAGTTCAGCTAAGTGGCTTCATGGTCTTTCAAGAGGGTTTCACGTTTCAGTGAAATAAACTTTCCGCGACTCGGAGAAAAAACGTCTGGAATATACGCTCTACCGTTTCCTGTTCTTTCATGTTGCTGTTGTTAAACCATTCCGATTACGATGTTTCCACATCTCCACGGCCTGAACAGTACAAAGCTCAATTCATTGTTTACGAATTATTTTATGCTCTGCTTTCATATTCCGTACTTATGTTCAGGATTTCAAATAAAAATAAGGTAAGCGTAGAAGAATGTAAAATAAAGCATCGAGCACAGTGTCAAACAGGAGGAGTCTCCACTTTTCAATGCTCCAATACGAAATTTTCGATACTTGAAAATAAAAGTAAACATTGTAGGACTTCGACTAAGATAACGAAAAGAATTTCCATTTGAATATTTCCAACTACAGATTCTTCTATTTGCACGTTCCCTCGTGCAACAATTTACCAATACCGTCTCGCGGAATAGATCATTGAATTCCGTTTGGTCTGGTATCTCGAAAAACCTGGATAAACAATGTGACATTTGTGAGAAACAAACGTCTGCAACGCGACGGGATAACCGTCAAAGCGACGGAACCGGGTCGTATCCATCGAAAATTATTCGACGGAACGGTATACCGGCTAGAAATACAAGTGGCCCCGACGTATCGTCGCGAATCACGTTTACGAATCCAGTTGAAACCGGAGGACATAACGTCGGAGAGCGTAGAAAAGGCTGGGCATAAAGCGGCGCGGTCTATGAAGCGGAAATAACAAAGTCGTTAAAGACAACCCTGCTCTACACGATGCTATCGTCCATATCATGGAGTATGGTGCACATAGTCCAATTACGGCAACGGAGTAGCCAGTCATTTATAAGAAGATATTAGTCTCACGAATGGTCAACTTTGGCTAATCAATTCCCGAGAATACGAGTTATGTTCAAAAAGGAACCGGACTCTGTCGGTCACCTTGAAGCCTACAAATAATTAACAAATAATTTCCAACAACTAAAACTAAAAATTAAAACAATTAATATCCGGTTTTCGTAAATCATGCAGTTCCAATTTCTATGGAAATGGCTTCTGGAAAGAAACAATTTAATTAATTAAAATTTTCTGGCTGATTAACACATTTTCGAATTTCGCCCGGTTTCTCTCCATTTTCAGGTACATGTAACGCGATCGTCCTACCAATAACTATCATGTAACGCACGTTAACATATGCGCAGTTCGATGCAAATTGGCGGAGTGATAGAGCGTAAAGAAGTGACCAAGCGAAGCCATGAAATTTTATCTGTTAGCGTCACGTCGCGAGGAAACTGACAGAGTCCGGTTTCTTTTTGATCACACCTCGTATCGTCCGATTTTGCGTTTCTGCGTGGCCGATAACGAGGGGCCATTACACGCGACAATTATGATTATATCGTTTCTCTCGGGGACGGCCTCGTAAAATTCTCCCGCGTAGTTACGATACGGTCTTCGATTAAAACGTTGATTGCCGCGAATTACCAGCGTTCATGCGATTTTTCCGATCGCGGTTCTCCCGTATCTCCGTGTTGTTATCTATAATAATATTAGCGGTGATTCACAGTGCCTTTCGCGGGCAGGTTTTCCGCTGGCCCGGACTGATAAAACGCACGTCGCCGGCACTAACGAGCTCCGAAACTTTTGTTTCTCCGCGGACCGTTCAATTTAAAGTTATATACCATCCCCCCAATTATTTACGCAGCACGTGTATACATCACCCCAACCGCCACCGCGCCGTAACGGGTGTCGCACGGTGACTCTTATTATTGTTGTTACCCGGCGAACGTATTTCAAATAAAGACAATTAATACTTTAAGCTTTCCGTTCCCGGGGTCAAAGAATTCCACGGGAAGCCGGGGCTCTTTGCGGCAGCTGATTTCCCGCGGGATACTAATCCTATTGTGGACGAATAACTTTTTGCCGGATACTTCCAACTAACCTAATATACTTCAAACCGGAACGCCACGACTACGATGAAAAATATCCGAGGGAGCCCGTGATGTTGTTCGGTTAATGAAGTGGCATTTTGTTGTTGTCGTCCGATGAAACGACCAGCCTTCACACCGCAAGGGATGATGAAGTTAGCGTACCTATCCGGTCATTAATTATATCACGTTCTTGTCTTCTGCATACGCAAAGTTTATACTCCGAAAGAAAGTGTACAGATTTTGTAATTATTTTTTTGTTATAATTCCGTTAATACTGACAGTCTTTGTAAATCTAGTAAGAACGTCTCAGGAACAATAAAACAATTTTTTGTCCATGAAAAGAAAAATAGAAAAACATTTCAGTAAGTGCTCAAAACTTTGAAATAAGCGTGACTTACCAAATTCGGTGACTTTTTTAACAAAGAAAACTCCGTGGTCTCTTAGACTCACCTAGAACAGAAAATGAAATAAAACATTAGAAAATGAACTAGAGTATTTGCTGTTGAACAATCTTGTAAATGCAGATATACAGTGTGATCCAAAACTAGACTTGAATCCTCATTTAAAATTCGTATATATCCATAAAAGAATGAATGCGATTTTCTTTTGTAAAAGTTTTAATCAATTTTTAAATGATGTAGTGTCTATGGAACCACCCTGTACATTCAATTAAATTCATTATCATTATTCGTATAATATTTGCAAATTTATTTTGCTTCCGCGGTAACACCAAATCAAAATATATGTCGTTAACGAATCCGCAAGGTACACAAAAATCAGTATGCTTGTCTGGAAACGGTGATCGTTTGTCGTTTAAAAAAAACTGCAGCAAAAAACAAAATATCGTGGTCGTTTTACACTCGTATTGTACATGTATTACCGTTTGGTGAAACATGTTCCCCCAGAACAATTGCAAGTAACAATTCCGTTTTATTCTATCGCATATTTATATTCGGTTCAAATGCTGTACAAATACATTCGCGCAAACAATTCCAAATTGAACAGTTAAGTGATATTACTTCCGTTCGATTGTACATGCATACATTTTTAGCATCAATCGTGTGCAGAACGTTGTTCCAAAGCAATAAAACATACCTGCCTGACGCAAATAATGTGTGCCACTATCGACCGAATATCGGATAAAAAACAAACGGTATAGAAAAAAGCGTGTATAGCTTTTTATCATATCCAATATTTACATATTCAACAAAATCTCACTTTTGTATGGAAAATATCTTCGGTATGACGAAAGTTTTCCCTATTATACATTCGCATAATATACAGTCGAGGTAAGTCGATATTCCAAACACACACACACACACACGAAGCTATTTTTAGCAATAACGATTTTATCCTGTGCAGGTCTTTTTGAGTAGCAAAATTTAAAATGGAAAAACAATCGACCTGCAAAGTTCGATCATGAAGTCAGATAGAAAATCAATTCAAACTGCGAAGTTAAATTAAACATTAGATTTTGGAGAGCGGCTCAAATCAATAAACGGGGGCGTGGGTTTAGAATTTCATATTTTTTTATTAATGATTCGTACAAATAAAACTCAATTCAGAGTTCAAATTAAAAAGGCTTTGACAGCACACGGTCACCTATCTTGATAAGCAAAGAAAGAATACTTAAAATCTAAGAATTTAGTGATAGTACACAATCTGAGAAACATAACAATCAAATGAGCTCTCCTCAAGTTTTGCCATAAATAAGTAGCTGTATAAGATGCTTCCTATGTGGTCCAGATATTAAAGGCTTGCTAATCATTTTCGATTTTATTAAGCGTTGTGCATTAAAAATTTAATTTCATTGAATCGATTTTTTTAAATAAAAAAATTAATGTTAAGTTAAGCTGAGCTAAGAGGCGCATTAAGCCATTATGTAATACGCTAATGGAATTCATGTCACATCTGGTTTAAAGCATTAAATAAATAAATAAATAGGCAATTATGTTAGAACTAATAAAATAAAATAAATTTTTGCCAGCTAAACGCACGCGGTTTTCGCGGGAGGCCGCAACAGAATGTTATCATATGTCGATGTATCATTATCGGGTCCGACGAGCCCGGAAATTGCGTTATTCTTAACGAACGTCCGCGCATATTTCTTCACGTTCGACGATCGTATCGAGCCGACGGTATCGGCGTCGTTTATTAAACGGTACACGGTGTCGCGCAATCGAGACAACCGTTCGTGGGGCAGTTTACGCGCCTGTTACGGGAACGGAATGGCCACCAGGGGGTTGTTTTCGAGTTTGTGCCCGCTCGTGTACACCGATCGACGAATTCCTTTTTTTCCCCGTTCCACATCGGTCCGTTCCACACAACCACGCTAGACTCCAACCGTCGTTTCGACGCGCCGCGCGAAACAAGTCGAACCGCTCCCGTAACCGTCCACACGGTTCAATTAACGAATTTGTGATTGCTGGTATTGCCCGGGGGCGAATAACATCTTCCCGGAGACAGTTTTTCGGGTTACAGAGAAGTAGCCGACCTGGGATTTTGACAATGTACTCGTAACGACGTGATTTCCACGATTGGACGCACCGGAATGACTCGAAAGCTTCTGCTTTATTAAACAGAAACGTCCAAATGCAATCTTCGCAATACTAGATTCATCGTGGAACACACACTCACTCGGTTCCGATGAAATATTCAGCATGTATATAACCTATATGAATCTATTATTTAAACAAAACATTTTTTAGCAATAAACCTACCGAGCGTTAAAAGTAACTGGTACGTGTTCCCTTATAGAAATGACAAGATCGATTTTATTTAGACTTTATGCAATTCCTATTGTAATACGTGCTCCACTAAAGATATCTATACAATCATTTCTTATGAAATTATTTTTGTTATATCAGTAATCGTAGAATAAAAAATCTGCAACTCAAATTTGAAAAATAAAAAAAATACACACGAAACGTACTAGACTAAATGTATTACCGTTGAACAAATAACCAATGTCACGGTGTATTTTACATTTATCGAAATCACGAAGATGTAAATATCTCTATTCGAGCAATTGCGAGCCATTAACAGCGCTAATTCTGTAAGAAAATTCTTTAAAAAAAGAAATAATTCTTGTACAAAAATGTTGCAACAACAGTTCTGTACAGTGTGTGTATTCAAGCTTTGGCCCTATTCTAATCGTAAAGACAATATTTTCGATACGATCAGACGCGAAGAAGACATGTAAACATCTAACTTCGAGCGAGCCCACCCTGTATACGAGGGTGTGTAGGTGCGGTTGTGGGGGTAGAACAGAGGCCGGACGGGAAAGGCAGTTGAAAACGGGAGCTCCGTAAACGTGGCAAGCGCCAATGCAGCATAACGACACAGCCAAATGGTTCGACCATTACCGTGCCAATATTACCTGCTCAACTGAATTATTGTGTCGAGCGGCCGTGCGAAATATCTGGCATCGATATTGAATCGGTGGCGGTCGGCACGAGAGCGGCTCATAGAAACGGAAAACGGGCTGATGAGGATGAGGACAGGGAACACGGGATGGCCGAAAAAAGAGGGATTTTTAACAAGAATGGATCTCACCGGCACAAAAGGTCGCTATCGTGGAATAACTTTGAATAAATTCGATCACGCAGCTATTCCACCGAATTAACCGAAATAAACTGACCCTTTCTGGCCTTATGACGTTTTGGCTTCTGTAACTCCTCACGGCGGATCGAATAAAAATGGACAAGTACCATTTCATATAGTGACGAAAGCTTACGAGACTACAAGGACATTCATTATGTTCAATTTCCTAAAATTATTAACAGTAAATAAAGACGCTTCCACCTGAGATTATTAAATAAATTTATTCATTCAAGCATATATTCTCATGAAACTTGCCGCATATCATCAATTAAACCAGGTCTAGACAACGAATTCAATAACTTAGGTGGATTATTAAAAATAGAGAAATGAATTAATTTATAAAATAGAGAAATGAAATAATTTTTATTTTACGTAAAGATCTATGGAGTTATGAAAGACAGGAGAGCGAAGCTAATTTGTTTTTGATCCTACAAGGTCATCGATTGATTCTGGTTCGTTGTTCCTGGGTTTCGTTAATTAGTTCACAAAGAGGTACATTTGCATAAACACGTAGCACAAACAGGGAGGATGTTTATGCAAAATCACAGTACCATGGGTTGGTTTACAAGAACCGGAGCTAAATTAAAGTTTGCCTCTACTGAAAAGGTCCATGGTATGGGATACGCTATGGTTGGCCAGTAATGATTGTTTAACACTGGAGATTTCCATAATGATTGTTAATGATCTCCAGGCTGAATTGAAAATTTTCTAGGTACCTGCTTTAAGTATTAAATATTTGTAACAGAAAGGACACATGGCAAATATATAAAAGTCCGAACAAATGAATACACAATCGATGCACAGTTTATTTAATATTGATGCAGAACCATGCAAAACGACATGCAATTTTTATAGAAGCTGTTAACGCTCGATATTTTATGCATGGGGTTTCCACGACGCGACGCAGCTACTGCGGCGTTTGCCTTAATGATTTATTCAACATAGAACTCCTAATTTGCGCTGTCTCTTGTTCGTAATTAATGCGGATACAACTTTGATTGGTACCGCAACAAAAAATTACTGGACATGTGATTCTATGTAATATGTATATTCGAAGAACATTGATAAGAAACTGATTAACAAAATTAGAGCGCATCGGACGGATGCAACGCGTCGGTGCATACGGCACTCCGTTATAATTACAACTTGATCACCTAAATGTAGAAGTGTTAATTCGCATGTAACAGAATCAGAAATGGTATCGCATAAACAAACGCTTACATTAATAACAATTCATTTTTATGGTGCTTCAACCCGAACAAATTACTTTGCTTTTATAAAATCATTTATGACAATTTTTTTTATACACTTCTGGACAGCTCGAATCAATTTTGTTCCTGGTTCTCTCGTTCGTTGATACTTTACTTTTTACGAAAGTCTTTGACAAGCGTGCAATATGATATGGGCAGACACGCGACGCTAAGGGGGTCATCAAAACGCGACTATACGGGAAAAATACCGTATTACGACTCTGTGTAAAATACACATAAATTTTTCACACATGTAATCAGGAAGTCTAATAAGGATACAGGTTATAAATATAGCAATTAACATGTAAATACAAGTAATTAACGCGGTAATTTTTGTGCTACAATATTCTAGAAAACGATGAAAAAGGAATTCCGTAAATTAACGTTTCTCATCAACATGTTTGATCCGATGTATCCTATACACGTCCCTGAAGCATAAATCCCGTAAAATCAGCATCCCAATCATTATTCGCAGACAATAACGTACGGTATTTCTCGATATATCGGACTTTTTTACATTTCACAATATTATTCGTTAAAAACGACCGAATATTATTCAACGAAGGTCTCGTTAAGCCGTTGCTATGTGTTTCGCGAGCGTACATCTTACTTCACAATTATGGAAATTTATGGACTAAAGCTGTTTCAGCTAAAAATCCATAAGCTCCGTAACGTTTCCTGTTTCAAGGGAAACAAATTGCTTGAAAAAAGGCGGCTTACCTTGCCGTAACGAGGTAATAGTGAAATACCCATCTTGCTTCGGACAATCGTGAATCTTCTTCAGACATCGTACATTTATATGCATACGTGTGCTGCGAATCCTCGAATGAACGACTCTGCTTCACTTAAATAAATTTTTAAGACCCCTGCTCGCTACAGATGCTCGACTAATGCGTCTTACGATATGTGCAGCTGTGCATCTACATGTTTAAATGAATATGCAAAAATTAAAATACAACAATACAAGATATTCGTACCAAACTTTATATATTAATATTCTTCGACATTCTAAAAATATTTTCTAACCATCCTTAAATTCCCCATTTACGTTTCAGAAATCTATTACATTGCAACTTGACAATTGTATATAATTTTAAAAGAAATCAGGTAAGTTATAAATTCATCCTGTACCCTATTCTATATAAATTCATTCCACACCATATTAAAGAAATTAAAAAATATATGGATGGTTTGATATTTTTGCTGGAATTATTAGTGAAAAAACGGGAAATGGCCACAGATGTTTTTACTTTAGAGATAGTGGCGGACGGTGCCCTGGATGCAAAATTAAAAAGAGAATAAGTATTCAGGAAACATAATCAGTGATAATAGCTTTTTACTCCGGTGGTAATTAGAAATCTTCTATTTAAATTCTAATTTTGTAGCAGGCAATCTAAATTATTAGCAAAACGAAAATTCTCTGAATTAGTTGAAGATCTCGGATCTAGATGCACACTTACTTTCCTTCAAAATAATCTTGAATTTCTTTCAATGTTTTACTGTTCTATATTTGCTGTATTCATTATCGCTGACCCACAACTATTTCAATCATAACGTTTATGAAACCGTAGATATACATTCATTTCTCTTTTGAACGATTTTAATGAGCACCGAAATTAATTAATATGTCAAAGAAAATGACATTTTATCACATTTTAGAAAATCATGAATGAGCTTCACGATCTTGTATGCAAAATCAAAATTGTCTCCATTAATTAAAACATGCAGGATATTTATTTCACTTGTGAACAATTTTAATGAGTCGAAAATAATATAATAGTATCTATAAACTCTTTAAATGCTCTCAGACATTTTATTCGAATTATATAAAGTCTAGTTTCTACTTAAAATTGTTTCGAGCTCGAATAAGCGCGCGTCGATAGAATCGCGTTCGCGAAACAGGAGGGTTCGCAAAACCGTGGATCGTTTTGCCGGTAAATAAAGGCCTGGGAGCATAGTTCAGTGATCGACAGTGCGATAAGTCGATCGGCACGTTAGGTCGTCGAAACTCCGTCCCAATTATCTGATTTCGTTCAGGCTTTCCGACCGGGCACTCGATAGGTTCGGTGGCCACGAGTGGTTCTCGCGGGTAGCAGCGAGCAAACCGAATGAAAATCAGATTATTTGGTGCGTAATCATTTTCCACGGGACGGGGTTAAAGTTATTTGCGAGGGTGCAACGAAGCATGCAGCCCGTCCGGTGCATTTACTTCGAGCGCTGCGATTCGCGAAATCGCAGTTTATGGACTGTGCTCGGCTTCCCGCTAATGTTCATCGAATTCATTTTGTTGACGTCAATCAATTATGAGTGGGGCCGGCACGGCCGAAAACGGGAGGAGAGAGAGGGCGAGAGTGAGGGAGAGCAATACTTCGGTTTACGCAAATATTATCACGTGTTGCGTTTTCGGACGCGGATTGTTACTTCGTCAATCTTTATTTCACACCAAGAACTATCTCTCCGGGAATTTCATCGCGAAACCGTGTCGATTTATTCGCGGAACGTCACATTATTTCCCTGGCCGAGATTGAAAATTTAGTTGCAATTTTTGGCTGGAATTACGTGTCGTTCAGATGGCAACAGTTAGATTTTTCGATCATTTTTTGGTGCGAGAAATTGTGTTAGTTATACGATCGACATCGCTGTTACAGGATTAAATTTCATTCGTGAGGTTATAATTGACACATTTTCGACAGAACTTCTTTTTCCTAAATCGATCGCAGACTCCTTTTGTTTCAAATGTTTTCTCGCTGCAACGTGAAAAATTTAGAAATGCGAAACATCTTATGGTTTCACCAAGGAATTTTTTATAAAATCGGAAACTCATAGGAATCATTCTAAGAAGTGACTTGGTGGATGAAACGCTGTGCAAACGAAAAAAAAAATTTCTAATCTTCACTAGAAGGTAAGAAACAAAATGCTAATAAAAATCGAAATAATAACCGCCAATGTAAGTATGTCTAAATTAATGAAATCGTGAAGCAGTGTGCAAACCATCGAAAGGAATTTTCGGATTCAGGAATGGAGGTAATAAACGGAAGGACTATAAACAGCAAAATAATGAAAGCTGCAAGCAGTGGACTGGGTATCTGAAGCTCGAAAATAGTGAGGAAGTCACGTTCGTACTGTAAACCAAGTCCGCGACTTACGGGTCTCTAACGACGGGGCGGGGTTATTAAAAATTGATCGTAATACTTAGGTAGCTCGTTAGAGCGAGTTAGGTGGATGGAAGGCTACGTCTCATGCGAGGGGTCTGGCATAAACCCGCGAAACACGGCGGGAACTATTGGACGAATACGTTTGCTGAGGAAGCTGGACAGCGAGAAAGAGAGGCAGATAGAGAGGAAGAGAAATTAATACAGAGAGGAATAGATATGCTGAAGAATGGCCAGGCAGACCAACAGAAACATGGATAGAGGAAGCTATCTAGCAAAGTGGAGTTAAATATCCAGAGAAATATACATAGAAAGGGAAATAGCTGGATAGAGCCATATAGCCAAATAGCTAGAGAAAGAAGGGTGGTAGAGCAAGAGAGAGGTAGATAGAGGGGAAACAGCTAGATAGAGAAAGATAGAAATATGTATGTATATTTATTGTTCCCTTACGGGTTACAAGGAGATCCCGTTCCCTTTACAATTTTCATTTCATTTAACTTCTTATACAAAATCTATAATAAATAATAATAAAATCTGTAATAAAATATATATATTTATATAATAAAATACCTTCTCTTTCTTTTCGCATTCACTCTCACTCATTCTTCCATTCATCCTTGTCTTCTTACTCCTTTTCCTCTTCTTTATACTTTCCGTCCTATATTTCTTTTCTTTCCCTATCTAATTTTTTCATCCACTCTTCCCCCCTCCCGTCCTCAGCCAGTATTTGAAAGATAGAAATATATAGAGCAAGAGTGAGCTAGATAGAGCAAGATGAGTGGAAGGGTGTCTAGAGAGGGGTACGGATAGGGGAGTGGTGGTCTGGAAGTCGTCGAATGGCGAGCATCGAATGGTATCAAGGCGGTCAACAAGCGATCGGTACATAAACACAAGTCTCCGCAGGTAAGACCAGATCCCCTGCAGCCCTGTGGCTCGGCTGTTGGCCGGCTAATGCGATTGTTATTACACGTATTATCTCTTCGTGAGCAATCATGTTTCACATTACCATAGCTCGTTCCTCGATCAAGTCTGGAACCTCCGTTGGATCGGTGGTGCTCGTGGGGGCAGAGAGCCTCGAAACGCCCACTCGTACGCAAATCACCGTTCACAAACATGTATGCACTCTTTCGACATGTTCATACGGAAACCGAGAGTGGCCCCGGTGCGGTTGTAATACACGAGCACACACCGCACCGGGATCTTCGCCACTGGGCGAACGCTACGAATAGTTCCTGATCGCTCCGCGAATAGTTTACATGGCAACGGAGGCGTGGTACAGGTGTACAGCCGGGATTGGAATAATACGATACAGAATTCATGAAGGAAAGCAGCGCACTGATAAAGTGGTTTCGTGCTGCGTTACACGCCGCCAGAAGACTATCATTTAACCGACCCGGCCCGGCTTGGCTCCGGTCCGACTACGGGGCCCGGCTCTCGCCGTGCGCGAGAGCGCCGTGGAACAGCTCTAGGAGGATGCTCCGAGGATTTTCTACGAATGCCGCGTTACATACGATTTAGATATCAGATGCCTGTTACAAATTGCACCACGGAAATCGAACGCATCCGCGACAACGCCTGCGATTCACTGATACTCGCCTGACCAGCAATCTAGTACATAGTGGAGCGAAACGCCTGTTTTCCTCGACAACGAGGAGGAGACTTGTCCAGTGAATGAACTCGAGCTCTGCGTCTCTCTTGAAATTAGTATATGCAAATCGTTGTTAAATAGTGGGTACACATAGTCTCGCAGTTTGCGATCAAAATATTAGATCCATTTACATAAGCCGACGGTCGCACATTCAAACAATTAATGCTTAAATGAAATTCTAGCTGTACGGAATGCTAATGCTGATAATTCGAGTTGGTTTCTTCAGGGTAAAATTATAAATGAATCATGAAACGTAGCTCAAAATACAACGGTTCCTAGATTGCTTTCGATTCCAAGAACGAGAATACCCTCGCTAATGTATGCAGCGTGAGTCCGTTCGACCGTTCCCATGGGCGAATACGTGCTCGGGACATAATAGATACGTCGTACAGTAAATACTTCAGATCTTGATATTTTCAATATTCTACTCTCCCGCGATATAACGCATAGTAAAAACGTTCCGATACTGTGAAGCGAGCGAATCTGGCCAGATAACCTTGCAGGTTAACACGTGCGTTGCGAACCTTAAGATTTCCCATTAATTCTGTAGCTTATGGCAAGAATCAGTTTAACCAAATCGCATGTCTTCCGATTACCGTTCCTTAGACTCCCTATCTAAAATCTTTAAATCTCCTATCTTGTATAAAACGTCTGAAATTTCGTTTTGTTATATTAAACTTCCAAGTGTAATGGAAATGGTCAGCATTGGCAAAGTTGAACTAAAAATTATTCTATTACATCGTAAACATTTTTGACCTTGGGATTCGAGGTTAGAATCAATTTCGAGTCTATTTTTTAAACAAGTCTTCATCGATCCAGAACTGCGGTCACTATATATAATTCTCGAATACCCTGTACATCTTCTTGTACTCAGAATTAGAATTAAAGTGCATAGATAATTTTTCATACATGTTCTGCGAACAGCAAGAGATTAATAAGTGTGGCAGTAGTAATTCCCGATGATCACTCGGCCCGCTTACCCTTAATTTACTTTCAATACTAAATACTAGTTCCATTTCCCAGCAGATAGCTTAAAGTACATGCTCCTTTCATTAGCGAGTATCTCGTCCCCATAATTTATAAGTAGGATTCACCACTTAAGACCATCACAGTGATGAATGGAATCTCATTGAATCACAGTTACATCCCACCAGTATAACCGAAGAAGTTGACTAAGACAGGTAATACGGTCGATGCAGAAACGAGATTCGAGTGAAGTAGAAGGAACGAATTTGATTCCCACCGTGGCTGTGGAAGTGGATTTAAAAGAACTCACTCAGTCTTACCACAGGTAGAGAAACGGAGAGAGAAAAGCGTAGAAAGTGAGGGGGCAAAGTTATTAGTGCGACACCCTTCATACGAGTAATTAAACCGAAACTTCTAATTATGTATGCCTCCGTTCCCTTGCTTTCCTTCTAGAGGGAATAGATAACCATACCAAATCCTTACGTCTACAATATTTAACACAGAATTAAATTTCACACATCCTCAACCTAATTTTTTTTATACAAATCTTAATATACTAGAAATTGATCTTTGTATTATTTTATTAAATATATATAATTGATTTTTGATTCTGTTAAACAAGACTGTACAGGAAATATTTATTCTTAATTCTGTAGACCTTTCTTCGTCCATTTACTATTACTCGTATACCACTTTTATGGTGTACTAAGGAGAATATCAATGTCTGTAATACAGATCCAACAGCGATCGCGCTCAACGAAAATGGCCGAAAATAAAGGAGGGAAAAAATGGTTTTCGGTAGAAATATTTAGAGCGCGCCAGGTGCGCATAGACTGTAAACGCATTATTTCGGCAAATCATAAATTGGGAAGCTGGGAATTTCCTGGTTAAATTTTCCGTGGCGATCGTTGAACCGAAAAAACGTTTCCGCAGATTGCGCCCGCAAGTTGATCTCGGCGAAGAAAGTTGGCGCGTCCAAAATGGGAACGATCCCATGCACCGAAATCAGACCGCGTCGCCTAGTCGTACACGTAACACGACTCGTATTTCCTCGTCACAACGAGCTTTGCTTACCCGATTGGAATGAATTCCATTCGACGACGAGGAGAACTGGGGGTAAAGGCGACGACATCTCCAACATACAGGAAGTCGTAGCCGGCTACTTGTGCCCTCCTGCACGCTCCCGTCACCGTGCCCGAGAAATTCCGACAAGAGGCCTCGTTAAAGATTCACCTACCCCACGTCGACCGTATTAAGGTCGGACGAATCCACTTTGCGAATAGTGATTTTCCAAATGCATGTGTACGTGTACATCGCACTTATATACCCCCTTATACCTCTGCCTATTTAAACGGGAATACACGAGTGTGTATACAAGGTGGCCCCGAAAATTTGCACGAACCACCATCCCGCGGAAATTCGATCGGGAAACGAGCATATCTTCAGCACCGACACCATGTTTTATTTATTTATTTACGTACCTCCCTTTCATTCTCTTTGTTCTACTCTATTATCTCGCCTGAAGATTCGGTTCTTTCAGGTGTTTACCTTGTCCATTCATTTGTTGGATCTTCGACTGTCTGTTTGCCTGATTTAATTCTGCTTTAATTCTAGAACGAAGATTAAAATTAGAATTTATACTCCTCTTGTCTTTTAGAAAAATATTGTTATGATGCTTTTAATGCGTGGAAATTATTATGGGGTGTAATCAAAGTTTATAATTTTTATTCGCATAAAGATCACAATCTATTGATTGCGATACTGGTGACGTCAACTTGCTCCGTGATCAATAAAATCACAATTTTCAATAAAAATATACAATATTCAAACTACGCATAATCCAGTATAAAAAGTGAAATTGCATGAAGCAATCTCGTGGTCGCGTCGACACAATGCTAAAGGCAGTTCGAAGCTATGGTCAAGCCATTGGAACCAGCACAAGATGTTAGCGAGAGTTGACTGAAAATAGAAGATAGGCAAGAAAGAGAATCGTGGTCGGTAAAAGTAAACTGAAAATGGAAACTAACCGACAGGAGAAACTCGGATCGTAGTCAGTAAAAGTAAATTGAAAATGCAAGACAGTGAAGAGAGCACAAACACACGTGCGTAGTGGTAGTCAGTATGATTATTTCATCCTACGGCGTTCGCCATTAACCACTATCGTTACTATACGTAGCATAGCCCGGGGAACTTTGTTTATGTATAACTGACACGAGTCTAATAGTCAGCGATGAAGGCCTCGGTTTTTCTGCCAGGAAAATTGATATTTAATTTCAGTTGCGATGAACCTGTCTGAGGAAATTGAAAAGTGCACGAATCCCATGATTCAGTAATTACGCGACTGCATATCTCTAGATAAAGTAAAAATAAGCAATGTCTAAATTAATTGTAGGAAACAGAGACAAGATGAGAAGCAAACAACTCGAATGTACCATTTATTTAGATCTACTAACACCTGGATTATGGCCAGCTAACATATATTATTCAAAACACTATAATCTGAGGCAATTTCGAGTGTATGAACAATGAACTCTATCATTTAAGCACTCATTATAAATCCTACTAGAAATTACTGTATGAGCCAAAAAATATTTCGGACCTACTATTTAGACAGAAAGAAACCAGACAGTTCCAGCATGCTCCATTGTAATTGAAGATGTCTATTCGAACAGAGTCGTACCCAAGCACGCGCAAAGCGCAACAAAATATCGAAACAAGGAGGCATTCATGTGATCCGTGAGGAGCAGGCTCTAAAGCTTGGTAGCCCGTTTCAGGGCCACCCGATAGATGTTGGTGTACGTAGTGTGATAGCCGAGAACGCGTCGATAAATTTCTTATGCACCAGCACTCCAGCACGCGCGTACAAGCGACGACCCGTTTATCCATCGATTTATTTACCGCTTTGAAGACACGCCGGGCTTCTTTTTGGCTGGGAGAGCAAACGAATGACAGAGACAGCCACGGGACGATGCGGAGACGAATTTTCAGCGGACCCCGTGACTGCACGCGCCAATGAAGTATCTGAGAATGGGGTGAATTTTCATTCGAAGCATTAGGTTTTATGTCAAAGTCCTAAACAATTCGAATCGCGCTCTTTCTCTCTACCAAAACCAGATTAGCCACGTGGCCGGGCCGTGGGGGGACAGCGTTAAAGAAGGGGAAGATAGAGTGTGGAGGCAAGTCTTCAGCTTTGAGGCTCTGGGCATTAAGTAAATTAAAATTTTATTAGGATCTACAGAGTACCAGAAAGTTAAAGCATCAATGCCTATCATAAATGTTTGAGACTGATGCATTGTGACACGAACCGTGGTAAAGATGGAAATGTAAGCCGAGAAGAAATAACAATCTTACGTATGCTTTTTTGGTGTAGAAAGCTACCTTTGTAATGAGGCTACGTTCCCGCGGGAGATTTGTACGAAAGCATCTGGACAATTTCATTACTCTCTATGAGCGGAAAAAAGTTTTCGGGAAGAATCCAGGTCGGCGGGATAGATGCTGCGAATGCAAAAGAATCTTCTCTTTGTGGAAGCTTTCATTTGTCTGAATGTCAGCGAAATATTCGTTGATTTTATCCGCGGGAGCTGGACCGTGAGTTTTATATTCTGATGTTGCATACTCTGCCGCATACAATGTTTGCGCGGGTTCCGCGTGCTCTAATTTTGTAGCATGATTGCCCGGGTAATCGTATGGGTAAGCATTCATCTATATAATATATTTAATTGGGACGTGCTAGATTATATTAGAGTGCATCAAATGTTTACGATTCTTCTGTGCTCTAGTTTCGCAGTTTGAGAGCAGCGTGACCCTGGATGAAGATTCATCTTGTTAAGTAGAACAAATGTAATTAGTGTTCTATGCATAATTTATTTATAGTTCCTGCATGGGCTACATTTTCAATTTGATTGCCAAGTGTGGAAAAATCATTTCTCTTACATAAAAAATCGTCTGTGTAAGTAGAACATATTTAATTAATTACTTTCGTCCAGAGACTGTTTGTGATTCTTGTGTGTTCTAATTTTACAATTTGATCACAGAGATTAACCCTCCTGTGAATGAAGAACCGTTTTTATAAATAAATGTATATATGGGAGAGCGATTAAATACGGACTGACCATGCGTTGGAAAAAAATATTTGTATCATTATTGCTAGAGTAAAGTAATTGTAAATTATGTATGGTGGATTAGGTTCGAGAATACTAAGACAATAATTATTGTGAATCACGTTGTCTGATGGTTCGCGTGATTTTTGCGAGGATTCGAATTTTTTCGATATGGAATGTGAAAATCCTGTCCCTGTCCGCCGTAATAAAAGCCAGTCAATAACAATTACTCAACACATTTACCAACGCAATTGTTTACAGAAACTCCGGCCAGATTAATAGGCTGCTTCTTGTACCACCTAATTAGTATCGGGAATATTATTCGAGTAATCCCGGTGATCAATCTTTCGCTGTCGTGACTCTGAAGGGTAAGTAGGAAAGCTGATAGTTACTGAACGTGCTTATTAGACGTAGATATAATCTCAAACGCCCACACAGAGAGCGAGAGAGAGGGGGAGAGGGAGAGAAGAGAGAGCCGGGGCTGCACAGTCACTTTCCTACGTATACTACTAATTAGAGTGTTTAATGAGACTGAATATTATTGCGGAATATTCCAGGTAACCAGCTCCTCTTAGACTTGTTTTCAGCATGGAAAGGCGGACAGTCTAACAATGATGCAGACAGTCGATTCGGACCCGTATCAAATCCTCTCGTTGCAGGAAGACATGTGCGAAACATGATAATTTCCTTCTCATTTCATGCGAACACAACCTTAAAAATAATGTACAAATCCAGAGGCTTTGAAACCAGATGCAAACTTTATTATTATTTATTCTAGTGAACGTAGCTTATTACCAAGTTTTTCAAACTATAAATTCATATTCTGCATAGAAAATTTTAGTTTATATTTTTCAGCATTGTTTATTTCTATTTTTCGTCATTTGAACGTCAGCGATTAAACCTGGTTGAATGTCATGCGAATGTTACTTTTTATTTGTTTGAAGATCACAGAGTATACTAATGGAGTAGCAACATAGTTAACAAGCGAGTTTGCAATTGCCTGAGGGTGGAATTAACCCTTCAAATGGCCAGCAGAGGAACTGGGCCCAAGGGAGTCCCGTAGCAAACTCACTAACTGTCGTGACGCATCAAGAGGCTTATGGAGTCTGTCAATCGCTATTGAGTTGCAAGACAGAATGCTAGAGCAACACCGACAGCAATATTAATTTGACGACAGTTGTACTATCTCGAAACGAAACTGATTTCAATCATCCGTGCAGCCAACCACGATGCACAATCTATAAAACGCGGAGGTTTATGGCACATGAATCGTTATTGAGTATCAAGACACTGGAACAGTACAATCAACAATATTAATTCGACAACGGATGAGAATACGTTTCTAATGCATTCGTCCGTATAACAAACCACGGTGGACAAAATTTTTAATAAAACCTGGAGGTTTATGGCACATCAATCATTCTTGAGTATCAAGACACTGGAACAGTACAATCAACAATATTAATTCGACAACGGATGAGAATACGTTTCTAATGCATTCGTCCATATAACAAACCACGGTGGACAAAAATTTTAATGAAACCTGAAGGTTTATGAGACATTAATTGTTATTGAGTTGCAAGCTATCGTGCTAGGGTGACACTTGCTTCAGTATTCGACGACAAGAATACCGCAACCAACAGGTTTCAGTTATGTGTACTTCAGTAATGCATGAGATACAAAAATATTCATAAAACGCGGGGGTTTATGGTACGTCTATCGTTATTGAGTTGATAGCCATGATACTAGAATAAGGCTAGCTTTAGTATTGACATAACCATAGCTGTAAATACCGTCTCGAAGCCAACAGGTTTTCATCGTTTGTATAGCGAATCACTGTGTTAGAAAATTTCCATAAAACGCTGTTTATGGTATGTACGTCGTTATTGAGTAGCAACGCAGTATGCTAGAGCTACGTTAGCTATAATATTAATTTGACGATAGTTGAAAACAGACACCAATCGTCCACATATGTATGTGGAAACATGTTTAACCACATAATGTACAAAAATTTCTGTGAATGTGATTCTGGCATATCTATTGTTATTTATTATAGTTGCAAGCCAGGACACTACAGCTACATTATCTTAATACAGTAAGACCTCAAATACTGTCGAACAGGCGTATTTTATTTATTATTATTATTATACTGCGTCTATCGCACTGTTGCGCCGAGCGAGACTTCAAAAGAGAACATACAGAAGGACAGAATGAAATACGGATCGCGTGACTTCAAAGTGTCGCCGTCGCCGGCACAGCGTTGACTGGCAGTGGAGTGAGTAGGCACTAGACAACGTTTAGGATGACGATCCGGGACAGTATTTGAGATTTTACTGTACTAATTTCACCGTCTCAAGACCAACAGGTTTGAATCGACGGGTAAACCTCGATGCACGATCATTTTCATAAAACGCGACTATGTCACACGGTGAAGCAGCTTTTATGGTTTCGTCACTGCGGGAAAGTCACAGTATACTTTATAAAAGTGTTGTGCGGGCTGACTGCCGCGGGGACGAACTTCGACGAATTCGGTCTAATTGATCCGCATACAAAGACAAAGTTTCTCTAAAGGAGAGGCAAACTTTCAGGCGCATTGTCTTCTGTTTGACCTCGCCACGTTTGTCGTTTCACTGCTGCGAAACTGCACGGACTGAATTGGATTCTTTGTGTTAGGGAGAAGAGCATTGCGTTTCGTTAAGAGGACGTCTGACAAGTTCGTCGGGGACACGTTATTAGGGCTGAAAAATAGTTTGGTGAGCATTCGTTAAGACCCACTACGATATCACAACATTTCCCTCGTAATTTCTTCTACAATCGTGCTTGTCAAGCTGCTTAATAATTCACAAGCAGCCAGATCACGTTCGTTTGGTAAGATCTCGAACCATTCGCGTTGCAACATTTTTATCGTAATTTATAAGATGTGAGATTTTCTCTCGTTACGTGTTGTAGAGGAATATACAAAAAATTGTGAGAAAAGATTGACTGAATAAAATCATACAGTCATGAACTTGCCTAGTGTATGGCGTCGTCTTCCAATTGCAGACAGTTCAATTTGATCTTCGAAAATTAACCATGATTTAATTTTCAGGTTATATTAACAAGACCAGATTAATTTTCTATTAGAAATTGATAAAATATCGGAGTCACCAGAAAAATTGATACATATTCTAAAAATACACCAGCAAAGTCTCCCTCTCATTTCAATGGGAAGGTAATCATAATTAACGCAGTGAAATTCTATCTGGCGAGTTTGCAGTCATGTTTGTAGAAGAAATTAGCATGCTTTAAAATGACGAAGTAAATATTCCTCGACACGGATCCGTCTTGTAAGATATTTTAATTCCAGCTTGTTTTACATTTGCCTTTGCATTCCACTCTTCAAAACAGAAACAAAGCGAAAGGAACCCGGAGTGTAACTGTTGCACGCGAACAATTAAAATTGTAATAAATTAAAACTCAAGAAAAGTTCCGAACATGTTCCGAGTTGAAAGAAAGAGAGAGAGAGAGAGCCAGGCCGGAGAAAAAATAACGCACGATGTAATTTATATATTCCCTGGAATTACAGGAACATCAAAGAAGGTCTTTATATAACGAATCGCGCGAGGGGTTTTGTAATTAGCGCGAGAACAAGAAACCATTGTCAAAAGAGAATGCTACAACATCGTTCCGAAATTACCATTAAGACTACAATGAATACGCTAAAGGAAGACACTGTCCTTTGTCAGGAGCTTCGTATGCCACTTTAATTAATCTCGTTAAAATAACTCCTCGCCGTACGGTAGACGGTGAAAAAGGAGAACTAAGCGGAACGACCTGATGTTGCTATGAAAATTTTCAACCATTTCAAAGCGCTTGCTTCGACTATAGCTGCAAATATTTTGATCATGTTGCGTGCAGATAAGACGGTAAATATTTTAATATTTTCACCGGTAAATAATCAAGTTTTTGTTTTCAAACGAGCAATTCTCGCGAGTCGAATAAACTGCTGATGAAAGCAAAAATTATGTTTGAATGTTTCACCTGAATTTATTAATTTATTTACAGTTCTCTAATCCTACAAATGAAAGGAGCTAAAATATAACATCTTACACAAACATTGTATTTTTAATTAATAACAAGTATTAAAGACTTTTACATATCTTTTTCAGGTTTCTAACGCATATTATAATATTCGGAAAAATGTAACTTTTCTGTGATTTCCATGTTTTGCAAGTTAATATAGCAATGTCAAAAAATGGTACACTTTCGCCATTTTTTGGTAAGATTCTGAATGCCGTTTGTCAATTGGTGCAACGCTTCGCACGCTACTGGGAGTCGACAAACAGTAAGGCGAATCTCGAAAGAGGCCGAAGATAAAGCGATTCAATTTCACCGGGAGCGTATTCGAACGCATTAACGAGGCAGTAATAAAACAAGAGTAACGTTATAGGTAGCTGGTTATATTAATTAGGTCCACCGGCTTCGCGGTTCTTTCGCGGAATCACGGTAAGATCCGTGCGAAATAATTGCAACCGTGACCGTCACTTTTACACGTAACTGATTTGCTCCATTACAGGTGTGCGGCTCTTGCTATTGAATAATTTATGCGATCGAAAGCCGCTGGTGGGTGGTACCATAAATCAAGGGACCACTATCGATAGAATGTAGAAACGGCAACGGACTGGTATTCGCACATGTGGGCGTATATAAATAAGACAGCGTGTCGATCTAATCGATCTGCCGAGGAACGTCCGTGCATGAAGCTGACAAGGGCTGATGAACCCTCCATGCTGTTTCGAGCTACGTTACGCTGCACGTTGCGCAATCATCTGCTCGTGCAGTTCGTGCACATATTAGATCGAACCACCGGTAATTCTTAATCCTCCTACCCCAGTGAATTCTTCCTGATTTTGAACGTTTATTTCTGCATTCTCCTTGCTCGATTCAATTTATTGCATACGCAGTTCTGCAATTCTTGAAAACACGCATGGACCATTCGTGGACATTTTGAAAATTGCCTTCTAATACAAATATTAATATTGAGTTCATTTTTCATATATTGTTCAGTAAATTTAGATAAGTCTTTACCAACGAAATTCGCATTAGTACCTCTATTTATAATATAATTACAATTATAAATTTTCAACCAGGAATTAATAGTGCATAAATATATACATAAATTTATTACTGTTATAGGCAAACATTATTTAGAAATATACACTATATATTGAATTATTTATGTCGCCCGAACAAAATCATTTCGTTATTAGCAAAGATGAGGTTATACATTTACAATATATTTATAAATATGTCTCTACAAAGACGATCATAATTTCAAAAAGATCAATAAAGAGAATCTCATGTACTCCGGTACAGCAGAAACTTAACCACATAAAATATTAATAAGGTAACCGAGTCGTATCAACTTTAAAAGTCGAGACCGTCGGTTATTGCTCACCAAGATGACACCGCTGCCATTTGGAAGGACATAACGATATTGATGCGTTTACATTACACCGGCATTACGTTCAATGGTGTACTTGCAGAGGTCTCCGTGTCTGCAACGTTGGCAAACTAGACGTTACTTTCTCGAGCGTAGCAACAAGTCATTTACTGGATAATTTCTGCTTAGACAAGTCGCTTCTCGTCGACCTCAGAAACAATATACTTAGCGTAATCGGTTGCACGGTAAAAGTGAGAAAGCTCGGAGGAAAGATGGTCCCGAGTGGCGTCGAAGGAGACAGAAAAAGGAAACATTTACGATTTCACTGCGGGAGAAAATTATAAACTGCCAGGGTCCAAGGTGATCCAAGGACAGCAGTGATTGCGGTTGCAAATCTCCGGGTGCGCGAACTTTACCGTAGAGATTGAATGAGATGGCAAGTTTGGCGTTGCTTTGCTGCAGGGCTGGATATTTTTAACGAATCCGGAAAATTATAATTGAAAACAAGGAAGTTTTGATGCTGTACAAACCAGAAATCGTGTGAGATTGCACCAAATATTAAGAGACGGCGAGTTCAGTGCTGATTTGCAGTGAAATTGGTCATTTAAAACAAATTCGGACAATTTTAGTCGAAAATTCATTCCAAGGAACAAT
This sequence comes from Lasioglossum zephyrum, assembly GCA_028455615.1. NCBI lineage: Eukaryota > Metazoa > Arthropoda > Insecta > Hymenoptera > Halictidae > Lasioglossum > Lasioglossum zephyrum. Next base: position 5,128,090 of record CM052324.1, on the reverse strand, counting down.
TTTAGAATTAAAAAAGCGAAGAACAGTATGCGTATTCCGAATAGTCACTCGAATTTATAATTCCTAATTTGTAGACTATTATGATTGTTCTTATTTAATACGCGTTTGTGTTCACTAAAGTGTGAGATTAAGACGTTGGAATATTCTGTATCAATTTTAATGACGTTTCAACAATGTTGACAATTAAATAATTTAATTACCATTGCAGCTAATTGGAATCGACTGAGGTTTGGGACGAGAAGGAAACTTTTAAATATTTCGCATTCGGACATGTTTACTCGGGCCGGTTTATCAACGGTACAACCACAGAGACAAACTATTAATCGATTTAATAGTTTCCATTTGAAATTCAGTGGGAATTGAGACGCTGACGGCGACTGGCAATAATTAAATCTCGTTCAACTTCTGAAAGTCTGAAATTGACATTTCATTACCTACGAAACGTTTCCAAATTGCAAACGCACGTGAACGAATTACGTTAAACAAATGTCACGATTCAATTAGTTGCTATTGACTTGAGTCGGTGCTATGTCGTAAATAACAATTCACCTGCACGGTGGAGTATCACTTTTCCCTCGATTCATTTCTATCAACATCTTGGTTTCAAAGAAAACAGGTCAGATCATTTATAAATAATGTCAATTCAATTCTCACTCAAAGGAGTAATTCTATTCATTTCTCTTTGAGAGATTCGGCACTTCATAATTCAATCTCCGTTCGTAAAAGGAATACGTGTACTCGGGAAAAGTTTGGGCTTAATATAAATATTTGCCATTAAACGAATGAAACGCCGTTATACGAGCATAATATCCAAAATCCAGTCTCCCACACATCGGTCCGCCAAAAAAGGAGAACAGCCAGATCCATTACCGAAAGAAAGTTGTGCAAAGGTGGCTCAAAGGAGCCGAGAGGACCGAAAACCGCAGGCACGACCCGCGACCGCTGAAAATTGCGATAGGTAACCTTCTATCAGAGCGTCGGCGGGTACGAAATTAGTTTCATCGGCAAAACCTGGCAGCGCGTGTAATAAATTCCGTTCTGGCGGTGTGGATTCGCTTGCTACATTGTGGACAGAAATTTTTTCCTCGACTCGTGTACATCTCGGGCAGCAGCGGTAAAACGGCGATCGACCGCGAACGCGTGTGTAATCGATGACAGGAGTCCCTTGCGGTGTTTTGCCTTGCAGTGGACAGTGGGATCCTGGTGCGCTCGATATAGTGCATCTCGCAGAGACAGAGGCGTTAGAGGCAGATGCAGCTCGTACGCATTCAATTTGCATCGGACAACGAAAGGCTACGAAGAGTGGTGTGTCACGGTGCATCAGTACAGCGGGTGCAAACGAGGGGATCCGCAAACACAGAAAATGCGCAACCATTGATCGAATTTAAAACACGATATTTTTAAAAACATCGATTTACCTATTACAATCGAAAATGGAGCGTTTCTTTTAAAACAAAATTGCCAGATGTTTATTTGCCCGAATGTCAATCAAATGACAAAACTGCCAGGAGGTGTACAACCCTGATACGAGCTTCAAACACATTTTTTAAAAATTCGATAAAGGGTTAATAAAATGTACCAATGCCAACACAAAACAAAATGTATCTTTTAAAATAAATTACCAAAATGTTCGTCAGAGAGCTCACTGAAGAGCTAAAAAGGGGTGTCTGGTTGTACGACCGTCGCGGCGGTGTAAACGAGGAAATCAGCAGAAGCGCCGTTTCGAACAACAAACGCATTCGCTAGAAACGACCGCAATTTCAATTCCATCCTGTGCATCTTCGGCATCGCTCGGTTTTTTCCCTGCTCGAGGGACACGTCCTTCCTGGTCTAGCCGCGACGTTCCCCGCTGTGGTGGATATAGCCCTAGCGCGGATCAAGTTTATTATGATTATAAGTGAAACGGAGGTGATACTCATGACTCTTGAAGACCGGATCCCCTAGCAGTCGGTCTCTCTCTTTAGGCGATTCTGCCCCACACCCTTCGTGGCTTCTCGAACCGGTTTCTTTTTATCTATTTTGTTAGATCGTTTCGAAGACGTCTCATTGCCTCGCTATCGGGAACGTAGCTGCTAGCTTCGCTAGCCCTGCCAGTCCTCCCTTCTGGCTGCTTCTGCTATTCTTTTCATGAACTATTCCGCTCGTATGTCTGCCCCTAGCCTTTATCTGACCGGTCGAAGTCTCGCGCCCGCTAATCGCGAGGAGGCGGACCCTGGAAGACCAAGGTGGAGCGGAATCAAGGGTGAGGATGCGCCGGTTGCGACCGCAGCTACTCCTTTCAATGAACGCTGCCGGGCCTCCCCGTTTGCGGTTCCGTTTTCAATGAGGGCGCCCGTAAAAACTTTTAAGTACTCCTTCCACGTTGCCCGGCAGGGAAAGAAGGAATCGTGCACGGACTTCAGCCCCAGCAAGACGGTAGGCAGTTAGCAGACTCAAAGGGATAAGCCCGATCTCCCAACGGCACGGCGAGGCGCGGGACGAGCTGAAACGGAAACTGGCTTTGAGTTCTTACTGACTGCTTTCCGCCGGTTTCGGCTCCTGCGAAACCACCCGCCCGTGTAGTTTAATTAAATCGTTGAGACTAGAGCGGCGTCATGCATTTCGTAGACGACCCTGTTCCGCCGGACCGGGCAACTCTTAGGGCGCGAATAATTCCGCGCCCGGAATTGAATACCGGCATTCTCCCCGCAAATGGATCCTCCGTGTCAATGGACTGGCCCCGTCTTGCTGCAAAGAATTTTTACTTTGCCCTCTAAACAGATATTGTTTTAATGGGCTGAGGAAATCGCTGAACCGGGTGTCCTAGTTCTCGAGGTTGGTGCCGCAAGAATTTTTTAAGGAATTATTTATTAAGGATTCTATAAATACAAAAAAATGTTCAGTAACAAGAGACTTTAGTTGGAAGTTTTTGAGTTACTTGTTATGAAATTTTTTATTGGAATATCCTTTTTGTTGTATCTCTATTGAAACTGTTCTGAAAAATCATTTCTGTTAGTGAAATGATGTTTCATTGTTGCTCCTATAGACAATCTCCTGTTTCGTTGATGGCTCTGCAAGCATCTCGAAATCACATTGCCTCCGCGCTATACGAGACGACAACAGATTAATTTTGCCAATACTAATGACGCGCTATTTCAATACCCATTTGATACCACAGCATGATACTCGGGAATTAGTATCACGCTATTTCATACGTATTCGTACTAATGAGTATGCCATTGAATTTGTCCCACCACTAGCAATTATAAGCAATCGTGTGCAACTGTCGGAGTGAGAGTAGTATAAATCATTATTCTCCTGTTTCAATCTAGAAAAGGCACCTATTGCCAGAAATAACTCTAGACAGAAATATAAAAATTTGTTGCATACGCGTCATTTAGAATCGTTTTTAGAACATGAAGTATTGGATAACTTGTTCAATTTAGAAATACTAATTGTTAGAGAAATGTATCCCATCGAGCGCGCTCTGGATGAACATTGTCCCATAATTGAACGGCATGGAATGTATTTAATATGTTTCACATTTCTAAAAAAGTGTAATTCAAGATTTTAATATGTCAACTAATGTATTAATTATTTAATAAACCCATAACATATAGCTATCTGAATCTCGCACAAAATTCCAAATACTTATAAAAAGAACCATACATACATCTCCACAAAACTCGCTGTTAGTTATTCTTCAGCAAACAATGGCACACAAAGATTTCATTAAAATCATCGTGTTACGCCTAAGTAACGTCCCTCATCACTGTCACCGCTGGAAAGAAGCCCACAACCAGCAGAAAGCAACAAAGAATAAACCACAATAACTCGAAGTCCTTACTCACTTCAGCAGCCTCGTTGCGAGCTTCACTTCGATGGAACTGGTAGCATCTGACCGACACGCGTTCGCATTATATTCGTTTCGGAGCAGGTATTACGAAAGCAGTTATCGTCGGAGCACCTGTCATCCAAATTGTTTCCGACGAACCGAAGAAAAAGTGTCTGCGCGATGACACGGTGCGTTGCCAGAGACCGATGATTTACCAACTGTTTCATTCATTACTCTGTAGCGGAGTCTTGTTTGAAACACATTATGCGGAGAGGTCGATACCGCGTCGGCTCGTTAGAGGGATGACATAGCGCGAATCCCGGGACAGAGAGAATAAAAGAGAAATGTTACTGCAATTATATCGAGTCCGTGTTTCGTTTCCCGAGATGATTTTTCCGGTGGCGTAAACGGCCGCGTCATCCTCGATCCCCCTGCCTTTCGATCGCCGGGGTTTTATTACTATGCGAATCGATTCTGCCAAGTTTGCCGGCCGTCCTTCGCGGAACGTTTTTTTGCACCGATTGGCTCCGATATTGAAAGCGTCTCTTACAACTGGACCAATCGTAACACCTGCCGCGCTTAGGGACAGTGCAAGAGACCAAGGTCAAGCACAAAAGAGGACCCTTCATTCAGAAATGGGGATGCAGCGACGGATTAGAAGCTCTGGAACCTTCGAAACGGATAAAGACCGACTGTCAGCCGCCATGACGAACAGGGAGCTCAGCTTCTTCCACCACAAAGAACCAGGATAATCTGTCTTTTGTGTCCAGGAACGATTTCGCGTCTTTTTTCTCTGGTCCTTGCGGACCTGATAATGTTAATAGCGACCTGAATGCCAGTCGCGAATCGTGCTAAAGTGGATTCGTTTATTGAGCGTGGATAATAGTCACGCTACTCCCAGCGGAAAGGGATTGGTCCGCGATTAGGCGATTAGACGACAATTCAATTTTTACCGACGGAACTGGAACGACTGTGTCGAGATCGTTTCTCTCCAGAGAGTGTACTGAACGACAAGCTTGCGAGGCTTCGAGGGAACGGACAGAGGCAAACGCCTCCGAGAGAGGAAAGCCCGATAAATGGTTTAAGCAGAGACCATGGAGCTACTTGATGCGTTTTGCAAAATGAGAAAGAAGAGGACCGTGACTTTTTAGACGAGCCGCCACTAATGGGTTTTTGAATATTCGAAGTGAAACTTCTATTCCGACACTTGGCCGCTTTTTATCTCCTCGAGGGAGCTTTCCGGCTTTTAGACAAACGTTTCGGTAATTTCTTCCGAAAGAAACGTTCGTCGGTTTCCATTAGAATCGACGGATTTTGTGTGTCGGAAAAGTCCCATGGAGAAATAATAATTATCAAGAAAATAGTAAAAATTTATACTTCAATAAATTGTCGACAATTGACAACACAGTGTAGCAGTTCCTACACCATCTAATAAAGAAGATCTTACGCAATCCACGCGGCTCGAGACTTGGTAACAAAAATACTCGACAAAGAAAGCTCCAGTCCACATGCGCGACCTAGTAAAGCATTCAACGGGCTATAACAATAAGCAATATATCGGTATTGTTTTGCTAGTGAGTCGTTCGATTTCCCATGACGTTGAATCGTCGCGTAGACCAGGCAGGTTTCATCAGCAGGGTCGACGCTACTTTCAATTTCCGCTGGCGCGTTGTTGCTCAAGGCGGGGAACGTGATGAGCTTGCGGTTTGCTACAGACACCTGCGGGATTTTGACAAACGCGCTTGTCGAGGGCAGAAGAACTTTATCGATCGCGTCCTAATAAGATACGGGCCGCTGGAACCAGGTAGATACGAGCAGGAACGAATAGAGAGAGATAGAGAGAGGGAGAGAAGAACGGAGCAAGAGACAAGCAAGACGAGAACAGGACGAAGACAAACACGATGGTGGGTACACGGTTCTGGGAAAGAGAAGAAAGGAGGCGAGACAGCGCGAAGAAAAAGAGAAGGGGTGGAGGGTAAGATAAAGCTGATTAACGCGATGTCTTGTCCCATCCAGCTACCCGCGTCCCGATGGGATGATTCGGAGCGATAAGCAGTTTATGAAGCAGCTCGGCCAGGAATAATAGATTAGCGAAAGACTGGCGCGAGAAGGTGGAGGAGGAAGTGGAAGAGACGGGACTAGAAATGAGGGAGGAGCTGTTGGAGGATAGAAGGAGAACGCAGTAAACAATGATGGCCAGTCTTCCGCGTCCAGTAACTGCCACGATGCTCTAACATGGAAGCTCATTACGGGGTCTCGCGTGAGCGCATCCACCTATACTTGATTGCATTATAATATGGTCCGATCTCTCTCTTTCTTTCTCCCTCCATCTTTATCTAACCCCATCTTTCTTTTCTCTCTCTCTCTCTCTCTCTCTCTCTCTCTCTCTCTCTCTCTCTCTCTCTCTCTCTATTTCTCTTTCTAGTTTGTCGTCAAGTGCTGTACCACTGGCCTCGCAGCTATATCAGCGATCCTTCTGGCCACCCTATGCGCGGCTTGTTCGCGGCTATTTCGTTATCTGTATACCTACATACATACATATGTAGACCATCGTCACATCAAACTTTGATATCCCTTGACTCACAATTGCCTAGGCATAGCGGGATGAGAGTATGAATATTTATAAGGGCCGGGTCAAATATGGAAGACGGTTTTGTTTTATACAAATTTAGTGGACCGATATCAGGAACTAATAAACGCTTTTGTGAGTACTTGTTCGAGGACGTTATCACCCTTTCCAAATTCTCATTTTCCGCTTAACCTTCTAACTGGTGATGAACCTTCAACTAATTCGTGTACAGTAATGCAAATTTTCCCCTTCTATTTGAACGTAAGGGATAAAATCAATCCTTCAAAATTCTGCTATCTTTCGATTTTTCGTTAGAACTTGCAAACTGTAAGAACTAGGAAGAAAGTTTGAAGGCGAAAGTTGTTCTTTTTAATGAATTTAATGTTCCTCGCGGGTTCTCTCAACTTTACTGCGACAACTTATCAGAACTCGGGATTTATCGTGGTCCATCGGCAGCTGGTCGCCAGTCACACGAGATTTTTGCAAATCGTAATTGCGTGGGCGTCCTCGGTACGTCGTTACGACGCTGCGAATCAAGATCGCCGGACCTCTGGAAAGAAGCCTAAGCTCTTGTCCACTGTGGACCGTCAAATCTCGCGAATCTCCGGGTTCGTGAAAATCTCCGGTCATTAATCTCTGGCGTCCGGCCCGTCACGAAAATAGTGTACAGTGTGTGACTATTCGTATCCGTTCGTTCATCTATCCATTTATCTTTCGGTAGGCGTCGCGATGTCAAGTACGGATGAGTACGCAGCGGGTGAAGTCATCCCCGGGTAGATCCTTACGCGAGATATGACGAACATCTCCCGGTACGTAAGTACGTACACACCACGGGTACGTTGATGTCGTCCCGAAGACGTGTGCTTTATTTTCCGTGCACGTATGCACGTACCAGGTCCATGATAAATAGCGTGGAGAAGTTCGCCTGGCAGAAGTGGAGAACGCTCGAGATAAATACGTAAAAAGAGGGGCCCGACCCGGCATCGCAGAATGAAAGAAAATAGAGAGGAGGCCCGTTTGACTCAAGAAACCTTGTATTTCCGACACTCATTACTCGCGTGACTGATGACACGTGAATGGAGGCGACAAGAAAACCACGGTCGCCTCGCCTCTCTTTTTCCTCCTCCTTCTACGTACCTCCTTCTCCACCTTACCCTTTTCATCTGTCCCTCTTTCTCCCTCTCTATGCATCTTTTCCGCTCCTACTCGCCAAAGGTACATCGCATATTGGCCCTTTTCTTTATATCGTTCTGCTACTCCCGGCCGTGCTAGTTCTCGTCGACCTGTTATCGTAGCCCCGGCAATCCCTTCGCAAGACACGGCATTTCGCACGCAATCCAACCACCCCGGTAAATACTCTACTTCTTCAACAGAAGTCGCCACCACGCTGCATCCACCGCCACCATCGTCGGCGTTAGAACGACTCCCCGCTGTTCGTATCCGAGGTTATTATTCGCAATTTACCGACTAATCCCGGCCGCTTACTTTCACGGCTACATATATAGACTCACTCCTTCTCTGTCTTTCTACACTAGCTCTTTCATGGTTCTGTCCGGACCCGGCTCGTCAACATCCGAATGAAACACCTCGGCCGGAGTCATGCAATGATTTATCGCGAGATTCTTCGGCAAGTTCTCCTTTTACACGCCGACCGTCCGATGTTTGTTGAGCGGACGATCGACTGATTCTATGTTGCAGCGGTGAGACCGTTTATTAACCCTTTCAGGCCTGTTCCGTTTTGAATTGCTAGATATTGCAAGGGGCTCGGGCTAACGATGCTGAAGACGTTTTCTCTTCAACTGAGGATTCTTCCTTGGAGCTTTGAACGTATTAATAATATAGAGAAATGGTGATGAACTTCTGGTGATGAATTTCAATCGAAAGTTGTGCAATGGATCTACATAAGATACCATTGAAAACGTGTTTAAACAAATTGATGAATACATGTCTAAATTAAATATTTCCATCAAAACCACCCGTCTTCTTTTGAACAATTCACGTGCTGTACCTAATAAACCATTCGTTTCTCGAGTAAGTCATTTTTACTTACGAATCCGAAATATGTAGAACTAAAATAGCAAGATAAATAATTATACTATCCCTTGCTGAGCGGCGTTAACGCTCTACACAGTACACTAAAAATGTTTTCCGAGTGTAATGTACACGCATATTTCATAACGAATAAAATAGTGGCGTGTTACGGGCACAATTCTAAGGAAAAGTCTATAAAAACTGGCCATATTGTAGAGAGTTTCATTTCCCGCGGAATGAGAATACCCTCTTGTACATGCTGTTCGGGTGGGTCCATTGTTCGTGCCCGAAGAAATATTGTTACATCGCGAAGTTATTAAAATTCCGGGGCGCTCGGATTTTTGTTATCCGTTTCGGATTAGCGCGCCGGAGCTCTTCCGCTAACCGCGCCGTTCCTATCGAATTTTAAATAGGGGGAGGGGAGTATAGTCGTCGGTTGGAGCTAGACGCAGAAAGTCCACGTAGAAATATTTAGAAGACACTGAATAATTCAGTCCTCGGCCCCGCGAGTAGTCGTCGCGACACGAGCAGAAAACGGGGGCCGATTAAAATGCGCGACGGCGTTTAACATTGAAATTCATTTTTCACCGGCCGCATCAATTACTCGTATAATTAATCCGACCATTCACGGAGAGGGGTGGTGGGTAGAGGTAAGGGGGGTTTGGAGCTTGAATACTAAATTTCGTCAACCGCAAAATAATAGTCGCCGTTGCCCGTAATAGATACGCGGGTGTCGATAAATTCGAGCGGTGAGTATCCGTAGGCGCGATACACAATTAATCACGAAAATTAATAACGAAAGATTCATTGCGCCCGAGTCTCGCGAGCCATTCATAACCGCAGCTTTGTATCCGGTTCATCTCAACCGGCCGGTTTTTTCCATAGAAATTGCACTTTGCAGAATTGCGTTCGACCGGGTAGACTGCGACGCCAGTTGACGAAAGAGAGAAAAAGGGAGTGAAAGAGAGAGAGAAGAGGGAGTAAAGAGGGAGAGAGCGCAAGGGCGGAGATATAAAGTGGTACTTTGCCTCCAAGAATCCTCGATTCTCTCGACTCGATATGACACTCGAGACCGTCCTTTCGCTCCTGATGGTCCTGCTTGTCGTTTCTGCCGGAGGTAATTTAAAGCGAGGAATCTCGCAGCAATTTTAACACCATCGTGCCGAAAAGGATATAATGGAGGGGAAATTGCTTACCGGCGGAAAGAAACGGGGCGCTGCGTAATGAAACATCGTTACAAAAGTACTCTTTATTAACGAACAGGACGGGATCCTCAGTTTCCGTCCAGGCCGAAATGGGATTCTGGAGTGGCTGATCCGGGAACAGGCCGCGCAGGATGTCCGCTCGATGAGATTCTATTCCGCAACAATGACCACGCGCCATGTTCAAGGGGGTCTTCTGCTCTTGGAGCACATGTCTTTAAAAATGTGCTTGAAAAAGGATTCGTTTAAATTCGCAATATTAACGAAGTTATGGATGTTCCGGCAGTAAAACATTTAAGGGGTACCTATTCTTATTTTCGAGGACGGATTTTTCGGAATTTTTTTCAGAAAAACTATGGAACATTTTGCACTGGGATATTGCACACATATTTATAAAAATAATCAAGATTACGTGAGTTGTATATTTTTTTGTAGAGCATGTTTTTGTCACTTGGCGTAGATAAAATTTCGATAATTTAATTATCATCAGTTTGCCAATTTTCAGGACGAATTGTTCATTTTGGAAGGACGATAACGATAAACATACATCAATTACTAATCAAAATTGTAATATAGGATGTACCGTCAGTATGAAAAAATTCATGAAAATTGTTAAATTCTGCGTTCACATGACATTGTCAACTCAAGTCGATATTCTGAGCCAGGCAAAACCGGTTACACGTTGATACAAAGCATCTCCGAGGTCTTCCTCTGTTCACTTGTTGTTCGACGGTATTAACTGACCAAAGATTGAATATCGAGCCCCTATGCAGATACGGTATATCGCGAATATTGCAGTCGACAGACACGTAATTCATTTAAGATGCCCACGCCGGACGCATACGCTCGCTCACAAAAGAAACGGATCACTATAACTCCCGGAAGGCTGATCGCACGACAAAAGCATGAACAGACGATCTAATCCAAGCTGGAACTTGTACAGAATTATTAGTTCCCAAAGTATTGAACAGCTTATGACTTTATTGATTTAATCGTGAAATTTTCTATAAAAATGTACAAGAGAAACTTTCCTGACGAGTATAAATACGATACTCATTTCATCTGTTTCCGATATTTAGAGATGAAGTACTATAATTTCCATTCGTTCGTTTCTTTTTGAACTAATTATACATTGGTTAAGATTTGTTCTGCCTCGAGCCACAGTCATGAATAGAAAATTGAAAAGATCTAATGATATCCAGACAACTGAGGATTGCTCTCCATAATTGATTCATGAATATGTGAATGTATGAAAAGGATCTTCGAGGATGCAATTATTGTAATGAAAGTGCAATAATCTTGACAGTGAGGAAAATAGTAGCTGACAACCTGTATATTATTGATTCGCAATGAGTATCAATGCAAGAAAGTGATCGCTGACAACCCGAACTGGCAATGTGACTTTGAATATGGACCCCACAGGTAGACTGCATCAAGTTCCTTATGGCATTTGTGACTGCATTTTTTAAACTTTAGAGGAGCGTAAATCAGAAGTGCAAAATCTTTTATTATAAATTTTATTCTCTGTAAAATGTAAAATAAAATTTTTTAAATTATGTAAAAGTAAACTATCCTAAAACTTGATCTCTCAGAAAGGACGGACTTAAAAATAATTAAATTGATTATTAATACAAGTCTTTCAATTCACTGCAGAAAATATTGTAAAAATTTACATCTACAAAAATGAAAGAAGAGTGAACTATTCGATAGTACTTTCATCCAGCGAAATAAGATTGTGTTAGCAAGAAAGATGAATATGAAATTGTAATAAAAAAGTTCAATGACAAAATACATAGTATCCCGATGTGTTATGTCAAGAATGGGAATTGTGATTCTTCTGGAAACGATGAAAAGAGTTCGCATTGTTCGAGCACATTCCATTAGAAACACGTGGCCGAATGTTCTCCACTCATGATGAGACTCCACCCCATTCCAACCGCACAGCTCGAAACTACTGTAACACAAAGTGTCTCGCTCCCCCCCCCCCCCTGGGATCGGTAGAGACGGACTAATTGCGTAGCCCATATGTTCACCGGACTTCTACACGGTAGATTTCGTAAGTTACAGACACCTTAAACAGCTGCTACTCGGAGACTGATTAATAATTTACAGGACCTCCTCGACTACATGGTCCAGGGTTGTCACGAGATTCGGAATATGTCAGAAATTTCGAATCCGTTCGATAACTCATGAGATGAGGTCGTGAATCCTCTGTTTCCCATACCACCTATACGAGACGATATTGAAGTAAAACCGCTGTGAAATCCACTGTCACCAATACATACTAACAATTCCAAATCCCATATCTCGAAATTCGTTCCCGGAAAGGCAAAAAAATAATTTTATTCACGGCAATCATTTAAAAGCCAATGCGTGTACAATATTGAAATTTTATTTTCTCATAAATGAAATATCGTATGAAAATCGTTTTCCATACTTGGTTATCGCATCCAAGTAAATGATCAATTACATTTTACGCGAACAGCCAAAGAATTATTACGTGGTTATGATTTTACCAATTACCATTTATTGCGAGCGAGTAATCTGCTAACAGGTATACTGCACTTATTCGTTACGAGTGACGGGTTTGTTTCGAATGATTAAAATCCATTATCAGGGGTGGATAGTTCGGTTGACTTTCCGTCTGTGGGAAAAGTCGTGTACCGCATTGCGCATACACGCATTAATAAACGTTAATAAATGCTCGCGACGAAATGTTCAGGTGTATAAACCAGAGGAGCTCCTCCGATAAGAGAGTAACGAGTTAGGGGGAGAAAAAGGATGATCACAGAATTCTAGTGAAAGGAACTCAGTGACACATAAAACGCAAACCCTCGCGGTGGGAGAGCACCGCATTCATCCTCCGACGTTTAACCGCGGCATCATCATCAAGGTTATACTTTAGTTTCAACGAACGTGACGCTGAACACGAGCAGCCAGATCTCTCGTGCTCTTAATGAGGTCAGATTAATTATCGTGATGCATTATTAAATGCTGCTGGTGTGTGCCTTCTGCCGAATGCTACGCCGACAAGTGCTATAATAACGAATAATTAAAACTAGGAGAAACAAAGGTGAACAACATATTTCTATTTATTGCGACACGTTCACATATTTCAACTTACTACAACTTTCAACTTACTATTCCACGTAAACACTAACGCATTTTCATACATTGTTTCATAACAATCAGAGGTAGAGATAAATTTTCTTACCGATCTAAAAAAAACTCTCAATGAAAAAATTAAATCCTAGTACAAGCTATAAATCCATACAGATTCACGTTCTAGTAATTGTTCATAAATGAAATTTATTTTGTTAAAAAATTTGACGTTGGTGACTTGTGATGGTTTGACTTCATGTTGTAATTAACAAGAATGTCACTCTGTGTTGCTGCATGTTCTTAACTTCGCTTAATGCAAGTGTTTTAAAGGTTTGAAAGTGCATGGATACTTTCGCGAAGAAAGTTTTTTGGCTGGAAGTGCACTCGTGCATCTGCTGCTGCACCTCTTCGAACCTGAAGAACTTACGAAAGAATTTATAACATCGTTTGGGAACATTCTAGTTTACTCGTACACTTCTTGTGGTAACAGACACGAATCACCATACTGAACTTTCAATCGGCGGTGAATTTTCAAGCGTTTCATTCCTGTGCCACAAGAAAAGTTGGTAAAACGTATTTGATGCATGTTGTGAGTGGAGTAATCATTCTTGCATAGTCAATCGAATGTCTGTTAATCTCAAAGAATTTGTAAGTTCTCAGTGATAATATCCTTCTTCATGTTTGACAAGAAAGTACTTCACGTTTAACAGGATGAAGATGTTCAACATGCAAGCATGTTAAAACAAGATTCCCTACGACATCCACGACCAGCAAAACGATATATCCACACACTATTTACCCAGTCCTCCTAAAAACTGTGTCAAATCGACACGAATCAAGCTCCGAGCTCCCCAAGATCCCCCTGCACTTCCGCTCTCAGCTTGTATGCACCAGTTTTCGCCTCACCGATGCATCTCCGCAGCAAAGCGGATAGAACAAGATCGAGGGGGTCGTCGTCCAGCGATCCGGAATTATGATAACTGTAAGGACGATCGTCGGTGCAATCGTATCTGGCCAACTAATCTCTTTGGCCAAGGCCAAAAAGTCTAATGTGCTTAATTAGCAGGCCAGTTATCGGGTCGAACGCGAGCACCTAACGTCAAACTGGTAACGAGCTACGGAGGGTTGCGCCGGCGAGCCATTTAAATTGACTTGCATAACCGCATTGCCAGAGAAAGGGAGAGGCAACGGCTGGAAGGGAGGGGCGAGGACGAGTTGTCTCCGGCCCGTGGTCCTGGTGGAAAGCCAGTAAAAACACGCATCTATTTCCATATAACAAGTTTATATATTACGCCGTCACTGGCAGCACGTAGTTACATTTGAATACGATGTCCTAAAGCCCGGAGAGAGGGAGAGAGTGTGCAAGCTAGTGCAGCCTAGGTGCACATAGGTGCACATCGTCCGCGAAGTAGGGCCGAGTGGGGCGGCAGAGCACCCAGAGCGTCGATTACACTCCACGAATTGCAAAATGCAACTTGGCACAGAGCGAACGCTTAACTTTGGGTAATTAGCGCGGGACGTTAAAGTATTTCGCCGCGCCAAACTGCCAATTACCACGGCTACTCCTTCGTGTTACGATCGTCATACACCGGGAACGGTTTAAATTTCTTCAGACAAGCCGAAATTTACGATCCTTTTACCGTCCAAACGAATCTCGAGACGCCTCTGTGCTCGATCTCTCTCTCTACCTTTCTCGCTCGTACTGCCTCCCTTTTTACCGACGTTCCACGTGTCCGTCGCGGGCTCTGTTATCTGGGGACGTGTGTGTTGTGGAATTCGATTAAATGATACACACCGGGGGCTCCTGTCGTTGGCGAATGTTGGTTGCTGGACGGCGAGACGCGAGGTTATTGGCCCGACCATTGTTACGCCATGGTAATCGATCTGTTGCTCGCGGTAACCAAATTCTAGTCGATAAATTAATATTGTGCTGGTAATTGAACACAGGTGTGATGTTTGGCGTTCCAGCAGCTCGGGCTATTGATGGCTAAGATTGTGCCACTGGTAGATTTATTACCGGAGCTATTGCAACCCCTTGTCTTAAGATGTCATTAAAAGGCTTCTGATTAAAATCTACTATTAAGTTGTAGCAAGTGAACAAATTTTTTCGAAATAAACTTGTTTATCAAAGTAAGCATCGTTGCGGGCAACATATTCGGTCAATGAATTGCATGTTTACTGTAGAAACTGAATCATTTCGTGAACAATGGAAACCAACAATTTTTAACAATATCGATATTTTTGTGTTTATAAGTTTTAATGTGTTTATTGATTGTTATATGTCGACAGTCGATGTTCAGAAAACAAGATTTTTTAAACCTACAATATATGAAACCTACTTCGAAAAAAGCTAAAAAAATGCACTAAAAAATATGAAATAATTTCCATTTTATAAAATATTAAATGTAATACTATCGACACTGGAAATTACGAAAATCCTAAAATTCTTCTAGATGTTTTCACATATTAATGCATCTTCTCTTCGCACCTATTGATTTCCAAATCTACCATATTCCAATGAAGTCATAATCAGCAACATCTGTCATTTGGAAAATTTTCAATGTTGCGCCGCCTCCGAAAAGATCGTATTATATTGAATATTTTATAAAATGGAAATTATTTCATATTTAGTGCATGTTTTAGCTTTTTTTTCGAAGTTGGTTTAATTTTTTTTTTATTCCGCACTTTTTAGTGGAACATACTTTACAAGATGCAAAAGGTTTCGTTCCGATTGTTCCATCCATCTTGGCGTAATCGGTGAACATACATAGAAAAGAAAAGCGAAAAAAAGGCACATACAGATCGAATTGAATAACGCGTCCTCCTTTTTCAAAGAAGATTAAAAATAAAAACGTATACTTCGTCAGTATAAAATTGAACAAAGATGGCAGTACCCTGACAAGAAACTCCGGAGAGAAATGTCTCCGTCAGGGAGAATATCACAGAGAAAGCTGCTGAGTACACACATCGAAACCCTTTACGTGCTGAAGTTGAGCTACTTTTGACGTATCATTTCGTTCCAAAAGTTCCGGCGTAGAACTATACTGGAAATTAATACTTGGAACCCTCAATACACTTCCAATACAATACACATCTATCCTACATTCTGGATAATAAATCGAATTATTATTGTAAAGATTGACTAACGATATTAATTATACAAAGAAATTCTTTACTTTAGTCAAATGAAGTTATTACTCTATTTTTCCTATTAATCAAGCGTCGAGACACAGGAAATAAGATTCAATTTTCCAAGATTAACGACAGCAATTATACGCTATAATCAACGCTTACCTTCTATTTACACTTCCCGTCGTTCCAGCCTAATTATTTTAAGTACCGCGTCGACGGACGCACCTTATCTGTGAAATCACACTGCCATCGCGCCAGTCTTCTCAATGTCTAAGTTGATCGACGCTCGCATAATCATAGAAATAAAGCCCAGGGAACTTTAATTTATAATTAGCCTTGCCCTGTCCAGTTTCACCGACAATCCCTTCGGAATAAAACGTTCAGGAAACCGTAGAGGCTCGCCTTGATACACTTTTTTGGGAGCACAAACAAGCTGCGTCGAATAAAAATATTGTCACGTGGGCTGCTACGAAAAATTAGCATACCTGCACGAACGAGTTCCTAGTTACGGTATGCACGAGCACTCGTATGTCCACGCAAACGTACGCAAAAAGACGCACACGTGTCTATAAATAGTTCCTGCTCAGAAATAAAACTCATTAGAGGCCTTAAAACTTAATCGTCACCGAGCTGTGTGTATCGGCATCGATGCACATTATAAAGACTGACATTTTAATTATGCTAAACGCCGGATGTTCGACCTGCTGCTCGGGGTGGCGACTCTAAGACCGGGATATCAAATAAGACAGGTAGAATGTCGAACGATCGTCTTACGTTGGACGTCCATCTTGTAAACGTTACATCCCCTTTCCTGTTCTCTGGATACGCTAAGCGCGTTTAACCCTTGTGTCAATAACCGGGTGTCCGGGTGCTCACTTTCAATTTCATTTTAAAACTTTCTTAACAAATTTGTTGACAAGTACCAGAATTATTGTAGGTTTGCCTGTTCTTCGGAAAGCAAAGATTAATTTACAATTGGTAAAAATCTTGGTTCTAAGCTTCCGGCTGTTATCCTTACAAGAAATTCATTGAATCATTGTCGAAGAAAGAGTTCTTGCAATTTCAACAATTTTTCAATGAAAATTTTTAGACCGTCCATTTCACAGTAGGTACAAGTAATTAGGTGAACTTAGAAATTAGGTTACAAGAAATTCATTGAATCATTGTCGAAGAAAGAGATTTTGCAATTTCAACAATTTTTTAATGAAAATTTTTAGACCATTCATTTCACAGTATGTACAAATAGTTAGGTGAATTTTCACACCGAGGAACGTACGACGGGTAAATTGTAAAAGTTTACGCTCCAATTGTGAAACGAACGATTTCATGAGCACTTCAAGACGTCACGGGACATATAGAGCTATCGATAAAGCCCGGCGATCGATCGTAAACGGCGAGAGTGAGATCGGAAAAGTAAGATCGCCTGACACCTCGCGATATAAAGGCAAAAACGCCAGACCGGCCGCTAATACGACATTCGGAATGCGGGATACCGTTGATAGGGCCTTCCGGCGAAATAGACCGCGACAGAATGGACAGTTGTAACGATGGCATTCTCTTCTTCATGAAGACGTAAACGTCCCCGGCAAAAATATAGATACTTGACCCGTCAAGCGATAAACTTGTGCGTTTTAACCGTGATAATAGAATTCTGTGACCGCAGTGCTGCTCAATCTTGGTGTCCCGATCCAGCATTATTGTTTGTAAAGATTCCGTGTTACGATTGTTTTTAATGACTGTATGTAACGATTGTTTGTAATGGTTGCGCGCTGCGATTGTTCGTAATTGTTGTCAGAACTGAATCGGAGGTACGCAAACCAGGGAAGACATGTTTTTGCAATATAAATTATCAGTTTATGTAAAATAAGCATAGTACAATTGTTTGTATACAGAATTTTTCTACCTCCTTTAAAAATTGTTCGACTCGTCTCGACGAGTGTCACAAAATAAGAAACCAGGGGCAAACAAATATTTGATAACCTCGGAAACTCGCAAACAATGATCTCGAGAGAAAAAGAATCATGTACAAAAATACGGGACGATCTTTAGTTTATTGTGACCCAACAACTATCGTTTCAGTATCCAATAGCTTACGATAGATTGAGAGACGCTGCTTTAAAGAACTAGAGTCACATAAGTGCGATTTGATAGCTTACTTTTCTATCGCTACTGTCTCTGCTCATAAAGAAGCTCACGCTATGTATATTAGAGAAACAACTATTAAGTCGACCATATATTTTCATTATGTCACAGTAATTGCGAGTTTGAATGTTCGTAACATTCCCATCAATTCCGACGTCAATCGTATGCTGTAAACGATTTTATGAAGAACACAAAACTGAGAAAACAAAATGCGTAATGCGTTATCTCAATCGATCAGAAACATAAAATTTATTCTTCTTTAAGTATGGAAATGTTTACTGTTCCCCCAAACATTGTTTATGAACTTTTGTATTTCTGAAACAGTGCGATTCAATAATATAATTAATTATTCAGTAAACACGCATAGCAAATGAATTTCATACGAGATTCCAGTTGCTTCACAACAAATAAACAAGTTTCGAATTGCAGAAACCTTGATGGTGCATCGTGCATTTCGCACGATTGCGATCGACAACCGGAAGCGATTGTGATTCAACGACATCGCACGTGGCCGGGTAGATGCGTGGGAATTAATTATGATCGGAAGGGTCGAATAGCCGCCTTATCGGCGTCCGGAAAATTATTGTAGGCTTGATTAAATACCTCTGTAACAAATATGCATAGACGTGCGTGTGCGCGCGCGCTCGCGTTCAGTTGAGGAAATGTGGGGGAGGAGGGGACGTTGGTTGTGGGTGAATTCACGAGCTGGCTGGCAGAACAACCACCAACAAGGGTTGGGAGTGGTGTAGTGATAGCGTTCGAGGGGCCGCGGGTTGTTATTAGCGTTAAAACAAACGGCTGCGATGTAATTATCGGCGCCGTGCCGCAGCAGGTAACAAACGATGCCCTACGATAGCGTAAATATTCCCCGAAACGAAAAACGGGAACAAAGAGGACGCGTGGAGGTGTCGGTGGCTGCGTGAGAAAGAGAAGGAGAGAGGAACAGAGGGTACGAGAGAGAAAGGCAGAAAATGAGCGAGAAAGAGAGCGATGGGAAGGGGAGAGTGGAAAATGGTGAGTGGGGAAAATGGAAGTGGAGAATAATCGGGAAATAGATGAAGAAAGAACAAAGGGGTGGGTTGCTTTTGTCGACGAGACTGGACATTGCTACAATGCCGGGGCAGCGTTACAGGGAAGTTAGCGGCGCCACCGTGAATGAGCCACCATGAACAAAGAGTGTTCGGCACCGGTATGCGTTCGCTGAACATTTAGCCCTGTAATCGAGGAGTCGTAACGTTTTGACAGAGAAATACAGTGGCTAATAGAATTTGCAAGTAAAACCGAACCCGCCGCGCGAATCGCGGCAACGATTCGCCGGTAATGTATCACCGCGGAAGCGCGAACAGCGCGACTCGCATGCGCAATTTTAATGTTTATTGTTCGTTTCGCAGCTTCCTGGTTACGGGGTCGTTATAGCGCGCCGCGCCGTGGAAACGATCCGCGGCCGTTTGCCTCGCCTCGGAATCCACGAAACAATGCCAAGATTTTTCGGCTTTTAGATTCAGTTTTTAAAATGTCGTATATTTTTAACCTACCATACGCGTCACCGATGTTAACGGCCCCTTCGATTTGCTTAGAAACGATTGTCGTGAAATTAGTAGCATTGAATATAATTTATGCGTTATTAATTACCATTCATTATAATTGAGTTAGAAAATTTGTACTTTGGTAGGAAAATCCACCATATACTTATGAAGGAATGTTCTACAGAAAGAAGCTTCGAAGTCTTCTTTTCATTCACATTCACCTGTTGTGTCAATCTGTGTGTAATGCATTTTTCATTATATTTAAATAAGTAGGAAATTCAATAATTTGTATCTATACGAGAAAAATTAAAAAATTGTGTCCGCTATCTTTACATTATACAGACTCTTTACTAAAGAATAAATTAAATCGAGTAAATGGGGAGTCAATGAGTGGTTAAATTTATTCTTTGTTTAATAATTTTAATGGGATGGAAAGAATACAATATTTTTTAAGCGCTTCGGATATTTTCACTGTTTTGCATTTGACGAACTCCCTTTTGTCATAAATGATGTGTCTAAGTGTTATTATTGTACAGGTACAATTTTATTTCTTGGCAGCTTCCTCGATAAAAACTTCGAATGTGTGTTTGAACTAAAATCGCGATATGGTTGAAATATAAAACACATTTGCATGCTACTAGAAGAAGAGAACGCGATTAAATAAACGGTAATAGGAACGATTCAAAGAACCGTTTTCAATGTATGACTCTTCAACTTATCGTCGAATTAGTTTAATACTTTTTAGTCCGTGGGCAAAACACGATAATTCCGCGGTTTTAGCGCTAATTGCGCACACATTCAGCGTGTATAGACAAGGTATAGAACGTTAATCCGTACGTGTACGATAATAAAATATGCTTGCGCACGACTTCCGCGTAAAAGAATTTCTAAAAAAGCTTCATAGATGGCTTCATTACAAGAATTATCTCACACATTCCTGTGACTCAATCATAGCGAGTAATAAATTTTGCGCTCGGGTTACCACGCAAAAACCGGAATCACGACCTTACCTGGAATTTTAATCATCGGTCGGATATGCGCTTAGTGCATTAGTATTCCTATTCGACGAATTAAAATTTCAAACGCATCGCTCGATGTAGCGTATCTTTAATAGCATAAACTATCTTGAAAATGATATCGGGGGGCGAGACGATGGCTTTGAATTTTATTTGAAACTGGACTTGATGCGATGGGCGGTTCGTGAGTATAAATTGATGTGCTGGGAGATGTTTGCTAGCTAGACTAAGGATTTCATGCATTTATGATAAAATTGGTTAAGTGGAATTCAAAACAGATGCAAGATTAACATGATTTGAAAATATCAATACATTATTTAAAATCGTTTCGTTCAAACCAAGAACACATTTTTGTCGCCACGTAAAAAATCCGCCATCAACTAAGATTAATTTTTACTGAATGGAAATAAATCACTGCTCGCAAAAATATTAAAATACCATGACCCCGCAATCCGCGCGGATAAAAACTACAATATCCTAGAGTCGTAAAGAAGGACATCGTTTAGGAAGCACTAAATCAAAACGTTCGTTACACCGACTGCTGGTGGGGCCGATAAATCTCCCGATAATAAAATCGTTAAACAAGAAACATTGGAATCGAAGCAGAGCAAGCGTGTTATATAATTACTGACTGCGTGTATTTATTCGACATCGCTCTGTTCGAGCCGTTTTTCTTGCACAATCTGTAATCCACATTCAGCAGATTAAATGGGATGCGTGCGAACAGCCTTAATGAATCCGTTCGTGACCAACTACTGATTCCCAGTAATGAATTATAGGAACTGACACTCCCTCCAGTCACCGTGAATCCAGACGCCGATCAATTCAAGGTCCATCCCTCATGGAAAGAAATAACCGTGTACCTGTGCTTGGTCAAACCTATTCAACCGTAACGAGCTTTTTAAATTACCTTGGGACACTTTTGGGTTCGTCACAAAATTAACGAGCGTTGAATGCACTGTACAAACGTTGTAGTACCTGAAGAAAGGTCAGTCAGTGACAATTTCTACCTTTTACAAATTTATATTTTCTCATATAAATTGTTACAAAATTGTCAATTCGCCCAAAGCCTGATCAATCTCGATTTATACTGTATTATTTATATATCTTAATATATTTGTTCTCGAATTTATTCAGATTCTCATGTGCATAGATGAGAAAATCATGATTTTCCCAGGGCTTGTACAATGTCACTCTTTCAAAAATTTACAGACGCAGTTGTTTCCTCTTTCTTGAAAAGGATCCATATTGATTAAAGTTTAACCAAACTAGCACGATTGCTTTATTGTAATACTGATCGAACCTTTGCGCCGATATCATCTAGAGTCCTTGTTATAATCTACACTACGATCGATAATCAACAAACACATTATAACGAATGAATGTGTATAAATTATATCTGAACTGTTGCATGTGTGTCGAAACATCTCGGAACTGATCAGATTCGCACACGGGGACTTTTGCATCGGACTGTATATTACGATATGTGCAGGTTAACACGTCACTTCGCGCACGTAGCGATGATCGGAGAGGAAAGCGACCTTCGGAATCGCTGTTCCAATCATTTTTCGACAGGGATCTGCATCGAGGGGTCGGGATTCAATCACAAAGCGATCCAATTATGGAATGCTCTTCGGTGAGACAATCATCGTTTCGACAATGTCTCGTGGAACAAGAACAATGACACGTCGTACGGTTTCCATTCGAGTGGTTTGAAAAGTCGAACGGCCGGAGTGCATAATAACGAGGCCTCTCTTTCTCTCTCTCTCTCTCACTCTCGTCTCAGTGACAATGAGATTGGACACGAGCAGTTTTTTTCAGCGTTTCTTAATACGATGCCTCTCTGCACGCGGCGAGAGGGAACCTTGTCCTACTTTGCTAAACAAACCGTTTCAGTAGCTATAAATCCAGTTAATTGAAGAACTTGCATGATCTTACTCGTTCCACTACCATTTTCTCCTCCTCCCGTTCAGCGAAGAACTTCTCATTTGTGTTTCATAACGAGATCGCGGATTTTCTGTGTCCGCGACAAAAATTAGCAAGCGAGATTTCAAACATTATGTAACACAATTATTACTATTGTACATTCTAGGCAATTAATCTGGGGTCACAAAAAACCCATCGTACCATTTCAGAACCATAGAATACGCGAGTGATAATAAAAAAGAACAACAAAGTTGATTTGACCTTAGTAATATTTATTGAAGATTACGTTCACCTTAAGAATGTTTTGTTGTACACATACGTATATATTAACATACACATTGTGTTGTAATGCGAAGGTCACCTTCAATCATTAATGTCAAGGTCAATTCTGGTAACAACATAGTGACTACATAGTTTTTTAGAGAAAAAAATCTCAAAATATTAATTCATTTCTCTGTTTTACACAAGAATCCGGCGAATGCGTGCACGCACCGAAATCGCGAGCGCACGAATTGCGTAATCCGGTCGGCGAAAGAACGCGTGATTTACGCATCCGCAACAATGGTATCATTTCGACCGGAGCACGTTTTCAGATTCCCCTTCCCGGTACGGGGCCCCGTAGTCAGACACCAGCGTTCCTCCCGTTTCCCTTGTGCGCGCTCTCTCTCTCTCCCTCTTTGAAGCTGCATTCGCGTTCCATCTCACCGTCACTCCCACCACGATGCACTTCCTCTTCTTCTGGCCGGTTTCTCGCGGTTGCGGCCTTGCAATGCTGCAGAAAGGCCTGTTACCCCTCTCCTCGTCCCCCTCTCTCCTCGCTCCTCTTTATGTACGTGGCTGTGCACCGGCCCCCATCTCGGCTCCTGGTTGCACCGTTGCATCGGTGCAACCAGCTAGGACGATGGCAGTGGCGGCGGTGGTGGCGGGTTTAGGTGCACACCATCGCATTGCAAAACCGGCGCAGCGACAGAGGCAGTTGCAGCAGTAACAGCAACGGCAACAGCAACAGCAAGAGCAACAGCAACAACAACAGCAGAAGCAGCAGCAGCAGGCAGCGCTGGTTTACCTCGAACGAGACATTGACCTACCACGCTCGACCTTGCCAGTTCGTTACTCTTCCTCGGTTCTCTTATGCATTATACACGGCTATCCGGCTACATCCGTGCCATCCTTCCCTGTCCTTTCTGCTGCTCTTCCTTCTTCCCGCTCGGCCGCTCTTTCTATTACTGCCTCCTGGTTCCCCACTCTATTTCTATAATAACCGGTCGCTCTGCGCTTCTTCGTCCCTCTTTCCTCATTCCTCCCTTAGAACGGCCCGGTCTACCCAGCCTTTTTTTTATAGATGCCCGCGTCTATTAGGTGTAGAAACGAGTTCTTTCCCGATTCGTTTTGTCTATTATGGTGATACGGTCTACACTGTCCAGGCTTTCCAGCTTGCAAGCCGACCCGAGTAATTCCTTCTGGAATTATTTTGTCCAACGTCCGCAAGCATTGCCGTTTAGCTTCGTCTAGATACAGTGTCATGAACTAATATTCGGACACTGTATTCAATAAATTCGCCATGATTAAAGTAGACGAAGTTCTTTCAAGGAGGTAGGAGCATTTGTTTGCTGGCTGATGAGTTTTTGATTTTCACTGCTTTTTTTAATGGAATGGTATGGTCTTTTATTTACATTCTGATAGTGTATTTTAAGACAGATATAACGACTTATTATGAAGGTAATTCAAAGTCACTCAAGGTTAACTGCGATAGAAAAATTGTCTCGTACAGAGAGACCACAGAGTTAACCTTCTGTAACTTTTTATACATTTTAAAAGAATCTTTTGTCTGATGCTTGTTCGAACTAAATTTTCATTCTAGTGTTAATTTTGCACGCGAGTAGATTCTCTTGTAAAATCTTCGAAAATGTCGCAGGCGAGCAGTCACAGTGAAACGTGGAGCAACGATCGAAACCGCGTCGCGTATTCGGCGCATAAATCAACAGCGATTCAATTAATGAATATAGTATCCAACGATCTTAGATAACGCAATCTAGAAATATAAATTTTCCCGATAATTGAGAATTGCCATTGACACAGACATATTACATTAACGAACACTCACTCGGAGCGTTTCCATTAATAAATGTGCCATCCCCGCGACCAGCTCGTCCATCGTAGGTCGCCAACGAGCGCAATAAATCAACCGCGTCAATGTATATCGACCTTTTTAATTGCTCGGACGGAAAAAGGGGACGCCGACGATAAGGTGGCGGAGCAATCGATTCCACCATTATTGCGGCCCCGCAAGGAAACGATTCTCGCTGTCCGTGATCGGTTTAACGCTCGATCAGTGCAATTTGCAAAATTTATGGTCCCAGAGGCTGGGACTGGGACGTTAACGAACCTTGATGGGGACCGGCAGACGTATTATCGCGTTGTGGGCCGCATCGTTCAGCTCATTGTTGTTAATTAATTATAACTCGCGTCGCGACGTCTGACGAAGTTACCTGGCGCGGATCATCGGAGCAGGACCGATCGACGACGTTCTTCTGATATATTCCTTCTTCTCTGTCGGGTCTGGTGCACCGGTGCATCTCCGGGGAAATGCACCTGCAATCAGTGAGATTGCACGATCAGCGACTTACGCACCGAACGCATCATCGGGTGCAGCAAGAGGGAAAGATACACGGCCGAAGTTGTGCACGCTTGTTTATTAGTTCGTTGAGATGGTTCTTTCAATTTTTAGTTGAAACAATCTGTATTGTAATGTGTGATTTATAATTTTTCTTTTTAATTGAAAGTGTTTTACTCTATTTAATTACGCATTAAATTTCCTCACACAGTAACAACATTATTCAACATATCCTTCTAGGCACCATAGCAAATTTCACGATTTCATATTTCAAGAAACATTGTCACTTTTCAGTATCATATAGTTTAGCATGCGGTTCAGACCGACCACAATCCATAAAATTCGTGGAATCTCTGTTCTCTTCATATATTACATTGAAACATGTGTAGATTCCAGCAGTACACGTAACATTTTAATGTATGAACGTGGATTCAATTTCGTACGTCGCGTTTATTGATTCTTAATTAATGTTCACATTCGTTTCATGCTCCCCGTGCCTCGCTATACCTGCATTGGCGGCAAACCAATAAAGAAGCGAATGCCTCGAATTCCACGTACGTTTCAGACTATGTCAAAATAGAAGACACCGAGAGTCGGAGGTCTAACTGTGTTTTCATTGACCGTTCTGGTACAACATAATATTTAAAAGGTATTCATAATATTTACGTTGCTGTTGCGAAATAAGTTCTCCGGGATGGCACGCGGCTAGTCGCAGCACGCATTAGTAACGCACCAACGGCGATTCCTGTGCTACCACCATTAGATACCACGGTAGAATGAAAATAAACAGAATGCGAATCCTGTCGCGTAGGTATGTAATGTGGGGCACACGTTAAAAATATATATCATTTCGAACCGTTTAAGCCGTAATTTGTGTTTCTCGCCGTGCCTCCTTTATTCCCTTTTGCGTTGTTTCCGCGGCCTTAATAGCGATTCTTAATGGATAGTTTGTCCCAGATTGCTATTCGTAATTCTGGTGTAAATTACTATAACCAATGGGGGAATCGTTTAACTCGCAATAATATCGCGACCACATGCATAAAAACCGATGTAATTTCAATGTACAGTCTCGGCAGCGTTAAACCGCGCTCGTAGCGTATCATTTGTTCGAAAATATTGTGCATTAAGCATCGCTGCGTTCCGCAGATGTCATCGAGAATAGATATAACTATTCTATAGAAAAAAAACTTTTCCACTGGTTTTACCTCGGGTAAAATGTTCTACGGTATAGTGAATTAGCGCGAATGCGAGACTCCCATTTCTTGTGATCGATTCAGGCAAATTGTCATTTTGGCTAAACTTCATTTTGCGGGACCAAAAATTTTCAAACTTTTTTCATATAATTTTATAGATTTAAATGTTCTAATGGCCGTAGATCACTGGTTCAAAAGATATACTCGTCGAAATTTATAGGGTTACAGTAAATATTTGATTTAAGAAAATGGAGAACTTTCTGAAATGGTCAACAAAATATATTCTAGAACTGTGCGACTTAAACTTCAACATAGAATGTTGAAAATTTTGGGTCCCTGAAAGTGCAGTTTAACCAAAAGATACAAAAATCAGACATTTCATGTGCAACAACATAATACAACGTACAAGTACCAGCTTCCTCCTTCATTCCGCACGAAGTGCAACATATCATACTCAGGAGTATGTTACTCGGGATTTACAGCCTTCGCGAATCATCGGTGTACTCGGAGACTATAAACGCAGTAATGCAGTATAGATAATCGAGGGTCACAATGACTATCGCACCTCAGGTCAGCTCAAGGTGACGGCCTCGAGACGTTATAAACTTTGGTTCTTGGACAGGTGCACGTTACGTGCAATTGAATCTTGTAATTCAGACAAAATTTACTACTAAAGGAATCTATGATGGCTTGCCAATCCCAGAACAGTACACGAATAATTTTTTTCAACCAATTCCCTTTCCTTGTTTCTAGATGATTTATACGTACCCTTGAACACAAATAACCATGAAACTATCAACATTTAGACACATAAGACATTCGTTATAATTTTATGGCCAGACTTTAGACGTTTATAGGAATTCCTATTTTTATAAGAAGATTTTCCGAAATATGTATGAAACGCCTATTCGTGCAATTTAAACACATTTACATGGAATAATCATAAATATTCTGTTACATCGTAACAGTTTGCACAACGTATTTATAACAGCTTGAAGCTGGTCGACTAGGAAATCGTTCTTCGCAGTCTACCTAGGGTTAAAGTTTAATTATGCTACCTGTCCACGTTGCTCACATCAAGTCACACCAATCTCGAACAATCTCCCTGGTATTAATTTACCAACGAGAGCATGCACGAGTAAGGGCTCGATCGAGCATCCCGATCTCGAGGTGTGCCATAACAGTAAGACCCGCATTCTTCCGTTCCGAATGATAAACGATCCTGGGCATGTCATCGATAATGCATTGTGTCTAACGATGCAGTAATTAAAACCGTTAAGCTGCATCAAAGCCATATCGCAGACATAAACGAGTTCGAGGAGCATCAAAGTAGTACAGTGACTTCGACAAAGCAGCTGAACTTTTGATGGGATGAAGATATAGAGCGAAGAAACTTCACCCTAAAATGGGTATATTGTTCCCTCAAAGTGCAACACAGCACGTGTAAACTAAGAAGAAATCAGGACGAAGAATATTTGACCTTGGAAATATTGATTCAAGGTGACCTTCGCCTTAGGAATGTTTTAGTTTGTCAAACATGTGATTGAATATTTTTTCTTCACATATACATCGTTTTAGACTTTGACATGCTGAATTCCAAGGTCACCTTCAATCGAGATTTTCAAAGTCGAATCTGCTTGCAATATTCTTTTTAGAACGTCACGATTTTGGAGAACATTCGCATCCTTCATGATTAATTACTGAAATTGAAAAATTAGATAAATTCTGCGATCAGATCAGAATTGAACGGGTCCATAAGAAAAAGGTTCGACCACAGGTGCTAATGGTCAGAAAAGAAACTGTTTCAACCTCGGTTAGTATTTCACAAAAACGCCGCACATGAAATACATTCATTAACTGAATCCTCCACGAACGCATCCTCAAAAAATGTTAAACCCTTCAATTGGAGGATTCCAGATGTTCAGCTCGCCTCTCCGGTTCCCACAAAAATCTCTTTGCAATTGACTTTCTTAGAAAGGACCTCGGTTAGGCGATTTCTTGCCGGCATCCCGTTTCGACCCGCACGTTCGCTGCGGCGCGGCGACCGGAGATAATCGAGACGAATGTTTCGTTCAGCGTGTAGTCGATCGAATTCTCGCGACGCGACGGCCTCGAATGTTTCCGGGGGAGTTCGATGGAGGAGGAGGAGAGCACAGAGGCAGAAAGAAGAAGGATTTCGAAGAAGAAGCCGATCCCGCGCGAGCGCGGTGAACGAGCGAAACTTTTCTTCGCGGGGACTGAACGGTGACAGGTACCTAGTCCATGTCAAATTGCGAGTCGATATCCGGCCTCGATCGTTTTGTTCCTCCGGCGTCGCGTCCATTCTAGAGATATCTGTTGGCCGAGGATGGATGTTCGGTTGGTCGGCTCGTTCCAACCGGGTACGTTGAACCCGATGCTCCCGCCGTGGTGCAACGTCGAACGCATCCTATGCTTAGAAACCGTAACGACACGTAAAACTAACGGGCTTTCGCCTGCACACCCGTCTACACCCGCGGAAGCTGCAGTCGAATACAGTGTGTCTTGTCCTGTACTTACCGAATTGTTTTTGGTGGCGCAGTCTCTGCAAGAGTTACTCTTGTGCATATCAACTTACATCTTCAACGCTGGCGTCAAAAGCGAATTTATACTCTTTCACTTTAAATATCTACATTGCGGATGATTATTCAATTTAATCGTAAACAAAATTGTGTAAGAAATGTAGAGTTTACATAACGACGTCGTGACCCTTGACTTTGCTTACACCTTCAGAAAATGAGTTCATTATGAATTTGACGTTGGCATTATTTTTGAAGTTGCTATTTTCAGTGGAGTTTGACACGGATAAACATAGGGTAATCAGAAGGTAGCAGATCAGGACTGTAAAAAGAGTGGGAACAGAGTTTCGTTGATATATTTCCACATTGAAACTCATTTTTAATCTCGTATAAATACCAGAATATTGAAGCAATTGAAAGTTGTATACAGCGGAATTAATTAATTCAACAGTTGCATAAAATTAAACTTCAGTTGCTCTTAAGTTTGGAAATGTTGGTTGCCCGATCAAATATTTGGGCCTGTCTTCTAATCTATAAGTTTTTGAAAAAATGTTAACTAAGAATTTGATTTTGTGTTGTACAGACCGGATAGGTGTGAATGCGTAAAATATTTTCATTATAATGTTCTTGTACTTTCAATAGCTTACTATTGTAATTTTCCATTTGTATTCTTTATCATGTTGAAATAAATCTCGTATGAGATTTTCTATTATAAAAAAAATTGAAAGTTGTACATTGTATACCATGTACATCATCGACATGAAAGTAACTTTTTGCGGATGCTAAATTCATGTATCACACGTGCGAATTATCGAGTACATTTCTAGGAAGAAAACCGCACGAAGTTTTTCCGATACCTACTAAGATAACTGTTTCGTCTTGGGTGGGAGCGATACGTGACACACATCTCCCACAGATTTTTCGTTTTGGATTGTGGCGAGGCACACGCGCGAAATTGTGCGACTCGGCACGCCGAGTGATTCAGCCACCGGCCGCCGAGTCATTAACTCGCTGGATGGATGTCGTTATTACCAGGCCAGGTGCAAAGATGAAACGGACACGCCACGGCCGCGGAAACCTTCGCCGCCGCCGCCGTTCAATTAATGCGTTTTGATTGATGGCCACAGTTTGATCGTGTTTGTTATTGTCCGAATGGCGGCCGCGGTGTCCGACCAATCGTTCATTTCGACGGACAGTCGGCCCGGCCTAAAACCGAACAATAGCCGGATTCGCGCGCGGAATTTGTTTCGCTAATCCGGGTCGAAAAGGTGCACCGACTTTTGACGCCGACCACGTGACCGAGTCCATTTTTACGCGGATTATCGAAGTCGTTTAAGGCATTAAGAGACTATTCCTATCCAGAGCTACCAATTCTAGACAATTTATCGCGTCAAAAGTGATTAGGTTATTGCAGGTCGTGTTTCAAAATGTCGAATAATCATTTTGATGCCTTTCAGAATAGCACATTGTAATTTTAATAAGAAAGAGTCTCCTGAATTTTGAAAATAATTAAAATATGATCAAATCTGATTTATTTGATTGATTTTGTCTAAAATTAATTCTTCAACAATTGCACTCTTCCTAAATTCCTTCGCACATAAAAGTATTTAATACACACATTGTCTCCTACATCCATTTATAAGTATTTTCTTATTACTTTAAACCGCACTTTTTATCCCTTGTAGATTATCATAGTTTATTTTCACGCTTCTTCTTCTTTTTGAAATCTGTGCGTTTTCGCTCTGATTTGCGATGGATTACTTTTCCACTTTGCGGTCAACCGTTCCTTTATGTTTGTTTTCAGAATTAAGTTCTATCCTCGGCATTCACGGCCCCTTCTCGAATGGGGATCTACAAGTCCACTCGGACCGAGTCCCTTATCCAAGTAAAGCGATTTACATACGGGATGGCGCTAGGTACCCCGGAGGGACCGTTTACGACCACGGTATTGTTCAACCCGTCGCCATTCATCCCCCGGCACGCTGCCTTACATGTTAAGTTAGCGCAGATGTATTAGGTCTTGTCTGGCCTGGTTAGATAGGTCGAGAGGATTTCTTTATCTCCCACCCAGGTTATCAACTTACCGATTGGGAACCGGGAATATTGGTCTTAGGGCTTACAAACGCTGAACACGAGAGTATACTAGAATATAACATAACATACTAAAATATTGATAAATATACTACAGTATAGCAAAGTATACTACAATATAGAAAAACATACTAGTATATAACACAACACACTAAAATATGGATAAATATATTACAGTATAGCAAAATCTACAACAATACAACAAAATATACTAGAATGTAGCAAAGTATACTATAATATAACCAAATACACTAGAATATAGCAAGACACACCACGATAGAATATTACTGAAATCAATGGTAGAATGAAATTTCACCAACATTTTTGTGTCGTTTAGAAAGTGTAGAAATCGAAGGCAAAAAATTAACACATTTGCATCGACGTTAATCATTTCAGCACGTTTTAATCTCCGTTCGGATCGCACGTGGCAAGTGAAAATTACGAGCGGCGAACGTTTATCTGTCAGATGACGTATTGCGAAAGTTAAATGCTCACAAGAAATAGAAAGAAGAACGCGAGTAATGGACAGATACAAATTTCATCTTCCAAAGAAGCTCGGAAATGGAAAAATAGTTTTTACCCTACATATTCAATTTACTTTTGCATGAAGAATCACCTTTCTCGGCGCGGCGGATGTGCCGCACACGCAACGGTCGCTGGAGCGGTTTGATCGCAACGGAACTGTTAGCCAGATCCATCCTAAATTATACTAAAATTTTATTCCGAAGCGTTCCATTACCTGCTTTCTACGTACCTTAATTCTTTCATTTCTAAATTCCTACATTCTAAATTCTAACTGTATCTCGCGTTTACTATACGGATAAAACGCGAAATATACGGCTGTTGCAAGAATTGACTACCTTCGAGCGCAACAATATAGACGCTAAGCGTCTTGTAATGACTATAGTCATGTACTATACACTTTATCGCAAATCATTGGCTTATCCTCCCTGATGCCGCGGCATCAGGAACAAATATGACATCTGATATTCGCACGGACGATAAACATCTCGGAAGGTATCCTAGTCCACAAGTTCGAAAGAAGTCGATTTCTTTGCAGTTTCTTAAAGAATGGACTTTTGAAAATGTGTTCTCGAAGCAGTGTGCCTAAATTGACAAGATTGGAAAACTTTGAACGCGTTCTTCCTTTCCCGGATGTGTTCTCAAAAAGGGCCAAAATATGAAACTACTCGATACACATAATTCTGTAAACATAAATAGTTGCTACAGCAATTTATTTTTTCAGTTAGATCAAACGAAAAATAATTTCATTAAGATTACTGTTTGTGGTCGTGGCTCTTTGTTGGAAATACTCAATTGACAGAAATAAACTTTATCATACAAAATGCTGGAGAACGAGAAAATAGAGAAAGTTTTAACATTCATGTTGGATTCGAAGAACTATGTCGAAAGGCAGGAATATAATGTTAGATCGGTATAAACCGGAGGACAATACCAAGATGTGGAAAAGATAAGATCCTAACTAGGTCAAGAGTGGGTTACAGCAAAGCCTTCAACACAGTTCTGGCCGACAAGAATCCACCAGAACCAAGTTCGGCTGACACTAAAATTAATCGACAACAATATACCGAAACTAGGTTTGACCCACACCAATATTAATCAACCACAATGTTAATCAATTTCAACTTTGGGAGGCATACATATATATTCATCGATTTGTATACACAACGATCTATAATTCCAGGATTATTGTTTTCTTACCCCACAATGCGTGCTTAATCGACCATCTGTCTCCTTTGGATTTTATGAAATAGATACTTCAATGAAATATATTTCTGTTGATAAATAGCACAGCTATTACTCTCTTGGACGAGCATAATTTTTACATTTAAGGTCGTAGAAAATCTTAAAAATTACGTTCACGATCGTTAGAAAATTGCGATTTTAGACATTTGTAGAAAATATTATCTCCTCCATGCCTGTCTAGGATAGAATCAGATAAACCACCCGGTTACCTCTTTCGATCGGACACTAAAGGAAGGGAATATTCACGAGCGCTGTCCGAGCAGACGATACCTAATTTTCGAACGCTATGCCGAACATCATCTTCTGAGTTTCAGTCACGAAGCTTAGTGATGCCTACCTCAACAGAAGACAGTAAACCAATCTTTCGGAGGTACGGTGCGGATTGATATCCCCTTTGCGTCCGGAGGAAGCGATACGTTGCACGATGCTTAACGAGCACGTACACATCGTCATCTCTATGCTTTCGAGGATCAATCAGCTAGAATAATTTATCAAATATAATCGGCCGATCGTCGATCCACGGACGTTACCCCGGCATTTTCATCTACGTGACTCGTTTTGCCCGTGATCCTCTTTCAATCCAAGTCTAACCTTGTTGAACAACCTTGTTGTCTCTGGATCATGTGCCAGAACGAACTCCGTGATTCAGATGCATTGTTCTGAGAATAGGTACAAAAATATCAGTCTGTTTTTCACGAACTTTATAATTAGACTCCAAATTTATATGCGAAATAAAAATCGTCTGTATTCACAAACAAGTCTGCAATTTAAATTTTGTTTCAACCTCGTTAAAAATATAGAGAACAATCTAAACTGTACTGCAATTTTTAAATCGTCAATTTTCAGTTCCTCGAACTTTTACGCGAAGCGGTGCTCCATTCCGCGGTATAACATTCTCGCTAATTAATTTCGAAAACTGTAAGGTCGTAGATGCACTGGTAATGACATCGCGTTGCCGAATGAATTTTATTGGTAGTTGATTGCGCGCATTGTTACCTGAAAGTTACCGGTGGAACCCGTAAAACACGCGCAACTTTTCGCGGCGTTCGCACGTGACAAAATCGATTACGATCCGCAAACAAAATTCCATGGTGGGCGGACAACCCGTTGCACAGCCCGAAGGGATGGCTCCGGTGTACACACGCAGAACGATTATTGCGCGTAAGTCCAACAATTGCGTGACAATAATCGCGTCGACCGGCTGTGGAGCCGGGCCCGTTAATGGCTTCTCATTGCGGTAACGGTTAGATTGGATCAGCGAGCTTCTCGCAAGGGTCGCGGTAAGTTTCAATTACGCCTTTAACAGACAACGACTGTATTATTTTAGCCGACTGGCCACGGGAGTTCCATTAACAAGAGAATGATCGAGGTGAGCGAGGATCGACGTCGGCTGCGAAAATTTCACTGTTCGCTTGCTGAAAAATCTATTTTTTTTTTTTGCTATTTTACGGGCTTGCTTACCGAATTTATATGGCTTTCTAAACGATCTTTCGCGAGCAGCCAGATAATTGTGATCAGAGCATGCCATTTTTGCACGAGAAGAAGCTAAGCTTTTTTTGCGTTGATAAAGTTATTTAATATTTTAAAAAATTGTTTTTTGAGTATTTCCTGTACATTCTTTTTAAAGTACAGTAAAGCTTTGATCTAAGAAAAACGTTATGTTTTTCCTTAGATCGTACAGGTATACTATTTTTTGTGACCACGCCGCATTGCCTTAAAAAAAACTCCATTGTGAAAAGAATGCGTGTGAATAGGTCACAGTTCATTTCAAAGCACCGTATATCGCCAATCCGGCAAATTGAATTTATTCGCACGCGTACAGGTCAATAGAAACGAAAGGTAATACACTGGACAAACAATAATTGCACGGCGCTCGGCGCGCTACGACATTTTGATCTGTCGCGGTCGGGACTAAATGTACCGCGCGTTACATTCTATCGTTAATAAGCGCGGCGGGAACAACAACGACAACCGTTGCGCGTCCACGAGTAGAACTTGGATGTGGTCCGCGTTAACTGTATAATTTGTCGAACGCAGAATTCACTGTACCACCGTCAAAGTGAATCCGATGTGCACAACTACCCGTGAAAATGTCCGGACGCGCACCTATTCAAGGAGCATAATAATTGCGACCCCCGGAATGTAATATGTCATAGTAATCCGTACTCCCGGCCGCACAAAAGACACGAGTAGTAAATTAATTCCAGCCGAAATTCAATTACTCGTTTCTGTAATTAACGGTGAGTCGGGGCGCTTTCATCGAACGCGTCAACGCGCGTCGATACGCGCGAATTATCCGATTTCACTCACAGGGGATTGCCAAAAGGACATTCGCTACCTATTCCGGACCACTACGCTTACTGTACCTTTGGCGCATCTTCACATACAGTTCCTTTGAATACACTTTCGTGTTCATGAAAATAAATTAAACATAAAATGTATGATACTTATCCAAGTCGTTACTTAGAACGAATTTCATATAAATTAAAAGCTAGAAAGGTTTAAGCGATTTCATCAAGATGTTATATTTCAACTTTTTAGTTTCAGCTTCGTTAAAGAAATTACTTCGCTTTCATAAGTTCAGCAGTGTTAATGAGATTCATATTAACTCTGAAACTACTGGTAAGTTGGAAAGCTTCAAAGCTTTCATTTTGATATGATTGATATTGTTAAGATACTTTTGATGAAAATTATGGAAAATATTCAATTAAATTCTATTAATATGTTGTTGCATGGACACGCGAATAGTGTTGGAATGTTCAAAAAGTTAGTGAATTTCTCGGGGACAGTGTTCGTCTATCGCTAGTAAATACCACTTTAATGAGTGTTTCTGCAACAATAAATAATATAAAAGTAGAGAGAAACACTTAATTGAAAAGTTTCACTTTAATACTGTTGTATACGGAAATTTGCATATTTATAATATTCCGGGCAGTGGTGCGCTTAATGTATTCCTCATTAAATTGCAATTGTGTCCAGTGGAGGTTTGTTTCTGCAAGTAAAAGCAGCGAAATGGTAAGCAAGCAAAAAAAGTAGTAACACGGCCTCTGCTTCTGAGCGTGAAATAAAAATTTATATTGTACAATGAATAAGGGAAGACAGCGGTGATTATAATTATTTTAAATCGTTGCTGGGAATGAACGCTTTTCAACGAAGAAAATACTTGAATACACAGTACCATTTATTTATTTCGTAGAAAATGCTTATTGATGAATCGGAAGGATGGAGCACGGATCGATGGAGCAAACGGAAAGTCATGATGGCGTCTTACAAATTTTCACGAGCCATTTCGTGGGATTCTGTACGGTTCGTCGGCTATCAGGATGGATTAACAACGATCTTCCTTAACATTCAAGTATAGCGCATCTATTACCATATCGCACAGCGGTGCACAGAACGTTAAACATACAAATGGTTTTATTTCCGGTTACTACATTTCTCAGTAACAGGTAATAAACGTTAGCCTTTATCGTCCCCGTTTTAAACACCCTGCGGCCACTCATGGCCAGAATGCAAATGGCACTTTGCTTGTACCGTTCGGCCGACTATCGGTACAATGAGTAATAAAAATACTATCACAACCGGTGGATCTTAAATTCTGCCAGAAAGACTCGGGCTCCCTACTGCCTCCCGCTGTCTAACTTTCTAAACAGCCACTGTTTCACTCGCGACAATTGACCTGCTCGCACCCAATCCCTCCGAAAACCGAGAAAGTTTCTCTAACAATCATGCACTTCATTAATCTATTAATTATTATAGTGTTGGTTTGGTGGTAATTGATTGGCCTTGAATTTCAAGGTCAAAGGTTGAACCACTTTTCCGATTCCATCGTATTCTGGTCAACGCAAGAATGAAAAGTTGCAGCAAGATTCATTGGTCAAAACTTGATCGTTTTCTTAAAAGACGATGGTACAATTATTTCATTATCAAACCAATTTTTTTATATTTTCATTTCTCAGTTAGATGATGATGAAATTATGTCTTATCGCGTGAAGTATATCGAAAATGCTTGGTAGTATGTAGCAAGCCGATTGTTAGAAAAATGGCGAGGCAAATAAAATCCGGTAGGGACCGCGGAGAACGGCGAGGTTCGCAAGAAACTGGCAACAGCATCGAGAGACCGAAACTCGAGGGATGGTTCAAAATATTTTCCGGGCGTGCTTATCCGCACGTGCAGCGCGTTCCACTCGCGTTTTTGCACGTTTTTGCCGACACTTCGCCGGGCCGTTGCGAGCGCGAAAGAAGCCAATGATCCAAGACCAAGAGAAACGAAACGGGACGAAAGGGAACGAAATGAAACGAAACGAGACGAGACGAAATGAAACGCTGGCTGAGGCTGCTCTCTTTCTCTTGTCTGAAGAGCACGTGTCGACGCGCCGGGACGTGGATGAAGAAGCATGGTAGATCAGTCACGATCGAAGGAAGAACATCGTATACCGTTCGAGGAAATAATATCGCGGGACTAACGGCGTAAGAAAAGTTATTACTGCCCCTCGGGGGAGGAGCGGGGGAGCGGGAGGGCTAAAAAAGGCACAGCCAGCATTAAATTTAATTTCTCGTCGCGGAGGAAACTCTGTGTCTTGGAGGGTGCCGCGCCCGTTCCGTGGTGTTGATCGTTAAATTCAATGAGTTCATCGAATGTTTCTTTGCCCGAGCAATTTTTCCGTCGCGCGGCCCCTTTTTCTCGACCACCCTGCCTGTTGTAAAATACAGCATGCAATTAAATAACGCACAATAGCGCCCGCAACGCGGCACATGTGACGGCTCGAAGGAAATTCATAATAGCGGCGATTCCGAACTTGATTCATTGTGGGGGAAAAAAGCGAAAAGGCTAACGTTCTCTTTTTGCCAGCAGCCGGCTGCTGTCTCTCGGATAACTCGAGGGAATCTTGCAAAACGTGATTAGGCTCCGACGGGCAAATACTGCGAGCGCGCCGGGTAAAGAATTGTGTTTTTCTGGCGGCCACATGTTTCAAGATTTCGAGATCATCGAAGTTTACTTTAATGAGAGCCAGAGGTCGGTGTTGGAATGAGGATTTTATGTAATTATCAAAATATGTGCAAGTGATATGTGGTGCGGTAAAAATGTCAAGGTTACACTTCGTAATGTCAAGGTCATTGATATTTTTCTAGTTTGAGAATTGCCATCTGTATACAAAAAAAAATTGTTGAAATCGATAGTGCAATAAGAAACTGAAGTTAAGACTTCTATCACATAAGAGAAGACTAAAGTGTATAGTATTCTGCTTTCACCATTTCCAAGTTATCTGATCTAGCGGAGCATCGTCGAACCATTATTTAATATAGAATATCGTTTCTCAGGCCCGAGGAATCACGTTCCACGAGGAACGTAATCCACCAGTGATCTGGGTCGGGCATATTATTCGAAGAAGTACATTTACGTAACGCACCCGGAGCGGATTTTTATGAAACATTAATGTGATTAACGTTATAATGCTACGCATCATTCAGACCTCGCAAATGACCACTTATATCCGTCTGTTTTTTTGCCAAGCGAGCACACCGGGGTACGGTCACGGTTATGAACGAATGCCCCAGAGATGCGAGTATACCGAGCAATCGTTCTCCATTAGAAAAATGATCCAGGTTATGATTGCTGGGTTGAACCTGCAGAAGGCGAAGCCCCGGAGGCGAGGTGACCAGAGGGCGAAAAGATTTTCGATCGATAAAATTCAATAGCGTAATGTCTCGGCCTGTGAACGCGATCGATACGGCATATCCAAAAACCTAATTGGACCGCCGCTAAAGAAACGTCTTCATCTTTAGCCGACGATCGAACGTTATCTGATCGAATCGGTGGAGTAACGTGCTTACAAGTTATGACTTAATCCTGCGCTGCGAACGCTAAATGCTAAACCGCGGGACATGATACACAGGCACCGACGAACCACCATGGTTTATGGCACGGCCCGAGCACGCACATAATGCATGAGAATCAGGCATAAAGGGAGTGCGTTACGCAAAGTGTGTAGGCAACGATATCGATCACCCTTTCGATCCGATCTCGTGGAACCTGACTTCGATTCGGGCGAATCTGTGATCTGCGTTCGAGTTCGAGATTCGACTGAGATCGACGATGTAGCTTATGGTTGTTTACTGGCATATGTTATTGATTTATATTACAAACTGGATTCGGCCATAGGCGATCCACACACACAAACATTGTGTATATTAAATACACAATTAATTAAATACAATTAATCATGAATTAAATACACAATGTAGATGTAATCAATATGTGGAAATTCGTTCTGATAGAATAAGAATAATTGAATTCGCGTACATGTGCCAAATAAACTGACAATTAAGGATAACGATACAAGATAGCACTTAATGCATTTAATTACGAGAATAATTACAAGAAAGGTACGCATTGAGAGCAACTAGATGAATTTGCGAGACATACACGAGTCACTACACGAACCGAATCGTAATTTTGTGGTCCGTGATAGACGCAAGAGAGCCGAGAGGAAACGCCCTCTTCCAAGCAGGCCAGCCTTCTTCCTCAATTTCATAGTTCTCGTAAATGAGGACCTACACCGCTGCTATCCAGCAGGAAGTAACGTAGGCTTCTTCTGTACGGCGACGATATAGAATGACGCGTCCTGTCTTTTCTTTCACTTTTTCGTTCTCAATGCCATCCATGATTCAATTAAACAGCATCAAACGCTGCGGAACCGCTAAGAAGATTCTGATCTGCACACCTGCACGCGGCCCTAGAGAATCTCGAAGAAAGGGCGTTCTTGAGTAAACCAGTTACAGAGTCGTAAAAACGTGTTCGGAATTGTTCAATTTAAAATGTGCTGCTGGGAAAAACATGGTTCGTCTAACAAGCAACGGAAAATCGATTTTTCAGATCTGTAAGTACACGAAGAATTATTTCTGACAATAATGAGTAAGTATAATTCCAAAAATTGTACACATTTAAGAATATCAAGGTATATGATGCAGTCTATTGAAATAATTGAAGACAGACATTTCTGTCTAGCTACTGTTTCTTGTAATTAATTCAAACAATTTTTATATTAGACCATTCGACTTGGAGTTCTCTGAGAAAATGTACATATTTTCAAAATTTTTAGTATACACCCATATAAAAAAAGTTGTAAAATCAATTGCAGTTTTAAAAAAATTTCTTCTTTGCATAGTGCATCATATTTGATACAGTTAACTATGTTTATTTATATTTATTTTTCGGAAAATGTTGTTTTAATTTTTTTTTCAATATTTTTCCTTTAAATAAAACATAGAAACTGACCTTCTTTCAATCTCTTCATCCCAATTGAAAAAATCATGCAGTGAAGGATTAAATCGTCTAGTTAAGCATATGCAAATATTAACAAGGGCCACTGCATGTACAAGTACCTCCGATCAAAATCAAAACATTCAGTCCTATACAGAGCACAAAAGGATTACAAAAGACCCCTGAGTCGAGGAAGACGAGGATCACTTTTCAAAGTGTCGTTCACAGGAAGATCATAGAGCACAGTCGGCCAACCAATATTGCCTCGCAACAGTCCCTCCTCAAAGTGTACGTTCCTCGAATAAACTGACTATTATCAAAAACTTCAAGTGCACCGCACACAGTTCTCGTACCTCGGCGATGTTCCACACAAACTAAAGGGAACAAAACAAGAATCAGACATTTCAATAGCAGCAAATTCCACCATCGACCACCGGTGAGCGATACCTCCCACGTGGAGAAACTATGTTGTATAGTCATCTAGCAAAGGTTACATCCGCGATGCGGCGATTTTTCCGTATCCGAGGTACTAAAAGTTGAAGACGCAGTGGTCTGCGGTGTTTGACGATGGACGTCCACCGAGTACTTTGTCGAGGAGTTTTAAACGCCGATATTGGTTCTAATATCGAGGATAGAGTCGTTTCTGTCTGAAAAGCCGAGGAACTGCTGCGTAATATAGCCGGCACATTTACGGTGTGTCGTGAATACGTATTGCGTGTCCGAACGACGGCGAACTGCCCGCGGTGACCGCACGCAGTTGTAAACATTCGAAAACAATTTAGTCGCGGCTGATAGTCGTTCTTGAGGCTCTCTAATAGCGCGTGAAGGTGGCACGTGTTCGGACACACATGCGTCCAGCAACGCCATGGGGTGTTCGCGGACGGGCGCGTGATGAGCACGGTTATTACGGACCCATAGCATTGTACTACGATTATTCGCGCCTCCCATAGCCACCGACTTTGTCGCGATGTCAGCTTTTATTCCGGCCTCTAACCGGATTTTCGCAACTGTGTGCACGAACGCCATGGAGACGTAAACACTACAGAGAATTCAGAAATTATTGACTTTAATAGGGGTATTGCGTTTTAGAGGACCTTTTAATGGGGGTGCTCGGGAAGATGAAGACCGTGGCTAGTATGTAAATTATAGACAGTAGACTGCAGATTTATATTGACAATTAAAATTTTTCTCCATTAATTTATAGGAGCTACTAAGTCATTTATTTTGGGTCCGCGCTGTTTCCTAGATCATGCTGTTCAATCAAATACTCTTCAATCCAAAATAATTTGAGCTAGATATATTAGTTGACTAGATGATGGTCAATAAATGTTTTGGAAAAATTGGTCACAATTGAATTTTACCACCTTTTTGGACCTGTAATGAAAATATAAAAAGTGCATCTTTTGGACTCCTGTCAGTTATGCACATGCTAAATACTTTATCGGAATCGATCGTTAACTACAAACGATTAAAAACTAAAAGAAATCACGGTGTTTTCGATTGTCTGTCAAGAGCCACAGATTTTCATGAAATTTTCAGCATGTATACACCAAATGCAATTCATAGAATTTTCAATAGAAGCCCAGATAAAAAAAAAGGTGTAAAAAGTGATGTCTACTATTGTTTCGCAATTTCGACCAATTGAATACGTTTAGAATGATATTCAATTCAACACCATCGTAATTAATTAGACCCGAGAGTACAGTACAGTTAATTCGTTAATCAGCTGATTCTTCAATCACACTTGTCTCAAGTCGTTCAAATTCAAAAACGCTATCATGCAAAGTCGTAAACATAAACGATAACGTAATCACTGCTACTGCAAATGCTAATACAATTATTAAGTACTAGAATATATAATTAAGAAAATTTAAGTGGCCGATAAACCGTTAAAAGGATCAATTGAATAATTATGATTAGATAACCGGTAATTGCCGGTTAATTAAGTGCGCATAAATTTATTCGAAAAGGGAAACCTACGTAATTAAAAGGCAGCTCATCCGTCGTTTATATCATTCATTCTAATAGGTACAAAACAAAAAAGAAGAACGTCATGATTGTTAATTCCTATATTATCCTGACCTGGACATAACATTTAATTTTCTTGTAATATCCGAGTTTCATGACCGAGAGCTTCATTATCAAGTAACCAACAACAGTCATCGACAATGCTGACCGTTTATACGAATGAAATAGGCGAAACCTGTCAGTCTACGTGTCAATAAAAATTTCTATCACGACACACATGGAAGTTGAACACAGACCACAAAAAACAATTGATTCCGGATGCGTTTCTAGAATTCTAGAGACAGGAAAGGGGAGGAGATTATACAGTAACAAAATGACAAACGTTCTGTCAAACGGGGTTCTCGAGGCAGGACAGAACTTTCCATGAAATTACGGAAAGATTGATTCGTCGAAGGCAGGGGAATCCCATGATCGTTTAAAGCAGAACACCGTGTACATGGAGGCCCGGAGTCGGCCGTCGTCCCTGTTGAATTTCACATGTCAAGGGAGAAAAAACTATCTATCCATAAGTGATCATCCCCCGGCAGAAACGCAACGATGTTACTATCAATATCGTCCCACTGACGTATGCGGCATTGTACACGCCGCATGCATCATGGGGGCGTAATGAATGCGGTCCTTTAAAGGGGTCGCGAAGCCATTCCCGCGGAGATGGATTAGAATATTACGTGATTGGACGACGCGTTTAATCAAACGTTTCGTTCTGTCGCCGGTTACTCTGTTTCTCTCTGAAATTTCATCCGATCGGCCCGTTGCATCGTTGCATCGCCCTGTAGGGGGAGCTCCTCTAAAGGCGAATTTAAACTTTTACTTTGGATGTATGCATTAGGTTGTTGTATACGAAATGTCTCATTTTTAACAGAATAATCCATCCATCATTTTATTCGAATTTTTTTTTTCATAATGTAGGAGGTACGAAACCGAAGACTGTTATCACAAAATGGTATATATTCAAACGTGTGACAGCTTCGGAAATTTTTTTCCGAGACCGATACTATCTCGGATTCGAATACTAAAGCTTCCCCTATACAATGACACCTTAAAAATTGATGTACGATTTTTTTAGTCGTTTTATCGAGTTTTGATTCAGTGTAAGTTGAGGGCTGTACACGATCGAACTTGGTCCTCGTTGTTGTTCCATAATAAAATTGTATGTCTAATTTTAATACGCAAAATAAAGTACATATTTTTTTCATTTGTTTAAAATGGTGTATCAGGGGAACTGCCTCTATGAACCAGAACCGCGTGTGCATGCAACAGTGAAGCAACCGGGCCTCGCCGATTCTTTCATAAGTGTCCGAAGTGTTTATACAACCACTGTCATCGTATAAGGCAATTCAAGCGCTGCCGGAGTGTTCAGGAATAGAGACACGATGAGCAAAGTCATTACAGGATTCCGCGCGCAGTGCCGTATAAGTGCACGCGGCATAATGTCACGGTACCTGTGCAACTCTGCATTCTAGAGTGTCCGGTAGAGTCTGTGCCATGTATTCGCCGAGAAGTTTCCCTTGCGGAAACATACGGAATGTAACAATGGCTGCGACGTTGCGTAGAAAAGTTATTAAGTCGCGAATAATCAGCCGCAATCGGCAATGTTATTTGCGAGATCGTTAAATTGTTGATTCAACTTGCGCGCGATTGTCTAAAATGGACACGAGAACGAGTTCAATGTGATCTATGGCTCGTCAACATTATAAAAAGTACAGGAGTCTTCTGTATTCGTGCAAACTGTTTGATAATATATTGACAGATAGTTCTATAAACATCAATATCATATAGTCCTATAAAAATTCAGCAATTATTTTATGAGTCAAACCTTTCTAGTTCTAGTAAGATTTTCTCTGTGTGCATCGATTTTTACTAATATATATTCCTCAATAATTACGGTTATTGTGTTGATTTATATTATACGATTTGAATTTTATATATCTACATTTGAAAATAAATTTCTAAAAAGACCCGATATTAAAAAAGAATATCGAGAATAATATTATTAGCTAATTATTTAGTTCTATAAACATCAATATCATATAGTCCTATAAAAATTCAGCAATTACTTTATCAGTCAAACCTTTCTAGTTCTAGTAAGATTTTCTCTGTGTGTATCGATTTTTACTAATATATATTCCCCAATAATTACGGTTATTGTATTGATTTATATTATATGATTTGAATTTTATATATCTACATTTGAAAATGAATTTCTAAAAAGATCCGATATTAAAAAAGAATATCGAGAATAATATTATTAGCTAATTTGAAAGACAATGGCCATTGCACAATAAGAACACGAAATCCGAGTTCCGTGTGTGTAAACGTTTCGGTTCTGAAACGCGACGGGAGTTTCAGCAAAATATATTTTGCGAGGACATTTTGCACGTTCGCAGGCGTGTCACCGAAACTACGTTGACTCGGTGACTTCCACAACAGACCATAATTAATTGCATTCAAGTGTCCGGGCGTTAAGCACTTTGTGTCACCTAGCAATCGTCGAAGTTGTTCCGGCTGCGCTTTTCCCCCTTCAGTTTCAGTCGTCATGAAAACTGAAAGCGCCGCGGCAGCAGTTTGTATCGGAGTGCTTGTAAAAACATCGTTGTTCATTAATTTCGCAATTTTCATCAGACCATCACTGTCATCAATGTTTTGTCCGGCGGCGTGTTTCGCACGACTCACCGCGCGATGACGGGTACCATAGCCAAACTACCGGTGGCCTTCCACTATTTTACCACCGTAACGCAAATCGACTTTAATGGCTGTTCCTAATGATCGTCAATGGGGGACGGTCGTCAGTAATCTTTTTTGTCACGGTGAGAGCGAAATTTTCACTTACCTGTAGGCAAACGAGGTTCTGGTAATCTTGAAAACATTCAGAAAACACGACGATAATGCTGCAGACGCGCACCAATCGTTTTTC
Source organism: Lasioglossum zephyrum (assembly GCA_028455615.1). NCBI lineage: Eukaryota > Metazoa > Arthropoda > Insecta > Hymenoptera > Halictidae > Lasioglossum > Lasioglossum zephyrum. The sequence goes on along the minus strand of CM052324.1, from coordinate 5,083,222 downwards.
GCGCCACGCTGTTGAACGTACAGTCCCTCGCAAAAATATACGAAAACGTCTACACACTATTTTACATTCGTTGTAATATTATGCGAAGATTCAGAACATTTTCTCCACTCGCGATTTTTATGCATTTAAAATGTGCAACCATTTTCAACACCCTCAATGATGTTATCCTTTTTAAATTTATAAGCAAGCGCAATCTCGTACTACTTTCCTCATTCGCAATTTTTATGCTTTTAAAATATGTAGAGATTCCATCTAAATTCATAACGAACGAAACGTTATACAATTTTCTTCAGTCGCGATTTTTAATGTTTAAAATGTTCGGAGATTCTCAACATTTTCGCGGATGTTATTTCCTTTGAAATATTGAAACCAGCTGCAATAATGTACCGTAAAGTCTTGATCTAAGAAAAACCAATGGGACCGTGTTGTTTCGTAAATCGTGTAGTTATACTATTTTGAATAAATATATTCCCGTTATTTTTATCAACTAAAGACACTTTCTAAAATCTGTATATAACCAATATTCAATTACAGAAGGAGTGAAAGCACTTTATAAAATCCACCTAAAGGGAACATTTGTTATTCAGTTAATTAAACGGCAGTGAAATTTGCTTCGCTATTTCTAAGAGAGGTTCGTGCCACGATAAATTAGCATGCTGAGTGATTTACTAAAATTGATTTCGAAGAAATCGTTTGATAAAACATCGACTCCTTTTATCGGAATCCGGGCTAGCACCAACGCAGACGGGTTTCACTGTTTCTACCTGCTTCCTACTTCTACCCTGTCGAGAATTTTCGCGTTGCCATCGTGGTCCATTGCTTTTCCGGATGGTGCGCGGGATCCGTGAGTTACATGTAGCCTGCGACCATAAATTTTCACGAGCGAACGAGGGAAGCCGGAGCCAAGTAACGAACGATCGAGAGCACTTAGTGAAATAAATAACGCGGAGCGACCTCTTTGTCGCCAATTGTCGAACTTCCCGATGGAAAGTAAATGTTAGGAGCGACCGCGTTGATCCAGACGACGCGCTAAAGTGCACCCTTTCCGCGAAATTTGAAACCGATTCCTGATAACAGATGCAATTCCTCTTCTTGAACAGAACACGTTACTGCGTCATCAATCTAAATTAATCCGAGCGTATTTGAATCGACGACTTTCATTTCGAGAAGGTATCAGCGCAAAATTCATACGAATTCTTATGCACGTTTACACGAGATAAATTCAATATTACTGGTACGTTATTTACAGCCTCATAAAATTATTAAGAATCGAAATCAATTTCTATGTAACTCTACAATTTTTATTTTGAATAAGAAAAATTTGTAATTTTACAAATTCCTTCAGGATGCATTATACGATCACAGAATCGTCTGAACCGAACAATACTTGGTACATCAAATCTGTGAACGGTGGTAGCTCGGCAACAAACAGAACGTGACCAAAATATTGTACAATTGACTACAAAAATATAATTTCCAGACCACCCAACAGGATCCACAGATCCCTGGGATCGATATTAATCGTGAATCCCAGAAACTCTGAAAGTCCTCTGTAATAATTCTTCGCGCGGTAAGGCCCAGGTTTGAAAACTGTAATGGCTGATAATCATATGCAAACGATAAATATCAGGATAACTCCGCACGGCTAGGCAACCCTGATTCACAAACCGATGGCCGAGCACACATATCCGGATATAAACGCGGGTAGCAGAGCAGCGGCAGCGAGAGAATTCTATTAAGCGGACCGAAAATTGGTTCGCCTCGGGAGCGGAAAGTATTACAGGATGCCATTGCAGTTTTCGCTATCCGGTCAGCGATACGATACCACGGGAGACCATGATCATAAAGCACCAGTCGAAATGGCTGCGGTCACGCATATCAAATTTAATGGACATTTTTCAACGAGTCTCTTTTGCTTCTACTCTCTCACTCACTCGCTCTCTCTCTCTCTCTCTCTCTCACACACATTCACTCATTCACTCACATTCTCTATCTCTCTTTCTCTCGGTTTCTATCTCGGCCCGCGATGCGATATCTCAGCGATCTTAACGAGAACGACCAGTAAGCTAAGCCCTGACCCCGGGCACACGCACGACACACGCGATTAGATCGTGCACGCGTTCTTCTGTGACCCGCGCAGACCCATTATCAGCTCAGCAACGGCGCTCGGGCTCGTTCTAATGCGCGAATCGCACGCGCCCATTCGTAAAGCTCGAGTAATGGGCCACAAGTGGCTTTTTAACGGCATCGCGGCTGCGGTATTTCACGCGGGCACCATCCACATTAGGCGCCCCGGTGATCTCCTCAGGCGCCAGGGACCAATTCCGCGAATTATTCGAACGCTCCTTCGCGGTGTGTATTATTGATGGCCCAGACGATTCTTGTGCCTGGATTCGCGATTTATCGCTCGCTGCACCGTCACTTTTTAACCCTTGCTCTACCAAAAAGAGGATTGTTCCTGCCCATTGTTGAATTTCGCTAACAAGTACTTCAATCGTACAGCTTGATCAGAATCATTTGGACAATAGATGGAGTGAGCTATCAATCGAATGAACATAATTCGTATTAAACGAAGAAGTAACATGTACGTTAATGATGAATAACATTTACATTTTCCAAATGTAAGATCTTCTCTATTAAGTTGAGGGAAATGTACAGGGTCCGCCGAAATCGTAGTACAACTCGCAGAGAGTTTCTCTATGTAAAAATAAATCGAAATTAAGAAATAACTTTTTTTTTGTTTGTCGCCTCCATTTCGAGAAAATCGAGTTTGAAGATCCGTCGGATTCGCGTGCTATACGCAGTATATGCAATAAGTAGAATTGGCTGACCATGATCAGACGACTCCTATCTACCAGTACGGGTATTCGCTGCACTTTCATACTCGAAGATTTTAATTGTTTGCAATTCTTCTATGAACCTATGACATTTACTAGAAGAGTTTTAAGTGTTTCTTCTCCAAGTGAAATCTGATCACACGTGCATTTGTATCCCATGTTTTATCTTATCTTGTATATTATGCTCACATGTTACTTTGAGTTTTCATAGCACGCTATGGGTATATGTTATCGGTTTCTTTAAAAAGCAAGTAGTATTCGATTTCTCAAAGACGAAACTAACAGTACCTAGGGAAATGTGCACGGTGTTCAATTGCAGTAAACATATCGAAATATGAATTTGCTAATACATGTGCAACCTATTTATCAGTTGATTAGTGTTCGATATAATATTTTCACGAACCATAGGATCATGGCAATTGGAGGCATTCAATTCTAACAATTATGAAACAAAATGCTTAATCGTCGAATTAATATTCACCAAGAACCTCTCTTTAATTTGGTATTGTAATATATTATTGAAAGATGAATAATATTGAATTGAGTAAATTGCATATTTTATACTGCAATAAATAGTTGCATGCAATGCATTTAACATTATTCGATCATTATTAATATTCTAACCAATTCGATATAAGCGTAGTTAAATAACCATAAGACGACTAGATTATAAATGGAATCTATACATAGAGAGACTTGAGTGTTCGACGAAATGGGGGTATTAGAATAATTGAATATACAGTTAAACGCAGTGGTCGAATGATCGAATGCCCCATCAAACGGTGGGAAGCTAATCCATGTTTCACTACATTTTTCAAAAATATAATACGCTAACACGCGACAGACCACAGAACAACCGATACCGCTTACCACCGCGCGTCAAGTGTGGTAAATGAAATTGCCTGGATCATGTATCCTTCAGATGAATTTCGAATCAGTGCTCGCGAAAAACAAAGTACTCGAATTATATTGAATACGCTTCAAATTACACGCGATCCAAAAAGAAATTCAAGCTTACTATAATATTACATACACGAGCATGATCGAACAGCATACGAATATGAACTTTTTGATGATACCCGGCCTAACGGCGGAATCCTATAACTGATTCGAGGCAATTGGTCGCTATGGAAACATCAGCAGTTCTCTTGAAAATTCCGTTATTGTGTGTGCAGCCCGAGTCGCGGATGGAGGCGTGCATCGCCTCGCGTTCGATAATTATGACCGTTCGTTAAAGTTACGCGGTTCGTATGCATCTATCGTTGCACGCGTTTCCATATCACCGTACCGACTGCATGCAGAGAGGCGAACGGGAAACAAATTGTGACTTAAGGCTGCAATCACAGATTTTTAAAAAATACACATTTTCAAAGTACAGAATTCACCCGTAAAAATAAGCTCGGATAGACATGATCTTTTTACATGAAAATACAGGAGCTTCAAAATCAATAATTTCACCGTTATATTAAATAAACTGTCAATTATGCTAAATTATGTTAGATTTTTGCAGAACTTCTGCAGAAGGACTTGCAACCTTTATAATCCCTGATTCGTACAATTAAAAAAAAAAAAATTTGAGACTCGAAGTTTTTAAAAAAAAATATACGATCAGTGTGTTCTGATGAATTTGTGCGACTTCTATGAAACGAGAAGAGAATGTGATCATTCGGAGGTGAATAAATTTAATTGTTTGTTTTAATTCACGTCAGAACGATAGCTCGTCAGAACTTGCGTCCAGCATAAACGCGGCCTTAGGCGACCACAAAATGCCGTCATTGTGGAGGAACAACGACCGCGCGATTCACCCTCCACGCCGACTTTTTCGCAGCAGTAATTTAAACAACTTGCAAGCCTGACCCCGGGATTCATTCATCTTCCACTACCGAGATTTGCGGCTCGCGGATGCATTGCCCGCGATAACTTTCTGCCGCTAAAATATCTGTTCAATTCTGGCCGCGGTGAACACCGAAATTAAACGGTTTGAAAAGTGGTGAGGATATGGCGCACGCATAAATGATTGGCGCAATTGTATCGGGCGCGACCTAGATGTATGAAATATAACGGGTGAGTCGCCGGAAACCGAATACCGAATATCTATCCTCCAATGAATCGCGGGAAAAAATGCTCGGAACGAAAATCCTATTGTTACGTAGAGAACATATATGTTTACGCAATTTCGCTTAATTTTCTTTTCGATATTATTTGAAGGGCGTCAATAATTTCTTTTTGATGACGCATTTTTTTTATTTTTATGCTGATATTACGACAAGTATAATAGTTTAGTATTGGACTAAAAAATTTATAAACAAGTCTGTTTACATGATCGTATCTTTTAAGATTACTTTCAAAGTCATTTAAAGCTAATATAATTGTACTGCCAGCTTTTATATTAATTAAATAGAGAAGGTAATGAAAATAATACGTTTTTGGGGATGTACAGATTTTCTTTTTTTTAATTCGAGGATATTTGAGTGCTCCGTTTCTCGTAACTCACCCAGTACATCTTTGACGTCATGAATGTTACGTTGTAATTATGGAATGGAAATTACGAAGGATATTTCAAAGTCATTCGGATCGAACGTTATCGGATGGAAACAATATATGAGGCGTTTATATGTATCGATTAATTTTCAGCTTCCTTCATTGTCAAATTAGTGTGATGCTGAGCGACAGAATTAGGTTGATTTGTTTCACCGTGAGGAAGCTCGATTACTCTGATTCACAAAAGCATCTTCGAGATGCTTCACAAATCGATGATACCGTAATTAGTTTCCGAGATGAAGCACGAATTCAATTGCAACACGTTCCTTCATTTCTGTCACTGTACACGTAAATATTGCTTTTATTTGTTGATTTTAGCAATTGAAATTATGTACCAACTATCAGCTAATAGTTTCTATAAGCTATAACTAATTCAATCATGCCAGTAATGACGTGAACAACATAATTCTCGTTGCCGATAATAATGCATAAGTTAAATATGTACAATCAATTCTGAACTGAATGATTATTATTTGCTGTTCAATACGTAATTTCCCCAATTTTCATTACATATCTCTGATACGGCTCCTAAAACAAATAATAATCTCGCGTGTTCTACACAATGACATTACCATATTAAAATGACCAATATTCCGTAACAAGATAATTCACCGACAATTCCAAGTAAACTGAATATAAAATACCATTGAAATTGCATAATAATTTATTCTTCCTGTCAATCGTATCTCAATAAGTCTGGGATAGTCTAATGATTACACAGCGGATTTTATGCAATTTATAGGAAAACTGAACAAGCGAGAAACAAAACCATTAAAGTATTAAAAAAAATTCGAAAATGTTATCTCATAAAATCCGGTAATAGAATTTTTATTTTTCGGTCCAGTAATGATATTTAATGTATTCCTTAAACACATTCGCAATTTCGTGTTCTACCTATTTATTTCCAACATGAATGCATAATTTTTAACAGCGTGAAGATGTTTATGAGACTGTAGGTCGCAAGAAATTAAAGGAGAACAAAGGAAATAATCACAATAAATTCTTGCTATTGTAATAAATGTATAGCACGACCAAGATTAATGATTTTTCTCGAGCTCACTGGTGCCAGGAGCGAAGACAAAGATTTATGAAATGACCTAATTGAATAGTCAGCGGTTTATTACTCGCGGGTGGTTCGCGGCACGGTTAATGCGTGTTGATGTTGAAAAATCCCCGAATCACGGGGCATTATTCGCGGCGATTTTCCGGGGCGAGTTTCGCGACGCATCTTGGTATTAATGTGCGTTAATTAATCCGCAGTTGCAAGCCGCAAGTAATGGGCCGCGGTATTTCACGGGACTCCAACGCAGACGCCTCGCAGTGTCGGGGGTGACCTCGTATGAAGCATGGACCAATTTGTAACGCGTGGCGCACGAGGCAAGAGGAAGAAAAAAACGAGCGCCAACTGCAATGAATGGAGGAAAATCTGAAAAGCGGAAGCCTGCGGTCCAATCGTGGTCGTACGCACAAACTTTTCCACGAAATTCGCCAAGCTAAGCCAACCCAGACCCCGGGTCTTGCCAACCGTTACTCGTCCCTGCGTACCATTCCTTTTTCACCCGCCATTTAAAAGTAAACTATCGGAAAAAAACGACTCGCGCTATCTCTTGACAAAGAAAACATTTGAACACCGCGCGCCACCGATTCGTATTTCGCGAACACATTTCCGCGCGAAAATTATTAAGCGTTCTTGCCTGGTGTGCTACTTGGAAAGCGTGATATTTGAAAAATTCCTCCGGGAAAATTAGTGCGCGTTTCAGCTAAATGAAAATTTTATTTGAAAGTATATATATTGGACCATCTGTAGTAATTTTCTCGTTGCAAAATTTTGAAAAATGCACGCATGACAGCGTCTGTCACGAACGTCATATTTTCTGTCCTACGACTGTTGCTTTGTCGAAGAACCTGACTTTAGAAAATTCTAGAGAAAATTTTGCTACACATTTATTTTAAATAAGTAACTTATTTAAAACTATATATGGTGGACTATGTGCATAATTATTTGTAACAGCATTTTTTCAAACATTATATTTTTGCATTCAACGATGGATACTTTTATAAATATTTCCTATTTATCCAACATTTTTAACTATGCAGCTCGAGAAGGTTGGTTAGGTAACAAGAATGATTTTTAGTAAAGAAAAGCCTACCTCGTTAAATCAGACGTTTTCGATCTGCCCTTCTGAATAATCGTAAATCTCATTATCGATTCGAATCCTCGTTAACTAGTCACGACATAAATGACTTGTAAAGCTACTCCCCTTTATTCAGTATCACAGAAAATTCCACGGGAGGGAAGCGAAGGAAAAAGAACAACATTAATAAGGACAAAAGGGGGAGGTTCCCTGAACAACGACGAAGTTTCCAGCGTAGCGCGTAACGAGTGCTTCGCGTTTTTAAGATACTTATTTCACGAGGGAAAAGGAAAAGGTAACAAAGAGAGAAGTCGAGTGAAAGCGTCGAGAGTCTACTCTGATCTCGAAATGAATTGCTTGCAAATACTTATAGTTCAAGCACAGTGTGCCTGTATCGAATCAATACATCTATTTATTGAGTAATTGCTGCAATAAGTTGCAATAAGCATCTATCGAACAGAGGATCCAGAGTTTCTCAATAAATTACCCGTAAATTGAACGTCAGGCAATTTTATTCTGTGTACCAATGTTGTATTGTCTCTACCCAATCAATTATTCAATTCTTTCAATCCGACCATCCACAGTAAAAATTGAAACTAAATGCAGACAGATTTCAGCAAGAAGCGTTTCGCAGGTTGAACTTCACAGCCGTCGCCCGATTTATTCCCCGACAGGAGGAATCAGGCGCGTCCCGGATTTTATTACATTTTCCATCGCGGGCTGCATAAACAAAATATTTTCTGGGTGCGCGAGCGCCGTCGTTTTCCCTCTCTCACGAAGAAGAAGAAGACAATCTAACGTTTTTACGCGTCGCGTCCGCCATGCAACGTGTCCGTTCGCATACGAATGCCGATGTAGTTCGCTATTCTCGCTTGGATCAATCGGCGAACGAAGGACAGTGGGTGGGGGAGGGGCGGTAGAGGAAGGTACACGACGAGAGATCGTTTCGGAGTCGTGACCTTTATTCACGGTGTGGCCCCTTTTGCGAAAATCCCTCGCGCCCTCGAAGGATTTTGCTTGTACGTAAAGAGTGGCGGGAAAGAGAGGGAAATAGGGAACTCCAGAAGAAGAAGAAGAAGAGGAAGAAGAGCGAGGGAAGAGGATTCCCAATATTATTTCCGAGCAGGCAGGGTTTATAGGTTCGCGTTGATGGGACACGTTGACGGTGCCACATCTACTCACGGCTCCGTCGCTCGTATAAGACCTTCCTTCCCCTATTCCCTAAACCTGCGTCTACTCGAACCACCTCCACCTCTCGGCCCCGACATCTGTGACAGTTTCGAACGAGCATGGAAATCGCTCACGGCTAGCGACAGACCAGAAAGAGTGTGTTCTCCCGGTTAGACGACATTGTTTCACCGCGAACCTACGGCCTGTATTACGGTTACGCGGCCAACCAGCTACTGTACGGAGATCGTAAGTTGCACAGAGGATCTACGGGGTGATTCGCGCGGTAGTGTACTCAAAGGCGGTGTCAGCGTTGCCGCAATAAGTCTCTCCGAGGGATACACGACGTCACGTTCCTAGAATTGTCCCGCCAACGTAATCTTCGTACACAAGAAGACGACGCGAATTTCGATACAGGGGTAACGGAGACCCCACTTTTTTCTCCGACCAGGGAAGTTGGGGGAATATAGTTATTATTGGAAGCTGGAAGAAGTCTCTTGAGACGACACGAGGGTCAAGGGATCTGCCGCTCGACATGTCTGCGTCTTACCCCCACCATCGACCAGTCCCAATGTTTAGGACGCATTCCTTCCAAGAGACTTCTTTTCTCCTCGCAATAATACCCTCTCTCATATGCACGACAGAGACGAACACGTCACTTAGACCATATACACCTATAGACGTGGCGAGATAAAACTATCTCGTTACCAGATTGAACCGCATAGCAGACGACTCTTGTGGACATAGTGCTATAGTATGTGTGAAAGGGGAATTGTCGTCACATGTCATTCTGTATAAATATTTAGGGAAACTGTAACTGTGTAATATTCATACATGTATTTTATTTTATTACTTGTTCATTTTTACTTTACTGTTATTATTTTAAATATGGCTAACTATTTGTATCACGGTTTTGTCGTTCTTTGTAATTCTTTATGCGACAAGTTTGCACCATTTTTCAAATTTTTACCAAATGATGAACTTGTAAAATATACTTGTGTACTGTATACTCGCTTCGTTCCATACATTATCCACCATTTTGAATTATGTCCAATCGAGGCTTGTGGGTAGCAGATAATTTTGTATCTCGTCACACTGAATCGTATGCACATACTATATCTATGCCGCGTCTATAGGTATATATGATCTGAGACACGTCACTAGCCGTAGTTCATCGATTTCTTCTAAAAAAAATTCGTGAACATCACTTGATTTCACTGTCGATACACGAGAAGCCTCTTCAATAGTATTTGTAGGTGCTCGACAACTTACGATCTTTATAGGTTACCTGCACTGGGAAACAGTGTGCTCTCGGTGTACGAACCTACCAGACGCAGCTTTGCTCTTCAGCAGCCCTCGGGTTTCCTCCAGATTCTCCCCTAACAAAGCGTCGAGACACATACCTGGAACAGTTAAAAGAGCACCGAGCGTTAATTAACCTGACGGCGAATGAATAGTTCTGATCGCGCAGTAATTGCCGGGATTACGGTTAGATCTAATTAGGGAGGGTACGTAAGCGGTGGGGGATGTTACGACCTTTGTAGATCGTGTGACTGTTTGTATTCAAAATATTAACCTTCGGAGAAAAGTGTTGTTATACTATTACAGACGTTGTATCTGTACACTAATTTCTGAAGCTAGATACGATTATATTAATTTCTGAAATTGTTATTTTTTTACAGACATTTTAAGTGAACATGTACTCGTTCATTTCCTAAATTCTACTAATATATTCACTATAATGAGGAGACAAGATATTCAATATATTGTGTCCCTTTCTCTGATAACGAAAGCGCTTGTACTGAATTAAACGAAGCTAAAAGTAACGCAAGTATGGAAAGAGAGATCTACTTTATGCTTTCCGGATTAATACGACAAAATTGATGTATCGCACGAACGGGCATTCAATATTAATAAATAATACAAAGCAATAGCCGGCTGAATATCTGCGATGAATTATTAGTTAATTTTGATAGGCTATTGGCGAATCATATTCGTACAGAGTTGTAATGGAGAACGTGCATCGAGAATGCTTCGATATGCATACGATTGTCGTTTATATGACAAATCGTCCTCTGAAAATTACACGAGGGGGAATATTTAGAAACGTTCGCATCATGGTTGATAACAAGCTCACGAAGTATTGAATTCACGTTCGTAGTATTCGCTATCGTTTTAATCATCTCTAAAATTGTCTACAGTATTTATTTAAATATTCTCGGAACTGACTGACAATACTCTCTTTTCCGCGAATACTTTAGCGAGGTATGTAATGCGCAAGAAGGAGCGAGCCGTTAAAAAATTTAAAAGCAGGACGAATTAAGTATTAAGTGTTCCGAAGGAACAAGGGAAAGTAGGAATAATGGAGACAGAAAAAATGTACATGATAAACGGCAGCGGAAGTTTTCTTATTCAAAAATAAGCTCGGTGTTTTCCGTGGGTACCTTTGTTCAGGAACATTTTCTTTTCTACTGAAATCGCTTTTAATTGAACCGCATTGTACTTCCATTTATATTTCTTCCTCGTTGAATCAATAATATTTCCTCTATTAAACGCAATGTAGATAAATGAGCGAAAGATCGATACAATTTTATGAAGAATTATTGTATGACCAAGGAGCAAAGTAAAAACTGTTTTTAACCGATCGCAGACGTTTCAACCATAAAATATATTTTTCTGAGCTGTTTGCAATTTCTGAAGACATTTTATTCCCTCAGCATTTTTCTTTGAACCACAATAAACTTCCAATCGAAGTCATTCACCCTCTTACAACAGAGTCTGGTTCGATTTTGGCCTAGAATACCAAAATCGTCATTTATGAATGAAATAAACAGTAAACATGCGAGTTACCTAAAACTTTCGCACTGTATAAAAGTGCAAAAAGATAATGCGAATGACGATTTTAAATATTACTCTCAATGACCATTTGGAAGTACCAATTCATTCGAGCGCTGCCGCAGTACTCGTAAAAAGAAGCATTACCATTTGCGAGCGCAACTGCCGCAATAATTACTTTGTTACATTTCGCGAGGTAATTGGCAAGGGAGAAAAACAAAAGGACCGTTCAAGTTTCGCGACGATCCAGTTGAAATTGGCCAACAGTGACCATAAACGTCGCGGTCCGAGCAACAATGACTCTAACGACCAGCAGAATTCAACATTTCACCGGAGAGGGACCGCTAACGTACCGGCGGCGAAAGATTACCGCGTCGCGATAAACAGAACAATTTATTCATCGAATCGTTTCGCTTGTAAATTAACGAGCTCGCTCATTAACGTGTTATCGATTACCCGGCCAGTCGGTGGAGAGGTTGATTCCCCGACGGACGACGGACGGTGGGTAGTTTCCATAAAATATGCATAATTCAAAAATTGTCCATGTCATGAACTAAGTTGACACTAGGCCTTTTCATAAGCTAATACGTAGCAACAGAAAATTTTTATTTCGTATAAACATCCGCTTCTCACTCTAGCAATTAATACCAGAATTAGATTCTACGACCTGAACAACCTCTTAAATCCATATTGTTTGCAATTAATAATGTATAATTAACAAACACAAATTTTGTACAGCTTTTTGAGGCCCGGCCCACTGTACGGCGACCACTGTTTTACATGGATTCGGGTCGAACATGTTTGTTCGCGTTTTCCGCGAGTTTAGAGGCGAGCTGGAGAGAAAGACGAATAGCAATGAAACAAGAGGAGAGAGATAGAGAGAGTCGAGGCCATGAAAAAGAACCGTTCCCAAAGGGCGAAGCTGCATCGAGATAGTCGTAAAGGTAGCGTTACGGTTGTAAGAATAAGCAGCTTCCATTCTTGAAATATCTCGTGGCTCTACGTCGGTATTTCTTGGCCACTTTGTTCCGAACGGCGATGATTCCGCCTCTGGAAACAGCCAAGACGCTTTAACGAATGACGCGTTGACGATCTTCTACTGTCTGGAGAACCAGCGTCATACGTTCGCATATCGATATATATCGCTAACCGTGAGTACATATGTCGCGGAATCCGTACAAATATCACTGTATCTCTCTCACTCTCTTTCTCTGTCTCTCTCTCTCCCTCTCTAAAGCTCGCTCGTTGAGCAAGGTAGCAACGCCTATTCTTTGGGTACTTTACGCTTTGGAACGTCGAAGATACTTCGCCGGCTTCGGGTACGTATCTTGTCGGCTGTTTGGACGCAGATCGTAAAACACAGTGGGCACAGTAAACACGTTCCAGTATACGATCGCTTTAACAAACACAGCATTAACCGACTGACTGCGTCTACCGGCGATTATTTCGTGAACCAGGCTGCTGCCTGCTTGCTTGCTCTTTTCTCCCGGAGAATGGGAGGATGAAACCGGGCTGGAGAAAACGAGCCGGTGCTGGTCCGGCTACTTGAACTTACTAGGTGGCCCGAAAGTATTCGACTAGTCTTCGACGAAAGGTAGATGCTTGAATATTTTATATGTCCGGGGTTCGTTCTCTTAACCCCGTGCCATACAATTTAATTCCAAGGCATTCCCTGGGTATATCCAGTAGTGAAAGGGATTTTCGTTTTTCTTAGATAGAGCAGGTCCATTTCTCTTAGATCGAGTAGTTACTGTATCAATTTTATACAGGGTGAGGCGCCATATTTTGCCATCTAGATTTACGTCATTATTATTACGCATTGCAAACAATGTTTCAGACGAAGTTGAATGGTTTTGAGAGGGGCACATTCTGATGGTACATTTTTTTGTAGGTGGACGTGTAAAGTTTTTATAAATGGAATCATATATTATTTATTGCATCAGCTGATGCTCCTTCATATTCTTTACAAAAAAGTATTTATCTATTTGTGTAAAAGAATCATTAGGTTAGGAGATATTTTAATTATAATTTGTAGTGCTCTCCTACTACATTATCACATTGAATTCATATTATTGACCAGAGAGTCGAGATTTCCTAAAAAATTATAATTAAAAAATATCTCCTACTCTAATGATTTTTTTACACAAATAGATTAATACTTTTTTGTAAAGAATATAAAGGAGCATCAGCTGATGCAATAAAAAATATATGATTATATTAGACACCTACAAAAAAATGTACGTAATAATAATGACGTAAATCTAGATGGCAAAATGTGGCGCCCCACCCTGTACGTAAGTAAAATTTGAAGAATTTATTTCGATCAGGATGCGTTTCTATCGAATGGTAAGAAGAAAGATCATCCTTGCTAAGAAATGTAGAACCATTTGAACGGCCACTTGGTCTTTGAAATTTCTTTGGAGCGTTTCGGTGGATTAGTGGGGCAGCGACAGTCATCGAAGGCGCAAGTATAGCAGCGATTACGGCATAGAGCTCCCAAGTGTGTCATGAGGTGAAAACGTTCGCCGGCGGGTTCACAATCCTCGCAATTATGGGTCTCGCGGAAGACGGCTGTAACGAAGTTTGTCTCGGCGCGTTTCGATCCTCGCGGAAGCCTTGCGTACAGTCGGCGACGCAATTTATGTTGCCGAAGGATCCGGGCACGCTGAACTTCGGTTACATTTGCGGTTAAGCGGCGGGCTCTTAACGCGCATACCATCTTACAGCAACGAGGCAACTTTCCCCGGCTTCGAGGATTAACTCTTTAGGCAATTCCCGGTGTCACGAGTAATCGCGCATTTTACAACTGTGACGCGCTCGCACTCGCGCATTCGCATTCGTGCCTGCACTTGCTGCGCGAATGATTTAATATTTCGGCATTCCCGTAACTTTTGCACCGGCCAATAAATTCTCCGCTGCTGCCGTGATTGTTGAAGTTAGGACCAGCGGCCCTCAGGTCTCGGCCTCGGCCAGCGTGAGAAGGTATAGTTGTAAAAACGTCTCGTAAAGCGACTATTTTTATACGAAGTCGTCGAAGATACGGTTTCGGACAAAAGAGGGGCAACTCCGCTCGAATGGCCAAGTAAAATTGGAAATCGTTTTTCGAAAGATTGGACAGATATCGTGCGGAAACGTATAACAATGAAATGTGCGATGCGCGCATACGGTTTTATTAGGAACGCGCGGCAGCGTATGTATTTTCGAAGCGGGAGTGACTCTTCTACTCGGAGTGAAACGTCTCGCTCGGCGACTGTCCATGCTTTTCATTCTTAAGAATAAAAAATAAACTAACGTCGACCCTCTTTATTATATTTCGGCCGCTATTCAGTAGACAAATTCCTTCGAAATAAAATGCATAATATAGTTTGACTTGTTTTTTTATAAATTAAAATCACTCCTATTTGTACTACCTGATCACCCTGTATATCCAAAGAAGTAGATTTGCTGAATAATTCAATTACCTGGTTTGTATGAATTTTACCACAGAATTAACTGACTTTTAAATGGTAACTCTTCGAAATTTGTAATTCATTAAAATTGAAAACCATCATGAAAGCTATGGAAATTACGATGATGGATGATTCCGTGGACTTTATCTGCAGAATTTGCCAAGTTCCAGAGAGGACAAACCAAACATTTGTTGTCTTCTTCATAACTGGAAATCTTTTATGGAAGCTACAAAACTAAAGAGATGTTATTCCGTAATTATGGTGCAGTTGCCCTTCCAGTTTCCAATTCGTTCTCATTTCGGAACAACCGTGGCCCGAACAAGCAACGGCGCACAATATTGCCGTATAATATTCGCGAGGCACGGCGCATCTCGATACACTCCTACGACCACTTCTACAAATCCATTACACATTTTGTCGCTATCCATGCGAGAGCAAAATCGCCAATAACTTTCACGACCACCGTAAACGTAGAAAATAAAACCACGTGAATGATGGGGGAGGGGAAACAAATACTGTACGTCGAAGCCAATTTCTCAAAATGAAAAAAAGCCCGGGGTGAAAAAAATTGAAACCGAAAGAATTGAAGTGAAATAGAGAAAATAGGAAGAACGCGCCACGAGATGCGCATTTGTGTGTTCCACGATTTACATGCGGTTCTCCGGGACTGCGATTCGTGCGTTTCCCATTTTTAACAATTTCTCGAACCGCGTGCCAGCTCGAAAACGAAAAATCCGTCCGAAAATTCGTATTTCAATAAATTTTCTGCGCGGGAATCGAAATAGCCGGAATGAACTGTTCAGAATAGATGGCAGGATTACTCGAATACTATTGTCCGTACTAAAGAATTACCATCCAGATCGAAAGTGGATCAAAACGGATCCGAGGCTTCAAGAGGGAAGCAATTGTTAGCCCCTCATTCTACAGGATTCTAACTGACAAATATCTCAACACATTAGATGTCAAAATCATTATGATAATCTCTATTCAGGATGATCGGAGATACTACACAATATAATTTCAACTGTACTGGTTTAATTCTGGCCGGGCCAATTAGTGCTCCGGAAGTCGACGACGTAGATCAGCTACTCGGGCCAGGTCCGGAGAAGCATCTGGGTAGCGCGATAATGGGGGTAGCAGATTCTACTAATTGACGGTATAGAGTAAGGGGTTCTCACACACGAACCTTTATTGTATACGAATTTTTAAAATTTTCAAGGAAAGTCTAAGGGTGAACAATATAACGTAGAAAATAAAAGGGTGGCGAGCTGTCGCGACAAAAAATGTACGGTGGCGGGCGTAAACCTAATTAAAAGTTGCGTGCCGTCACGCAGGGTCGTTCATTGCAAACAATAATCGCGCCACTAGAAATCAATCCCGTCGATGTTTTATTAGCCGAGCGACGAGCCACGTCAACCAGACATCGACGAGATTGTTCCCCGAACTTCCATTGCTGCTATCGGGGACAAAAAAAAAAGAAAAAAAAATATGCGACCGCGTACAAACGACCACCAATACATTTCACCAACACCGCAACTCGCAATGCATCAACGCCGGCAATTTTTAGGCAGCTGGCGGTGGCCGGTGGTAGGGGAGCCTGGCTTTTGATGCATCGCCGTAATATCGGCGATACATTAATTCAAGGTGAATGGGAAATATATCAGCCAACCACATAATTTTCGCTCAGCCTCTGCTCGCGTACGCTTTTCCCTATTTATTTCCTCGAATCGTCCCTCCGCGGTTTGTTAAATAAGTCTCCAATGCGTCCGCACGGAATCCGCGATTCTGATCTATGCTCGTTTCTCGTCTGCGATGGCTCTTGAAATTTTCAGTTAGCCTGTGCAACTATCGAGAGTCGTATTTGTTGATTTTAGATCGCTGGGAAATGGCGAAACCATTTCACATAAAATGGCGAAATCACATAAGAATGTTAAATTATTAATAAATTATTAACATTTTAGGCTGAACTCCGCTTTGAGGGACAGAAAATTTTCACCTCTTTTTTTATATAATCAAAATAAACAGATCATATAATATAAAAAAAAAAACAGATTTTTACGAGAAAATGCTAAAGATGTAAATTTTAATTTCCACAAGAAATTGCTATTAATTACAGGTAATTAGTTTACGAAATATTACGGTATTTATTTTATTTATTTATTTCCGTATCACAGGATATCGTCGCGGGTATGCCGAAGGGTAAGAACTAATAGAATTTCACAAAGTGATTTATTGCTTCTAGTAAAATAGCGTCCCGGCGAAACTGAAGAAAATAAACGAGTCCAGCTTTAAAACTTGAAGAAGGAAATGTGTTCTTCTGGAAGTACTTTATGCGCCACTTTCTTCTTCACTTCGTTTTGTAGTATTCCATATTTATTAGTTCCGCAAGCGGCTAACGAAAGGCTATCTCGTTGAACCGGGATCTCAAGGCAATAGTTTCCGCCTCTTTGTCTACGTCGCCTACGAAACGGACTGCTTAATTCTATTCGCCCCGTATCGACACTTCGACTGTGGATTAATTCACGGTGCTAATTAAATGGTAATTTTTGTGAACGGGACGGGGCAGTCCCTCTTGCGCTTCGACGTCACGTTATTGTTGGGCCCGAAGAATTCGATTAACGTCGCCAAACCTTTCGTTTAATGACCGTCCAAATCAATTGATATACGTTTTCAATTCTTCGATCGTCAAATATCTGTTTAGAGATATAAAAATATAGTACAGTAAAGTCTTGATCTAAAAAGGAGCAGTTTATTAATGTGCGTGGGAGAAGATTAAATAAAAAGAACGAAACTGTAATTTGTTTAATAAAGATCCAAACGCGCGAAGGAGATCGCAGCTTGAAATTAAATTAAAAGACTGATTTTCTCACAGGCGCGACACTGGTCTTCGAATTCATTCGGGTTTAATATTTGATTATAAGAGACGAGCGAGCTTTCAGTTTGTTACGAAAAACTCGTACGTTTGCTCGTATTTGTCCACTTACGTCGAAAGTATTTCACTGCACGTGGACTCCGCTATAACCGACACATGTGCAGAGCATTCAGTGAGTTTTCATTAAAACTTTATGAGGTCTCCGTTCACAAAAAATCCTTATATTACTTCTCTATATACAAATAATAAAGTTGTTTTCATAGCTGAACCATTCGTTTCTTTCTAAATGCATCTACGAGAGGAGGGGTGGGTCGTAATTGAAGCACAATATGTTGCGCGCATAATTTCTCCTTGCCGAGTTTGTCATTTTCCTTTCTCGCCTAACGAACTCGCCGTGTGCAGATAACATTCGCCCCGAGACAACGCTAATAGTAAAAATGAACAGAAATTATAGGCGGCCGCACGCGAGCTTGCTCAATTACACGGCTTTTCTAGGAAACTCCTGTTATTACACTTAAACTTCGCGATTCTTACTGTGATACGAAAGGGGACAGGTTTTTTCAGAGACCTTTTGCAACTGGAAAGTAAATTTTTTACGGGCAAGAATAATTAAACTTTATAGTTCGTAATTAAATATAATTTTGAGTCGTTCGAGCTTGTTCTTGAAAATTTCATGGGGGAATTTGTGCAATTATTCTACGGGCGTCTACCAGAGACTTTATTTCTATACTACAAGGAATTTTCACTTGTCATAAAAGTTTATGAAACATTTCAAAATGCATTATAATCCCAAACGGGAATTAAGTTTGATTGAATCAGCAGCTGTATCACGGATAATATTAATTTTTATATACTCTAATAAACACAGTGTTTAAAACATGTTAACAACGTGTTAAACACAGTTCAGGGAAGTTACATAAACCTAGCGAGACAGACGACCAGAATTCGAGGATCTACTGCGAGGACGGAGTGGAATAGCCAAAATTGGCGTAACATATATCTCTAATTGCATTAGAAGCGAGCTAAAGCGTCCGCGTGGTGCGTACAGAAAGATATTAATATCGTACGCAATAATAATTCGGCGACGTGTTCACCGTAGCGGATGGACATCGTATCGATGAGCATTGGTCGGCCGAATTCCCAGCGTGAACGTTGGTAAGGCTCGCAAACAATGCGAAAGTGGGCGGCCCGGGCCGACCCGGCAAAATCTGGTCAAACAAAACACGTGTGCCATACGCATATATCGAATTATAACTCCGCATCAACCATTTATCAAATGCAGAACACATTCAGTGCATGTCGTTCGCCATTTGCGTGAACGTCGAGCGAGGATTGCGCGTATATACCGAACGGCCCGTGAACAGAGAAAGAAGACCCTAAAGTTGAACGAGGATCCACGGGAAACCGTAAACGGGGACAGACAAATCTGCACACAAAGGTATCAGAGAGAGCATGTGCGTGTGTGTACGTATGCATGTCTGGAGGAGTACGAGATACACCGAGGATCCACGTTGAACAGACAAAGAGAACGAGAGAGAATCCAAACAGGTAGTTATAGAGGTCAGGGAATAATCAGCACGAAGCCAACACGTCCAACGTTCCATGGAATTGACCCCTTCCTGAGTGGCCGAAATACAAACAATGATGAAACCTCCATGAGGATCGATCGATTATGGTTCCAACGTTACGCAGGGTGCTAATGTTCGCGGCGATGCTTGGCCGGAGTCTGATATTCGTCGGTTACAATTGCACGACCCACCGGATTACAACTGTTCCGAAAACGCCGAAATCGCAACGCTCCGTTGCTGTTTTGCCACGCGCGATTGCCAAACGTTCGCACACTGTGCCGGAAACCGATCAAAGAAACGAGCCGAGCGTCTATTATCTTCTCCAACTTCAGTTTCGATCTATGTACTTATTAATACGATTCCCATTATTAACTGTACCGTAATCATAACAATCTCGCTGCCTCTCTGCATCGAATAAACATTGTCAGTGATCCTAGTTTTAAGTGTAGTTATAGCTCCGAGGACTTAGATCATGTTTTATGGCAGTGTCGTCTTTATGATTCTCAAAAAATTAAATTAGTTAATAAGTTGCGTAAAATTAAGTTTTTTCTACCATTAAAAGCGGACATTTTCTTTGCTAAACCTAATGCTAAAGCCTGTGAATATATTTTTCAGTTTTTATGCGACTGCAATCTTCATCTCTAGAAATTATTAATTCTGTCATTGTACACTAACTGTAAGACTTCCGTTAAAAAATATTGTTAAAGCCGAAATAAACCTATAATAGGTTTCAGTGGATCAATAAAAAAAAATTAACTGTACCGTGCTATGTTTTTCGGAAGAAGCTGGACAAAGTGATACAACAGATATTCGTATTTTTTTACTATTCACTGTACTAGTGTTCTATTCATTGTCTACAATCTGCAAGTAAAAGTAAACTTCTCGATTTTCGGATTTCATGCAAAAAATACGAATGAAAATGAAACTAGACCAGCACCGCCTCTGTGCAAAGTTTCCGCGAGGCAAACAAAACTCGGGTAAATCAATTACCGGGAGGAGAAAGGGAGGTTCGAGGAGCAGCCTCCGATGGCAGTTACATTACCAGTTAGTTTTAATATCGGTCATGAATTATTTAAAGTATCGGCTACTCGCGATCGACCGATCGGTCAGAGGCGAGCTAGGGCGCGAGTCCGGGGATCCTAATTCTCATTCACGGGCCGTCTCCCGATCTCTTTAATCGGTGCCCCGGGTAGAATTTAGGATTTTTCGAGGCGGTCTCCTTGGTGGAAGCCTGTGTCTGTGGCGCACGCGCCTGCGAATTCGAATTATCTTGGTACTCCAAGAGCCTGGAGAGAGTGAGAGAGAGGAGGGGATGGGATGTAGAGTTGGGAACTGAGGAGGACAACGATTTCCAGGAGTGGAGAGAGCGTTCCGTCCCGGTCCGTTCCGTTCTGTCCGTCGGCCATTTATTCAGCCGCTGGTCCACTTTTAAGGCCGAAGGAAAGGAATTAGAGATTCAAAAATAAGGGACCTTTTCCTCGTTAGCGAGTTCAGGATCCCGTGGAATGGGAGAGCCAGGAAGGATGGCCAACGCAGAGGCGCCGGACGAAGAAAACGCCGAGAGAGCGTGCGACAACGACGACGACAACGAAGGAAAGAAGAAAGAGGGCAGAGACAGTGAAATGAAATGAACTTAGGCTGGAATTCGAGCATTCGTAGTTTATTCTCGTACTTTAATTACCTAGTTATCCTCCGTCGATTTACATAATGCAGTTCGGCCATCGCGGGGGTGGCGACTCTGCAACCGAGAGTTTCCAATCGGTTCGACAACTCCCTTGTGGATAGCTAATCGGCGAGTGGTGGGACGGGTTGGGGGATGTGCTAAGGGTGGAGGAGGGTATTCATTCCTTTAGGCTCCCTCGATCGTTATAACCCATTATTCCATATTGGTTCTATGGTAAGAACAGTTCTATGAGGATTCTCTGTGTATGAAGTGCGGTCTCTTGAGTTGGGGTCGTACAAAGAAAATGAACCAGAGTTTTTCAATATGAATTCAAGGCGAAGTGTTTGCTCGAACTGGATGATGTTATTACAGGCGTCCTCAAGTACATTGTCGAATCTGCGTTGCGCGTGGGCGTACTTTCGGAGAGGGGAGATCTAGGTTAGGCTAAGAGGATATCTAAGGAACGTTCAGGTTCGTGTTTTCCGCAATCGATGCAGACAATTTATATTTCACATAAAGAACTCCAGTCTAATTACAACAATCCTGATCGCGCCAGTAAAATTCACGACTTTTCATCACGAAAAAACGCAACTTCCATAAAAAGCACCAACGCCCACCAAACGCAATTACTTCCAATCCTCCCCTGGCTCGAAATCGCATTACTTCATAATCCCGCGAAGGGATAAGAAAAGCTGATCACACCGTCCGATTGCAATTAATTGCGAACAAGATCGTTGCACCGGTCGGCAAACTGGGCCGCGAAAGATATACGCGAAGGTATCACGCAGCTCTATGCCTTGAGGAAACGTGATCTGGCTGTTTCCCGCTCGTCGACGCTTGGGGACGACTTGCATACATACACACGTTTGCCGTCGAAGTATCTGGACTGGGACGCGGTGTATACATTAGAGACCCTGGCGAATTCGAAGAGACACACCCGCGGAACATCGTTATAACTCGCGAAATCGTCCGCAACCTTCTGCGTCTGTTGGGCCGGTGGGTTTCGCCAGTATCCCACGCTGGTCGAAGGAAACGTGACTGGGCGATCATAACTCGAAAGTAGTCGTCGTACAACCGGCGAGGCAGCGGGATAACGAGACCAGGCTGCTAGGGTTAATGGGTTAACAGGACAGTGAAGCTGGTGTATCGTGGCCGCGTCGCCCTTAATTCACCACTCGTGGGATCGACTCCGTTGGAAAAAGAAAGGAGGAGCACCATGGTACCATGCACATTGAGTCGGCCACCTTTCCCTTCGCTGAGCACGCGTGCTCGCTTCGCCCCGGTGCTAGATCCTTCTAGTTGCTCGCTATTGCCGTCCACGAGAAGATGCCACGTGAAATGACAGAGGGGCAACCCTCTCTTAAGCGGATACCCTACCCTTAACTAGTAGGGCTACTGAGTTCGTAAGCGAGATATAGTCACACATTTTAACGGCGCTACGAATACATTTTACTAGAGCCGTAAATACACGTGACTCGAGACATGCCGTTGCCGAAATTCTTTCAAGATGGCTAGGCAAAGGTTTATCGCTCTTCATCATCCTCTTCCATCAATAACAACAATGTGTGTGGTAGTAGATGAAAGGTTTCCTCTCGTGTACGAATGATATGTTCGTGTCGGAAAAGGAACACAGAATACGGCGAGCAGTCTTCTGATTGGCTGATGCTTGGGATGAAAGAGCTAACTCGAACCTAGACGGGAATGAAATAGCAGAGAGAAAGCTAGGGAAATGAAGAAGAAGAAGAAGCAGAGACGAAGTAAAAAAGAAAGGCAGTGTGAGCTAGCCTGGATACGAAACGAAGCACGTCGAGGATCGAGTCTACTCGAATCGAGTCGACAAGGGCTGGCGTAAGAGGTGACACAACTGACACCTCGTAATACCAGGACTTGGACTGACGCCAGTTTGCATAAGAACTGCACATCCGGCGCGCACCCGATGTGCTTGTACGAAGCCAGTAACCGTGTAGCAACCGCCGTTTCCTCCGGCTTGCAGCACTCGCTATCTATTCGATAGTCAATATTACGTGACACAACAGACTCCTACGTGCACACTCTCGGCCTGTGACAGCCCGGCGGCGTCGTGCGCGCTGCCACCGAGCCAAGGTAATGGAATATTGTCGTGTTGAATCCACGACGGATATCGCCTATGACTTTCGTATGCGAGCTACCCTCCGACGCCGACGCCGTTCGTAAACGCTGTAGAAACCGGAGCTATTCCAAAGGGGGAACGGAATTGCGTTCCCGAGAATAATGTCCCGTGTCAGTTAGTGAGGAGGTATTCGCGATGAGGTATTCGCTAACGCGGAAAAGAAATGAGCGGTTAACGTTTCTTGAATACGCCGCGACTTTTTCGCGAGACCCGACGACGCTACAACCAAAGAAAACCCGTGAAGAACCTTCCCACGTTTACCGGATAATTTCGCGTGTCCTCGGTTTAGCACATCTGCAAGCCGACCCGACAGTCTGACACTGTCAGTGTCGACGGGCGCGTGGCTATGGAGTTAATTCGCTGAGAGATGTTGCAAGCGTGCATGCCCCGTTACATTGACATCGTTTTTCGCAAGGAAAGTGGTTAGGTGGCATCGTTGTTAACGTAATTGATCGGCGATGGAGAGGAGATGAACGGTTTTAACTACCGCACCGGTGGAAATATTTCGTTTCAGTCCACTTGGAGCCGTGTGAAATTTTTTTTTATCATAATTCTGATATTAATTTTATCGTCTCAGACTGAATTTTCAAGAAATTTGTTGGAATTGTACATTATAAAATTCAACAGAATTTAATGCAAATATTAATGCAGGAAATAAAGTACTTTTAAAATGATTTATAAAAATCGGGGCGTGTATATCGGCTATCAATTGATTTTCGGTTACAATGTATAATTTTGGAATACATGGAGTGGACATCCTCGGTAAATAGATTTATGGAAATCGTTTTGGCTGGAATAGCCCGAGCATTTTGCGAGCGTATATTTGACTAAAATCATCGTGCATTGAGAGCACTAGCGGTAACCTCGAGTCATTGATCAAGGGATTTTGGCGCTGCGGGGTTTAGCCACTGAATCAAATTTACCGGATCGACCGACAAAAAAAAACCTCGAAAACGAGGAAAAAGTGGAACGCGTAAAAATTTCAAGCTGCGAAAATACGCATCAATCAGTTCGGGAACAGGATCTGGAAATAAACAATGGTTGGTGGATTCAACGCCAGAGTACGGTTCCGACGAGATGGAACGTCAAACATTCGCGTCAGCATTACCTATGAGTCCCGGAATGTTTTCGGGGAAAACTCATTTCACAGAGAAGTAACTTTTTTATAGGGACATCTCAGGAGTCGTGTTTATACCAATAATATGGCACCAACGTTTCCAGCATTAACCTTCGGATTGTGCTCGTGTCACGTTTATTAGCTTCCTGATAAAAGGAAATTCCTCATAAACCTTTCCGAAATTAAAAATGCAGATCCCTCTAAAATTGAAGCGTTTATATGACCTTTGACCATTTGAGCAATTTTACAGAAATCTTTATCGAAGAAGAAATGTTGAAGAAAAATGGAATTTGTTGTGAAACTAAAAATGTCTGCAGGGAGAACCAGCCCATAGAACCATCTAACTAGATTATCGCCATTCACGTTCCCCAGCCAGATAGAATAAACACCATTAAACACAGCAGGCAGCAAAAATTCATCTACAATATTGAATCATATACGAATCTATTGAAACAAATCTTTTAATTCTGCATCGTTCCGTTTTCCCGTAATAAATTCCAAAAAGTACCTATTTCAGTACGATTTTTTAGGAGATTATCTTCAGAAAAAGTGAACTGTAGAACACATACAATAAACACAATTAAACACAGCAAGTAACAAAAATTCATCTACAATACTGAATCATGTGCAAATCTATCGCAAAAATTTTTTTAATTCAGCATCGTTCCGTTTTCCTGTAATAAATTCTTAAAATTGACCTATCCCAGTACGGTTTTTTCGGAGCCTGTCTTCAGGAAAAAACGGACTGTAGAACCACCATCAAACTGGATTATTGGCGTCCGTGTTCTACCCTAGATGGGTATTAAACAAACTTTTAAGGACATTCTTGCAGTGACTCGGTTCGAGAAGTGGTAGAGCGGCAGCGATCGGCTCGCTAATCGATCGAAAATCTCGTCGAACTTAACGAACAGAAACGTTTCCCTTCCGGGTAGCCATCGATACGAGCTGACGCAGCTCGGCAACCGAACTGCTCCAAGCGCAAAGTGATTCCGGTGTGCGTTCTAACACTCGCGGCATAGATGACGATGGATGCTCGCAGGATTGTATTTATCTGTTGGCCGGGGCTGCTGCGACTTCAGGCGGTGCTGCTGCGCCAGTACAAAGTACCGATTACAGAATTCACGGACCGTGTTATTTATCGACTATTGAATTTCAGATCGTAGATTTTCCTCTCTAATTCATATCTAACCGGCGATGTTTATGGCCGAAACGAACGCTGGCTATCACGAGCGAGATTATCATAAGATCACGGATTTTTCTGCGGTGACAAAGTTGTCTGCGGTAATTGTGGAATATAGAAGTTACACACGTGTATTTCTACATCAATTTTTAAATCATATCTCGCGTCAACACACTGAACTGTGCGAGATCGATATTTTCCATTTGTTCGTGTTATACCAAATTTAAATAATGGAATCGCTGTTTTCTTGTGGAACTTCTATTTATCATAAAGGATGCTATTACAAGTTCAAATTTTGAAACCATATATACATTTTCTAAGTGATATTTTTTATAATAGTTTCTGAACAGTCTCGGAAATTGCATTATAGCAAAATCCTCTAAAAAATCCTCGACTAAAATCTTCTTCTTTGTATAAAACACTTTTGATTGTAAATTATGTTGTCACTAATGACCTAGCTGTTAATGCGACCACATTAATATAAACAATAAATAAATAAATAAATAAATTTATTTATAAAAATATCTTCATCATTGCAAAGGCCCAGTATCTACTTCTGAAATAATTTTTAAATTATGACCACCGTGAAATTATTTACGACTGTTTCTCACCTGTAATCTCATAAATTGCATTGTAGCCTGTAGTCCATTGAAAAATTGCAGACCGAAAAAGCTTCAAAGAGTACTGCCATATAAAACGATTTTCAGCGTTTCTATCATTGCGAAGGCATTGTTTCTGCTTCCAATATAATGTTTAAATTTATTATGAACACCGTGAAATGATCTAGGAGTATTTTTCCATGTAGCCTGCCGATTGGTTCCAGCGCGCTGTTACCGGCGGCCATTCGTTTCCTCTGTCAATTGGCAGTGTCAGTCGGAATTCTATAGCGAAACGGCGTTTCTTCTTCCGTGACAGGGATCGACTGACGGTCGAAGGGAACGGCGGAAACGTTAGTCGTGTACGTCCCCGTTCGCGGATTGTTCCGGGGCAGTTTGAAATTTCAGGCACGCGTCCCGTTTCGTAGCCGACACACACACACACACAAACACATAGACACGCGATAACGAGAAACGGTCCCGCAGAGCGGTTTACCGCCCTGACAAATTTTCAATCTTAAAGTTACGGGCCTCCGGGATTATGTTTCGCTTCCCACGATCCCTATAAATCAGCTGCACCAATTAATGGCTACGAAATGCGGGACGTTCTACAAGACGTTCGCAACACGTTCGGTCGAACTTGATTAATGTACGCGGTGCACATAGTGTTAGATTCTGGGATAGGTACATTGGGTTCCGTTCAATGCAAATGGTTATTGTCGGGATGTGTGCGAATTTCCGTTGGTGAAAAACGAGCTGATATATATCGGGTAGTCTGCGGATTTTACGCGATTATTGGACGCCGCGATGTGTGAAATATTGTCAGCGAAGAAGAAGCTTGGGGACGACGGACTGAAATGGTTAATGGTAAAAGGAAATTTATCAGTCAGTCTAATTGCGTCTACATAAAGATGAATATCTTTCAGAACCTGTCAATGTGAAAATTGGAATATTGCAGCAATAATTGAATATAATGTATTTTATGATTTATGCTAAGCCTGTGACCACGAACCAGAAGAGTGTGAGACATGGTCTTCCTGATCCAATCTTATACTCACGAATTGGAATTTGCATATCACACAACGGGCAAAGCACCGCAATTATCCGCGATTATCTACCGATCCTATGTATTAACGACTGAAAACAAACTAGAGCATAAGCGTTCGCCGAGGTTGATTCGACTGGTTGAGCCCGCGATTTAACATTGAAGGGAATGACACTTTTATGACGCCGGTGGCGTCAACGCGGCAAGTGGAGGATCGGTAAAATGATAACAGCCACGCGTCAGGTAACTGCCACGCAACCACGTGATATAATACACCGGCCGCGATGGTTATCGATGCTGTAAATATCGTATTACAAGGAATATTTAACGGGCCATTAAACCCGAATTGCACGGCCACGGATTTACGACGGATCAATGACTCTCCTCCCGGTTGCCCGTGCTCCTCTAACAGCCCCGGCTCTTGCGAGATGTCTTTTTTCCTTCGAGATTGAAGTTGAAGAGAACCAGGACCCTGTGTAACGGCCAGTTCGAAGGCGTGGTGATTTCTTGCATCGAACACACTGGGTAAACGCTTCCTGCTGATCAGTGCGGTACCAACAGCTGCGTCATTCCCGGGGAGATCTGATTTCCAGAGGCGAATCGTCGCTGTGTGCGTCCAATGTCGGCAGAAACGCGAGACGATTTACGTTTAAATGATAGGTATCGTTAGGGCAATGCAGCGCGCCGCGCCGAGCCGCGCGGTCGTGTCCGAGTTGCATGCACCATGAACGTATTCTCTCTTCTTCAACGGAGAGTAGATATCCCACCGGCAATCTGCTCGAAAATGACGATAAGAGCGTGCCTCTCTGATAGAGGATAATAATAATTAACATGTAGATGCGCTATCGTTCGGGAGTCCGACTTCACTTATCTGCCACGGCCGTTTTACCATGCGGCATTATTGCCTCGTAAATGAAACGTGAATCATTTGCTTCGCTGTCCTGTCGTCCATGCAGATTACCGTTCTGTTACGCTGTTTTCCAGGGCATCGCGGAAACTAGTCCTTTACGCGAATTATATATTTCGCGCGACTCCGATGATACTAGGATTTTTCGAATCAGCGTCCCTTCTCGCATGATGGCGACTCAAGCTTGGGATGAAGCCTCCAGTAAGACTCTACTAAATGTTAGTGTGATTCTGCTCTTTTAAATCGAAATAGAAATTTTGTTTGTCCGTGACCAATGCGTGATCAATGTTTTCTTTTTTGTACAAGGTACTTTAAAATTATACGTCGTGACTGTATCGTGATCTTAAACTTCTGGATCGGTGGAGATCTGTTAAAAAAGTGGGCCGCAAAATTGACCTTGACCTTGAATCCCGAGGTCCAAGTTGTTTTTCATTGCATAAACAATAGTCTCGAAGGAGAACCTTGGGTCTCAAGTCAATCATTCTCTTAGAAAACGACTTTAATGTTTCGCAAAGTATTTTATTCATTATGATGAAAGGATATTCAGTACCAGCTCATCCGGAATTGTGTAAACGGTGAAAACACAATATTTACAAAGTAACCAACAATTTCCATTGATCTCGATGGAATCCCATTAAAGACATCGGCCCTGTCGCCGCCGCCGCGTCGCGGTGTAACTAACTTCTTGCCGGCGGCAGATGGAGGAAAGTTTCGAGGCCTTGATCCACACTGTCGTAGGAAAAAGATAATTACATCGATTCGGAATCCCCTCGATCCACGATCAGGCTCCGTTAAGGCCGACTATCTCCTGGCGGAATCAATTGCGTTCTTTGATGCAACGCGGAAGAATCGATCCAACCGCCGATTGTAAAAGGCCACGGTTGCTGAGTGCTCGTTGGGTAATTGATTTTCAGCGGTCCATCAATCCAAAGGATTTTGCGAAATTCTTGCGGGGGCGGAGCACACTCAAAGCGAATGGTCGTTCAAATGACTACACGGTTGATGGCTTTGAGAAAGTTTCCACCGTGACGAGGAATTTAAAAAAGAAACCTCTGGTTCTAGCGTACGCTGCGGAAAAATAAAACAGTGATCCTCCATTGTTATCCAGGAAAAACAGAACAATTATTTTTGTCGAATCGTAGAAAATGACATTAATCTCTGTGCAGTATGTGGCTTGCTTTAATAAATGAATATTGTATTTTAAGTCAAAAGTATGAACAGTGTGATTTTACAAAAGGGAAGGTCGATTTTACAAAAGGATGACGATTTTTAGAAAGACAAGAAGTAATGATTATTGTCAGGTCATAGCAGGAAATCCTTTAATTTATTTTCCAAGACGTGTTAGCGTAATGGATCGACACTCATGCAAAAGCAGAGAAATGGCGAACCGTGGAAATTCTCATGGATCCTCTTTCTCTGCCACATCACGCTTTGTTATTGGCCCTCGCGGTTAACGATGAATAGTGTGACTAAAAAGCTCACAGCTTCAGGCAGTT
Source organism: Lasioglossum zephyrum (assembly GCA_028455615.1). Classification (NCBI taxonomy): domain Eukaryota; kingdom Metazoa; phylum Arthropoda; class Insecta; order Hymenoptera; family Halictidae; genus Lasioglossum; species Lasioglossum zephyrum. Next base: position 5,053,665 of record CM052324.1, on the reverse strand, counting down.
TTTCTTCCCCCGGCCTTCTTTCTTTTCTGGCTTCCTCTTGCTGACATCGTCTACTACTTCCAGACTCGGCCACTTCTTGCCAGCGTTTCTTCCGTTTACGTGATTTCATTGATGTAACCGCTTGACCAGGACCCTTTCTGTGGTAATTAATTTCGCTCGTCCTTCTTGCCACTTTGTTAGTTGCAATTACAGTATTATACATAGTCAAAAATGACTAACACTGAATTTGTTTTGACTGCTGGATCATTAATGTGCATTGTACGATCGTAGGAACGTTTGTTGGTAGTGCGTAGCAATTAACGAAATGGATGCTCCAATCTTGTTTCTTTAGTTTCGAGATTTTACTTTTATTTCCTGTTCCATCTTTCCTTCTACGGATCATTAAGTTGCGGTTTTTGTTCCCTGGTCTCTCTTAAAGTTTTGCTTCTTTTGGATTGTCGTTTCTACCCATAAATAGATTGTACAGCGGCATCTTCAATACCAAAGTCTAGCGTAAGCCTTAAGCGCGTTGTTTTACACGGTGCAATAAATTTCATTCTAAACTACGTGATATAAAGTGTCTTGAGTAACCAGGACACCTGGTTATAGGATCATGAACGATAAATAGATGATTATATGCTCTCCTATCAACTAAGATACGTTGAAAAACCTTTTACAAACTACACTGTCGCATCGAAGCTCCAGAGAAGATTTTATTTAATCGCATCCTCTATACAAAGTAATAATAAGCTTTGAACGAACTGTGCGTGTTAAGGAAACTGTACAAGAAATTTACGTTGAAATGTTTATCTTGATATTCAGAAAAATAATCTACATTATAAATTGATGGTGAGATTTTTATTTGAAAGGTAGCAAACATTTATTTCGATCTTAGAAGAGAATCCATCTGCTTCAGAAAATTATGCAACTCATAATACACTATTACACAGCCGGCGAAGTTTACCACAAGTCAAAAACCTCCCGTTATATATATATTATTAATGCAAATTTCAGGATCGCCTTTAATCTTTAAGTCGGATAATCCTCCGATGAACGACTTAGGTCAGGTGTTAGGTCCAAGTTTGATCGAAATACATTTACCCAAAATCAGACGGCAAGTATCTTTGAAAGTAACATGAAGATATACTATCTAATTTCAATTAGCGTTCAACTATAGAATTTTGAACTTGAATAGGTTCGGAAACCGAGGATTAAGATGACAGGGATTAGACAGGATTTCGAAGATGGTCGGAGTCGACCATAAACGAGCGATCTATCGTCTCGATTCCCCATCCAATCTTCGAGTTCAACGATTCATCTCCCTCGTGGATCAATGCCGACTTTTTTTATGGAAGTATTGATCGGTGACTAAAACGAACGACCATCAGTTTACTGCTGGACAATCTTCTTTGTGACTTCGCATTTTATATCTCGAGGAGATCGCTGAATTTAAATAAAGAGACTTGTCAAATAATATGCAAATTTGAAAAGACCCAAATTTCAGCAAAGAAATTCGCCGAATAATTTTTATTGCTGACATTTAAAAGCATTGTTAGAACAATGCGTACGATAATTCAACTTTTTCGTTCATATAAAACCCACGTGACGAGCAGATAGATCATCCGACGATCAATCAGCACGACAGATGGTTCCGAAAAGGGGTAGGCTTAAAGGTCTGTTCATCTGCCATGGAAAAAAATATTACCCTGTATACGTAAATCGATCGCTATAAATTTTATTGACGGATTCCTGCGCAATGTTGTCCGATGAAAACGCTGTCAATTACGTAATTGTTCATTTACATGTGTATATATCTAGATATATTGCGATCTTAAAGATCAATTAACACAATTTTATAATTTAACCATCCTTTAAAGTAATATGATTTTGACAAAATTATTTGAAAGAACGGCGTCTGAATTGCGGCGTTGCAAAAGGTCGTCAGTTTCTATGAGATGAGGCATTCGTTTAGAAGGGAAGAGCCGTCTCGAATTTCGAAATTGAAAATTTTCCGCCGTCAAAAGCCGCGTCGGGACGGGCGGGCACGTCCAGCGGAAAAGTTTACAGTTCTTTCATTTTTCCGTGCAATCTCTTTTAAAAATAAGACAGGAATTCTCGTCAAAATGGCGTCCACTCATCATCCGACATTCCAGCAATCTGCGGGGCTGGGTTGGCTGTGTACCGGGGGCTCTGTTCCTTCTTGGCCGGTGGATTTTCTGGAATGCGCGGTGCGCGCTCGATATCTTGTGCCAACCGCGCTCGTAACGCCTCCATCGTGCCGCAATAAATTGGATCTAGTTAACTTTAGAACCGCGATACGTTTCTGATAGAGAATTTAATACTTCATGGGGCGGCGGTAGGGTGCAAAGCAGCCGTAGCTACACCCGGAGTCGAGGAAAATTTTCCCTGGCGATCCTGTTCCTCTATTCTCGGCACGGGAGAACCCCTCGCGGAAGCATAATAAAATTTCCGTAAAGAAAACGGAGGACGCCGCGACAGACGCCGAGTGGAATTTCCTTGTCTTCTCAAGAAGTAGCTCTTTCCGTCGACGACGACGACGAAGCCGATGCACAGTGAAATGATTCAGCAAAATAACTAGACACGCCAACTATTACATCTTCGTTATTTTTGAGTTCATCGAAAAGTTATGTTGTTTCAAGGGGCCCGATAAGGGTCGAGAAGTCTGGATATTATTTTTCACAAGATTTCATTATTATTTCTATTACTTTTAAAAATGGAATTTGACGTATTCTTATGCACCAAGAAAAATCAAAGTCGATGACTCGGACGGTGCACCATTTTTACAATTTTATGGTCGATGTTTAAAAATAGTCGTACAGAATAGTCAGATTTACGAAACAGCTCTTGTGATCTTTAATTTCTCCAATGCCTGTACTGTTTTAAATTGGATGTACTAACTTTTCTTGTAAATGTATAAAATCACTGTCTAATAATGAGAAAGTGAAACTTTGACATTTAAATAGTTTGCCCGATGTCCAAGAAAGTAGGCGTTTCGCGCGTGTCGTGGCGCTATTACAGCACCCTCAAACCCATTTCATCCTTTGGCTCTCCTCGGAAAAACTTTTGTTGATTTCCGCGAATTCATCTCCGCTAATAGGATTTTAATAAAACAACGACTGAGAAACTTGGTTGAATCGGGCACAATTGGTAGCAATTAATTATGCCGCCGCAGCGGATTAGAACTTCCCGTCGCCTTTCCGCGCGCCTGAAAGCCACCCCCGCGATCTAGTTAGGCGCCTCGCGTAATTCCATGCTTCTCGTGTTTTGTGCGACGACGCTGTAAGGCGGCGCATTGTAGACGCAATTATCGAAACGGATATTATTGTTGCTCCGCGCAACCCGGGGAATTGTGACGTCGCTGAGCCGACTGTTTATGCGATTGCGCTGGTAACGGAGTAATGAGCTAATTACTGAACTAAATTCGTGCTATTTGATGGGTGATTCGAGGATGTGACATTACCTGTGCAATGTTCAATCACACAAGTTCAAGGAAAAGTGGTTAACCCTTTGTGGATGAAGGTTTTCTAAAATATTTTTCTTGGAGAACTAGATTACATGTACAAGTCTTATGTATAGTTTAACTCAATTAAATTCGTGGCAATTAAACTAAATGAATTGCGGATATCAGAAAGACTACATGGAATATTTTAAAAAATTATTAATTAAAACTGTGAATGGTCCTAAAAATTGTTACGATAATGAGAACGAATATGGTTTTATAACGTGAACGGTGTATTTTCATTAAAATTCTTGGATCTACCGAACTGGGAACGAAAACGAAGATTAACCAGATTATTCATTCAAATGTTATATTGTATCTACTTTTGCAAGTTTTAATTCACAATTGCGCATATGAATGTTTCCAGTGAATTTCAGAGCAATCATCGTGTAGGTAGATTCATTTACGAAAGTTCTGGCAGTGCAGAATTACATAATATTTTTTCAAATAAATGTCGAGACAAATATTGCATCGATGTATAAATTTACGATCACGGGAATGACGGTATTTTTAGCATATAAAATAGCGTGCCACATTTTTCATTGAAATTCCCTGCAGTCGCAATATATCTACATGTACGTGAACAATTACATAAATTACGGTGTTTTTTCACACTTTACAATCAGCTCGAGAGAAAATTAATTTAGAAAATTTGGGCATTACTATTTTGTGGACTAAAGTGACAAAATAGGCAAAAATATGAGAGAAATTTATTCGATATTAGTGATGAATATAAAGTGTGTACGTATCGTAAGAGTGGGTTTTAAGAACTCGCTTGCCGAAAACGTGTTGAGTAGATTTTTTCGCGAGTGACACCCGATTTCTCGAGGACCCTTGCAATCGGAAATAGCAGAAAAAGATGAAGACGACTTTCAGGGTAAGTGGGCGTTACAAGATCGTTGGCACGCTTCCTAGTATGAACCACGATATTTCAGAAACTTTTGAAGTTGTCTCGTCCCCTTAGGGCGGAGACGATTTGCCAGCTTTCGCGTAAGTAGTGACGAGCATTCAATTCTCTCTCTTGTGAGTTTTCAAGCAATTTGGTCATGTAAAGGGTCCGATCGCCTTAAATGTTACTCGAAACTTGAACCGTTTGAAAATTCCGAAGAACTTTCCGAAGACTTAAGGCTCTCGGGGAGCTCGTAATGAATTTAAAAGAACTTCGAGAAACCTCGAAGTTATGAACAATTGATATTGTTCGCGTGTTTTATGCGCTATAAATATTCTACGGAGCGTTAAACATCGACCTGACCGAGCAAAGTATTACATTTGCTACGTTTACTTCCATATAGACATTCATTCATATTTCAAAGACTTTAACGATTAAAATGTATTAAGAATTATGATTGTAATTATGCCATTTTCAAGTTTACACATTACGTAGTAATTTCAAGATGCATTACAACGACGAATCGCGCTGTTACTAGACTGTAATGTCTTACAACTTGTTAGTATCAAAGCAATGTAAGCTGATATAACCAGATTAACTCCTAAAGTGCCTTTAGTACGTTTGTATACACTCGCAACATTATTTCCCAGATGCGTTTCTTGTTTCATGCACATGAAAATGCTCGTACTTCGTTCCACAATAAACCGTCCTCAGAATTAATGCATTACGTGAAAAAGACAGTTGAAAAAATTTCATTTGCGTTTCCGTACTTAGTGTGCACATTCAAGAATTTAATCATGGTAAGATAAACACTAATCAAATTGTTTTTATGAAAACACATGTCTTTTGTTAAAAAAAATTCTAAAGTGTACTTCTATAAAAACTCTGCGAACGTAACTTTTTTTATGCCATGCTTCCTGGTATCTTTTCAATTTTTATACGATATTGCTATGGTTCAGAGTTCATTATTTTGAATAATTATTACAAGGAAAAGTACATACACACACGAAAAATTACTGTGTGAACTGTAGACGTGTTAATACAAGTGAACATTAAATAGCGAACAATCATGAAAAAGGCTACTTTATTGGCGATTCTCGAATACCCACAACTTTTTCCTTCGTGAATACACGCTGCATAGCAACCGGAAACACGTCTAAACCTGAACAATCATTCCAGCAAAAATTCCTGCGGCCAGACACTGCACAGTTGAATGAAAACCGCATTATTCCTCACTGCCATTCTTCGTCTTTCGTAACCCACGACCAGACTTTACAAATCGATATTCTTTGAACGAGCAGAAACAATATCGAAAGAAATGCAACAATGAACGGTGAATTGGAACACTCGACAAAGCAATATTTTGAATATCGAGTTAAATAGTGACTTTGATTTACAATTAAACTACACGGAATTGTCATTAAACAATTTCTGGATTCTAGTATTGTTGAAACTAAGTATTCTCGTTCTACTTTCTTTTACAGCGACATATCTATTCGAGGCAGAATCTTCATTTCATGCAGCAACCAAATCAGAGATTCCAATCCGACTGGATGCTGCAGCATGTATGTGAGAATTCAATTTTAAAATATTGTTCCCAATATCAAAAGAATTTGTGATTCAAGATCCAAAACAGTCGGTGACATTAAGAATGCAATTCTACAATACTTATACAGTCAAACATGTGTATGACATTAAGAAAGTGTCTGAATAAATTTCGCGGACTTATTGGTCGCCGAAAATGTTGAGGAAACGTATACAACGAATCGATAGTGTATCGTCGTGGTTTATCGAACCCGTTCGCGGAATGACCATCTCGCAACGTCGCACTCCGCGTAATGAAGCGAACGTGTCCGTGGGAGAATTTGAATATTTTTAATAACTGTGAAAGTCGACGTACGAGCGACCGACCGGGAAAATTCACAAGCCGGGTTTTGAAGTCCCGTGCGCGCTTGCTCTTGTAACAGAGAACTCAAAGCAACAGAAAGTTTCGTCATCGTTCCGTCACTTCGGACCGAACTTCTCATTACGCAAGAACCCAGGTCTCTGCGCTCCCGGGCTTCACCCGCGCTCGCAGATATTACTTTCTCGGATTTCCATAAAAACATTGAACCGGAGGGGGTCTTTCATCTGCCACCCCTGGTCCGGCATTACTTCGCCCGTTCCTGCGATTGCTCGGTGCCGTTCCGCCACTAAGGTCCAAACATATTTTTCAGTCCTTTTTATCACTCGTCGTTCTGAGTAAGTGCTTCCCCTTTTTATTTCCTCCCGGCCAATGTGGACGTATTCAGAGCCATTCCTAATTCAATGCCAGCCACCTCTCTCCCCACTTCTTTCTCCGTCTTTAGCTCTTTCTCGAGCTCTAGACGCTCGATTTCTCTCTTTCTCCATCTCTAGCACTATCAAGCTGTAGAACTCTATCAATCTGTGGGTTGCAACCTCTGTCTCTCTTTTGTTCTCTATCTCTCTAACACTCTCTAACTAGCTTCCTCTATCTCCAGGTCTCCCTCCATCTACTTTGATTTTGACGTACTGGTACGTCATCGAGGGTCACCTCCCTAAAAAGCGCATTGGGCCCATCGCAAGAGCGACGAGACCAGTCGCGTCGGTAGGGGGTGCTTGGCAATATCGCGAGATCCCAGTAGGTCAGACCCATTAGCAAGAACCGCTGCTAAAATTCGAAGTGACCCTCCAATCATGGGACATTACGGTACGGTTCTCGGAACTGCACGGCTAAGGTAAACCACGAGTAAGATCCCGAACTTTCTAACTAACTTTATTACTAAGTGCCACATGTTGGCTACAGACCGGTCTGCTAAAGACAATAGCTCGATGCTACAAAGAATACTTCTTTGTCTCTGTCGATCTCTAGCTTCCTTTCTCGATTTTATTCCTTCTCTATCCATCTCTACCTCCGTTGTTCTCTTTATGCCTTCCTCTATCGATCCCTAGCTCTCTCGTTCTCTTTATGCCTTACTCTGTCGATCTCCGAGTTTGTCGATTTCTCTCGTTCCCCGGGCACAATCGGCGATCCCCCAAAGAACTCGCGTTTACGGAAATCTCGCCGGTGAACCGCGGGCGTCGCGTATTCATGAACCGAATTTCCCGTGGAATAGATACGCCAGACCGACGTTAAGTCGCGGTAACATACTTGCCAGAAACTATGTGCGTTCGAAAGCTTCCCGCTCGGAAACGCCGCAAACCTACACAGAAAGACGCCACTGATGCGATCGAGAACGATCCATGCTAAATGAGAAACGGAATTAGCGAGCGGATTCCGTGGTAACGCTTAACTGCTCGTATAATCGGAATCGGTTACAGAAATGTACATGGCTGACTGTACAAAAGCCAAATTTTCTGAAACCCGTGAAAACACAAACACCATAGGAAATCGAGTGGTACGAAAATTTGGTAAAAGCGAATTTTAATTGTCAGAAATCAAAATGTTACGACCTAACAAGTCGATTAAATGTTACTGTATGCACTGTTTAGTATTTCCCTTTAATTCGTCACATTCCTGGTAAAAATGACGAGGTGAAGTATCAAACCGTAAAGACAAAATGTACGGAGAATACTGTTACGCGTTCTTTACAATTCGTTAGAATTATTCACACAAGAAATACGTTTTTATACAACACCGCTGCTCTTGATTTTCTTATTGCCATATTAAAATAAGCTGCGGTAGATTAAATTAATCTGACATATAAAAATACTCGGAGTTAAAAAGCTGACGAACAGTAAGTTTTAAATTCATGCTAAATTCATAGCTTTCTATCATACGAGAGCTCACATTCTTTCACGTACTCCAAGTTTCGTATAAAAAGCTTAAAGAGTAAAAAGTTACAATAGCTCGTACAGTTGGCGGATAAGGTACGTTCACGCCGGGTTTTTCTTTGTTCGATGATTTCTGAAAATGAGAGAAAGTAGCTCGATAAAAGCTGGCAAAATTTGGGAATGAATCAGTATATTGAATCAATCAGTATATTGAAAAACTGTAAAATTAAAAACAGGATATTTTTCACCATTTCTAATATTTTCCCAGCCGAACAAAATAGTTGCAACATTTCGAAATTTCTGCTTTCAATCCAATCAAAAAGATTTTACACGGATTAGCTATACATATATCCAATAGCTTTCCACCAGTTTATCGATATATCGAAGGAAATATCGATTCGAAATACCGGTAACTTTGTCATAGTTATTTAAATACAATATAAATTCGGAAATACTTTCGGAATGAATATTGAAGTTTGTTCAGATTCGTATTGTTTATTGAATTTGGAGTCGGAAAGACAGATTCGGAATGCACACCGAAGCCGTGCCGAATGTGTTTTAGAGAAATAACTAACCGTGTTTATAGAACGGCTGTATTTTGCCTGAGCTATACACTTTTTTTAATAATTCAAATAGACTCCTCGGGTAAACAACCGGGGAGGAGATCAAAGATATAGGAACTTTTTCATTTGGGAAAAAAGAGGAAACTTTTCATTGAAGTTTTTTGCGAAATAACCTCAAAGTTGAAATTGAACTAAATTTTTAACGCTGGGAGCTTCCAACCTGTGGCCAACGGCAAGCAATTTTTTGACAAATATTTTTAGAATCAAAATTATTTATTTCAGTCATATTCTGTTAACATGCTATCCATAGATAAAGTGCTGGTATTTAACAAACAGTTAATTATTCAATCAATCTATAAATACTGCGTTGTTTTTATTACTTTATGAAACCAGCAAAAATTGCTTTAAAAAAAATGTTCGAGACAACGAGGAGACTTTTATGTATAGATTTCATAATTTATATTATTTTGGCAACATAGAAAAGTATTTAAAAATGCATGAAAGGAAAAGGAGGCTTGTACGTATAAATTTGATTATTTTTATTATTTTAACAATACCGAATATTTTGGAGAAACTTCAGAAGAGGGAGGAGGATACGAATTTTCATCAATCCGAGAATTCGTACAAAAATTCGCTAGCTCACCGTCGCGTTGGAGACGCTAATGAACGAGGAACACCGCAGAAGAGGTCGGAACGACCACCACAAATCATTGAAATTTGATTAGCCCGTAGTGCATCTTTTCCGGAAGTGAAAAGTTGGCTTAAGAAACTTCAGGTCTGAAGAGCACTTTATGGATCAATTATTAGTTGAATGAACTACGAAGTTGCATAGACTTTGCCAACTTACCGGCCGTTTCCATCTTCGAGCAACGTGGTGTTGTACATAACAGGGATTATACCTATTTTAATGTTCGAACTCCGACATGGATCAAATTAATGGGAAAACATAAACACGAACCTAGTATCTGCCAAATATCACCTTTCGTAATGAACGAGCGCATCAGCATTAACAATTCTATCCTACTGTTCAACCACGATCGAATTACATACACTGTGATGTATTTGAATAATACACTGATGAAAAGTGGATGGAAATATATTCAAGTATCGTCCGTAAAGCGCACTTTCGAATAAAATAAATTGCAATTAATTCAATTTTTTTGAAAAATTAGGGACTCGATGTTGGCTTTTAGTTTTGCTCCGCCGATAATTCGGATAGGGTCGTTTCCAGGATAATTATTTATTCTTCAGGGTGTATTTTCCAAGTTTCTGGGAAAGACAGAGCTGTTTGGAATTTCCCAGAACATTTTTCGTCGCCCCATTTTCGACGGCAATTAACGTATCGTGGGACCTCACGCAACGCGAGGACTTTCAAAAAGATTCATGGGTTTGTTTTCCCTCCAGCTATGTCCCTGTTGGATTTTCAGCTCCCCACTTAATTGCATTTCCTGCCAAAAGGCGTTTTGGAGACGAATTATGGCTTGCTCAAGGCAAGTTTTTAGGATTTTTAGTAGCAAAGTGAATTTTCCAAAGTTCCTCGATTTCTTTAATTTCCACCCTACAGTATTTTTAATACATTATTTTACAAAATAGGCAATTTTTGTCAGAATTTAACTGTACACTTTGTTTTTTTATAGATGAATATAATTTGATAGATGGACAGGTTGCATTTCTACAGGTCGTTAATTGAACGTTTACAACAACAATTAACGCGTATTAAAGTTCAACAAGCTCCATTCGTTAAATTCCAATCACGTGGGAATGTAATTTTCTATGGGAACCTGATATGCCGCTTAACTCGTCAGATCTGAAATCGTTCCATTCATTCTTTATTGTCAATTTAACTTTAAATTTCCGATCGGAATTGCATACGTATATAAATATTAATCAATTGCTAGAACGTATGATTTGCACGTTTACTCTTGCGTATTGTAATTTTCTCATAAAAATTGTATCATTTATTTCATTTATAAAATTACAGTCAGACATTCCAATCGAATGTAATTGAATTCTTGGACATGGTTATTGGAATCTAAATTATTCATCAAGGGTGATCACGCGGGGCAACTCGTTGGAAATTAACTTGTTAGTTAGAGTGTCTTTACAATATATCTCAACATAAATCGTTCTTGGCGATTAGACTAGACTTAGAGTGAACAAAATCATTATACTGTCCACAAACAGACCAAGAAGACCGCAAACCATCCACTCGATATCTCCACTAATTTTCCCAAAATCTCCTTATCCTTCTACCATCAAACCAGAGTAGTCTCTCAAGAACCGCCGCGCTAAACCACAGAGAAATAAATCCTCAACCATCTTGTAAACATCGTTCAAATATAATGAACCTCCGCAGCCGTAGCTCATTCTATAAAATTCCGTAGCGTGTTCAAAACAGCCGGATAAACTAACCGGAATAACCACCTAATATTATCGACGAAATACAAAGAACAGTTCTGAGGGTCGTGGGAAGCGAGGCTGACTTTTGCGAGCCATTAAAGGACGCTAAGAACTATATACCACACATATTTATTCCCCACCCAGTACTCAAATGGCCAACGGAAGCGTGAAATTCCCAATTTCTTTTCCCGACCGACGAGAATATCCGAGCATAGGTTCCTGGTCCTTTCTCTCTCTTTCTCTCCCTTTTGCAATATACAGGGTGTTGCCGATCTGATGGGATAATACTACAGGCAAATCCACACTGCCTTAGATCGAGCTGTTTACATCTGAAGCATGTTGAGATACTAGAGACTTTCTACATCAGAAGTTGTTTACTGGACAACTACCATAGTTGGTTCGGTATAAATCTGTTTAAAAAAGTGAACCGCGTGATCGACATTTACCCTTATCCAAGGTTAAAATTGTTTTTTACAAAACTATATAAAAAACGACTTTAAAGCTTCGCAACCCATTTCATTCCGTATTCAACCACTTTATTTTACTCCACCCGAAAAAATTCTAGAAAATATTAACAAGAGGAGATCCAGCTTCGATGACCGTCATCTTCATCAATTAGGTTTTTGCAAATATCGCGAAAACTAAGTCCGAGCGATGGGTATATGTATAGGAAAAAGTGTTAAACATAGAAATACTAAACATCGTATTTAGTGTAACTACAAGTTCCTATAGATGTCGATAAGGTAGAAACTAATTGTAACAGGCTACACCTGTTGTACTATTATAATGGCATACGTCTTGACTTGTTCTTCAGACGTAAAACCTCCTTCTGTACATTCACACTGTATATTAAATAAACTGTTCACTCCGTTAATTATATAACACATAGTCGCTGTTTTACTGTAAAATATACTCCGCTTCCATACCTAAATAACAAGAAGCTGTCCAGAATGTTGACAATATTTGTCAAATATCTTTTGTCAATATTTACTAAAATTCTATTCGGAAAATCTCCCACGACTCTTGGAAGAGAAATGCTGTCCCAACAAATTGACTTCAGGATTCGAAACTTTTTAAGTGAGCTCCTGATACAGGGTGTATAAAAATTATATATCACGATCACCATAGCGTGATTCTACACCTAATAATCGGTGAAGATCTGTTAAAAAAAACTTCCCGCAAAATTGTCCTCGACTGACTTTTTAAAGGTTTTTAAGGTTTTAAAGACCTCATTGATAGGATAAAAAGTGTCAAAGGAACCACAAGTTTATAACCTTAAAATAGTCAGTCAAGGACAATTTTGCGGGAAGTTTTTTTTAACAGATCTGTACCACTAAATCGGTAACACCCTGTATATCAAGTCCCGAGAACCCGAACACTGTTTTCGATCCACAGGCACGAGGAGGAACCCAGGTACATGCACGCCGGACGTGTGTCGGCGTGTCCTTTACCTCTTGTCTCCTTCCGGCAGGAATCACGAATCCCGAATTGGACGGGCCACCGGTAAAAGGAGCAACGAAAGGGCAAAGGGGTGGTCATACGGATATACCGGAGGAAATTCCCGCCGTAATTTCTACCAGCCGTCCCTAACTCTCGGAACGATCCTTGTACACGACCCGCGGGAGACACCTGTTCCTCGTATTGGTTCGTATTCCTAGCATAAGGCGGAGTTGTTATGCGAATCGATACAAGTGCGCCCGACTACGACACGCGCTCCTCTTCCCTATCCTTCCCCCGTGTCAACCCTATGGATTGAATGTTTCAGGCGATGTCACACGTGGGATGAAACGCGAACCCACACCACAGATACTGCATGCTCAACGACTCGTCTTACCGGCGTCGTTCGGACCTGAGATTGTTCAATTATTTGTCGCTCGTAACGGAAGAGTAACGCGAGAACGGATACCTAGATGCACAACGGTTCAAACTCGATCGGTTTTCGATTCGCCGCAGTCTGAGCATTGATTTCTGATTTTAGAGTAAGGTAGAGAGAGAGAGAGGAAGAAAGCGCATAGAATTTGCACCCAACGGTAGTCTGATCCTTGAGAGGGTCACTTGAATTAACTTTCGCCACTCCTATTTTCGCAACTTAATGTGTCCCTCGTACGACACAATGCTGAAACAGCAAATAAAATGAAACGATAAGCAATGAAAATTGCTGATTATTTCATTGGAAAATACGAAGGCAGGTTAGCATAAATTTTCTTCTGGAAAAGTGAGGGTCACTTGAATTAACTTTCACCACTCCTATTTTCGCAACTTAATGTGTCCCTCGTACGACACAATGCTGTAACAGCAAATAAAATGAAACGATAAGCAATGAAAATTGTTGATTATTTCATTGGAAAATACGAAGGCAGGTTAGCATAAATTTTCTTCTGGAAAAGTAACGAGCAAAGAAGTCTAATTCCTGTAAAAATAAAAATCTAGTTGAATGAATTTAGTAAATGATATGAATCGTAATAGTATCTTCGGCAATTTTCTGTTAACGGTGTTGGGAAATGACGAAATTCGCAACGCTTTAAGCCCTGTCAACGATTCCGATCTCGGCAGTTTATGGAATGGCGACGCGAAGGAACAGCTGGCAATCTGCGCGATCCATCGCGGGGTAATATTCAAACGACCAGGATAACCAGAATAGAATCGATGTTACGCTTAATTATGTGCGGGGCGTGCGTATGTTCGCGAAGATTGCCATGTGTTGAAATCACCGTCAGTACCTCGGCCATCCCGGCGATCCTCCATTGATTCCCGGCAACCGCAAATTTCATCTCTTTCCCGGGGCCACGTGTTTCGGAAATCGACGAGAGGAATGCACCGATAACGTCGGCCGGCAATTCGGCGCACTATGCTTGTTTCCTGCAATCGCGCGGTCGTGTAAAAATCATAATCACCGTTCGAACGACGGGCAATAAGGATATACATACATATAGTCGGACACAAAATTAACTGGACACCCTACAAAAACTAACTTTTCTCAAACTGAACCAGACGACTTAAATATCTTCCGAGATGCGCCTAATGTATAAAAAAATAATCAAAAATCATCATTACTGGAAATTGTGAAGAAAAAAGTAAAGTTAACCATTTAAATTTTTGATCTTTTGCCATGATGAAAATTTAACCCTTTGCACGGAGCTATTTTAACTCGAAAATCAAACGTTTCTGCCGACCTGATCTTTTAAATTTGGTAGATATGAAATTGATATAATACCTTATACAAGACGTAAATGTTTGGTAATTAGTTAGATACCGACATATCTGATAATGTAAACAATATTTTAAATACTAGTACAGGAATTTTTAGTAAGGGTTACAATATGTCTTTCGTAGATCTAAGGAAGTTGATTCTAAGGAAATCGTATGACTTTTTTATGCGTCAACGTGTTTCGATGAAACTTTGTGCACGTATAAAAATTATTAAGTGTATAGTGATAACTGAAAGGCTAATTAGAGTCGAGCCTTATAGAGCGGAGGCTCATGAAACTATATATGGGCATGTTAATGCGTCGTCGATCGACATTATCGAATCGGAGGTAGTCGATTCCCGTACAAACATGGTAGCATCGAGTAAAAGTTAACGCGCATTGATAACAGCACTCCTCTCGGCCCATTATCGCCCTTTAACAAGCGCAGACACGAAGGAGCCTGTTGATCGGCTTCCGGTTGACAGGCGCCTTCTCCTCCGAGAGCGGCTTATTAAAACGCTTTCGGTCCACGGGCCGATAATAAACGTTGGCGCGGCAGTAACGCGTGAAGAATCGTACGACGATCGACCTTTTCTTCGGTTTCTGGCGGTGGGATCGGCCGCAGAAAATCGCGTTTCGAAACTAGTTTCCAAGGTGGGCAGCGAAGCGCGGCGTCCTACAGGCGAAACAGGACTTCGGATAGGAAACGAAGAGAGGACAGACCACCGTCGTCGCGCGTTAATATCATCGATACGTAGCGAAGCGTTTACTGCCAACACGCCGCGCTCAGATAGCCAAGACGTGGCACACGAGGCAATTAACTGTAACGCCGCCGCGCCGGTGCCTATCGTGATCACAGGAATGCGTACAGTAAACGAAATTTCTATAATACTGATTTACAAAGAAATATAGTTGTGCTCCTGAAACTTCACGTACACCGCAATGTCGTTATTACGAAGGTGTGACAACCAATATAAAATCAGAAATTTTGGGATTCTCAAAGTTTTTCAAAATCGATTCTACGCAGTGAAAAACTCGGGAAAAAATCACAATTGTGTGCACTATTAGGTAGTATGTTCATGAACTTTTTCGTAATGTTTCGTTAAGCAGAATTGCAGAAATAATTCATTAAACCGTGCTCACCCTATAACTATCTTGTAGTGAGGGTACATACTTGAAACTTGCCACGGAGGGTCTTCATATGAAGGAAAATCAATTTTGTTCCGGGGTACATTTGACCACCTCATCCGGCAATAAGAACACTCCTCGAGGAAGTAATAATAGGAAATTGATAGTACAAAGTACCAGAGTCTATCCTAGCAGGTTAATAAACTCGGAGAAATAACGTTGTTCAGTAACCGCATAAACACCTACTTCAGGATAAACACAGGTTGCACTGGCTCGTTTGTATTTACAGTGTCCACTAAACGGTTTGTAATCGTTTCAATTACTTCCTGTATAACCTCGATGAAACGAGAAATCGTTACTTTGAAAAGGTAAAAAATCTTGTCAATCCTTCTAGAACGATATTTTTAATTATTTTCAGCACAACAATTCTAATAAAAAAGCACTATAGCTTAGATGACTTAACAAAGTCGTGGATAAAGATGTTGTTTTTCCGTCACTATTAATTTCCGTTCGACAACGTTGTTGTCGATTTTGTCACCGAGGGAACCAACAAATATCGAACAGACAGAAGAAAGTAATCCCACGGGGTTCGAGGAACAGTTTTCTCTCTACAGTACTAAAATTTTTCAGTTCGACGGTATTGCGAGCGTCGCGTCGGCTCCGCAGGCCCTTAAGCCCTATTTTCAAATCGCTCTCTGTACAAGCTATGAAACCGTTCGAAAACCGGTATCTGGATTGCCGCTATACATGCATGCACGCGCTGTAGAAAATTGATTCGATTGAAAATCACCAAGCGCAAAGAGATAACGACAATAATTCCCAAACGGTGTTTCGTTTCTCTCCTTTTATTGAAAGCATTATTTGATCTGTCCAATCGTCCTCTCCGCTTCCCTGTTCTGTCCCGGTTGCTGGCCCAGCGATGATACCACGGAGGTCCCTTTAACCCTTCCGTTTACGGGTCGAAAGTATTCTCGTTGACATTTCCTCGAAAAACTCGGAGCTTTACTTATATGATATAATGCTGTTGCTGCTGTATTGCACAAAACTACTACCAGTAACACAAGAATTCATTGAGGAATTCTTTGAAAAATAAAATTCAATAAAATTGAGTGGATACTTTTGAAAAACTTTTCCGAGCCGTTTTGACATGTTAGAAGCATTAGTCCACGAAATAACAGGTAAACAAAATTTTGAAAAAATCGCTAGCTGGCTTCATCGCTATAAGAGGGGTAGAAAAACTATCACGGACAAATTAATACGATGTAAGAGAGATTGTAACAGTCGGTGAACAGATGAGACGCTGCGAGAGAGAGTGTAGTGCCTTGCTCCCGCGCAAATCGTGTACCAGCATATGTGTATGAGACAGATAACATCTTCTCGGGGGGCTAAGTGCACCTGCATCCCTGCGTCGCGGCACCGTGATGTCCCATGGCCTCAATGACCCCATCTTCTCCGTGGTTCTGCCCTTTCTCACTCTCGCTCTCTCTGTCCCTCCAGATCTCCCCTGTTCCCTCCAGTCGAGCCCTTCCGATTGCTTCTTTTTTCTTTCTCTCTCCATCTCTCTCTGTTCCTCTTTCATCCGATGCTGCTACCACATCGAGTTCCTCCTAGGTACTTCCAGCTCCATGGTTCGCTGCCTCCCCGTATCGTGCGGCTACTTTTTTCTCCTTTCGTAGTTCCATCTCGCCTAACCGTCTTTCTCTCTCACTTTCTCACAAAATGAGAGAAAGCGAATTAGAGAGAGAGAGAGACCCGTGCACGCAGACGTGACCACGCAAATTGCTAGCCGGACCGCCGAGCATAATCTTTCGGCTAGGGATGTTTGATTCACCTCAAAGAATCAATTCCCGAGCCGATTCAGAATCAAAATCTGAGATTCTCATTGAAAATATCGGAATCAGAGAGTTTTCGTAAGAATTATGAATGTCCCTCTTTTTCTTATAGAGTTTTATTTTTAATCAATTTAATTCTAAATATAAAAATTGATCCCATAGGCACGATCGCTTCGGCGAAGAAAGCGTGCGGAACAGAAACGGAACGGAACAGAACGGAGCAGATCGGAATGGAACAGAATGGAGGAAGTTTACGCCGGCCGCAAGTCAAAGCGGCTTTCCGCCGCAGAGAACGTTTCAATCGAGCCGTGGCAGCCTTGGAGGTCCACTGAGCCTGATCTAAATCGATAGCCAAGTTCAACGGAGTCCGGCAAAATCTTCTTCTGATCCCCGTTGTCCGCGGGACAGAAACTTCGTGGACCGACCGCAAGCTTGATCATCGAAAGTCAGCTACCCTCCTCTCGCCCGTAATTGCCTTTGTCCGGGATTCTTCGGCTCTGGTCAGAAGCTGCCGTATACCGTTTCCGCATACTTCGAAGAATTATTGAAGAATGAAGAAATATCGGTCTGACAGAATCCAGCTGCGAAATGCGCTGACAGTTTTTGACGACCTGCAGTTTATAATTGGCGGCTAAAGAGACTTCAGGTAATCCACCGATTCCATTTATTTATAGGTACTTAGAAAGATTGCGATTTACTTGGTTGGTCGGCTCTGTTTAATCCTGATATGGTTCTCAGTAGTATCATATTCAAGAGCTCTGATTTTCTTATATTTTTCTCAAAATTCGACCATCCATGGAAAAGTAAGGACAGGATTTAGTGAAAATTAATAAGGCAATCGCATCAATAAATGTATTGCAGAAACGAGAACATTAAAATCCATTAATCAAAGCGGATCCAAAGAACGCGCTGTTTATTTTATTGAGATTTCATTTACCGTAAATCCTAGTATACCACCAGCAAAAATCCATTTGAATAAAATGCATATACAGGCTGTCCTACTTAAATCGATCCTCTTGAACATATTTGAAATTATTTATGATACCGGTAAATGTTTCAAACAAACGTTAAATGTTATTCGAATGAATGGTATTAAAGCCGACTTTTAAGAAAACGGTTGATTTGAGGCCTATATATTTCCTATGAGAGTTTTGTTACTCACGATGAGTGTAATGCAGCAACAAAAAAATTTGATCTTGTAAAAACGGTCAAGATCAATTTTGCTGTAGTGGTCACGATACGTAATTTTGAAGCACCATATACAAATTGATAAGTTTCTTGGATTTTCTGTTCTCTAATGTGCGTGATTAAACTTTGAACAAATGGGAAGGACGGATTCGTGTTCGTGTGCAGCTTAAAAGAATGAAATGTTCGAGTATTGGTTCTGTTAGATTGGAAAAATAATGGGCTTCTGAATCCACGTTCATTAAAGCTTCCTTCCCAAGAGTTCTATGACTAATTGTAAGCGTGCATCAACAGTCCCGAAGCATTTACCACAGGTACGTGAGTAATTGTACGTGGAAAAGTTGGTTGGGCAACATCGAGTGCGGATTAAATCATGGACGACCCGTATCGGTCATTAGGAGCCCTTCTTATAGCAGAACGCACGATTTTGAAGAGACGGTAATTTAACAAATTGAGAAAAATTGCTAAGCGAAGTTGTTATATTCATACCCCTTTTAAGCGTTACCGAGCATTCAGGGTTCATGATACGCCGAGTTATTATTATGTATCATTCAGAAGGGTTACGGCGGATGATAACATAGCGCGCTCTTGCTTTTACTATTCTGAACCGAAGTTCTGCAAGGAACAAATTGTAACCGAGGAGCTGAGAAAATATTAAGAACGATACACGGCGTGCTAACGTCGTATGCGTGTATACTGAACGATTAAAGGTGCTTCAGAAAACTGCAGAATGGTGGTTAAAGGAAATGTTTTTTTTAATTCTGCGAATAAAAAGAGGACTTTTTATTTATCTGAGAAATGGTAAGAAACGAAAGTATACGGGTGGAACTGCATGCAAGATTTTCCAAACTGCACTGGATATAAGCTGTAACTTTCAGTTTCACTAAAAATACAAAAAATATTGGACAATCTGAAACAAGAACCGCCGCGTTAAAAAATTTGTGAGCCACTTTACGCAAGAATTCTTTATCGAAATCTGTAGGAGCCACCGACCCAGAACAATTCACTATCGTAGATCTCCAGTACAAGAAACTATATGAAACGATGAATATTTCTCTCAGGACGTTTCCTCCACTTTCATATTAACCATATAAAGATATGAATCATGTATATCAATTCCAGCCTCGTGAATATTGATTGTGAAACATTTTTATCCATACAGATTTCATAATTAAATCACACAAAAATTTCATCTTTCTAGAATCTGTTCGTCCGAATAACTTTTTAACAAAAAACGTACGATGATGGATAAAACCTTGTGCGAGTTAACTCAGGAAGGCACGAGAAAGTGCGTGGAGGTCTTGATCATTGGTGGTCCTCTAAGCATCAGTTCCACTATCATCGATTCCAATCGACTCTCCGGTGGCAAATGATAGAGCAATAAATATTGAAACGAGAAAGAGGATGGACGTATACATACATTAAAGGTTTCATGTATACTTTTCGTTTTTAAAATTTGCTGAACGTTCCCGTTGCCAAATAGCCGTACTACTACAGACTTCTACTATCCAATTGTAAACTGATTCGCATTCGAGGTATCAAAACGTGCATTAAAACCATTAAGTCAAATTCCACTGAACATAGAAAATATATAAACATTTAACCGGACATACAGTCTGTATTCTACAATACATTACATTTGACACCCAAAATGTTCGTGAAAATTATGAAGTAAAATGCCATTAAACAGAATATATTGTGCATTGACAAAAATATTAAATCGGACACGCTATAGAGATGATGATCGAAAGACTTGAACATCTTCGGTTCCCATCGATGCTCCGGGGGCAAATGATAGAGCAATAAATATTGAAACGAGAAATTTGCTGAACGGTTCCATTGACAAATAGCCATGCTACTACAAACTTCTACTATCCAATTGTAAACTGATTCGCATTCGAGGTATCAAAACGTGCATTAAAACCATTAAGTCAAATTCCACTGAACATACAAAATATATAAACATTTAACCGGACATATAGTCTGTATTCTACAATACATTACATTTGACACCCAAAATGTTCGTGAAAATTATGAAGTAAAGTGTCATTAAACAGAATATATTGTGATAATTAGAATTAATTTTATCAGCGCATGGTTCGATCAAATTCTACACACTTTAGCAATTTTGTAAGCATACCCAAACGTGTCTATTCGAATGTGAATCATTGTATTTGTATTTGAGACCACGTTTGCTATTAAAAATGTTTAATAGTAGAGGAAAACAAAGGTGGTGTTTAATTTAATTTAATAACAAACGTGGCCTCAAATACAAATACAATGATTCACATCCGAATAGACACGTTTGGGTATGCTTACAAAATTAGTGTGTAGGATTTGATCGAACCATGCGCCGATAAAATTAATTCCAATTATCTTAATATTGCGATCGCCATAAAATTACTTATAGAATATATTTTGCATTGACAAAACTATTAAATCGGACAAGCTATAGAAATGTTGATCGAAAGACTTGAACATCTTCGATTCCCATCGATTCTCCGGTCGGCAAGCGCGCGAGGGATAGATGGCGAGGTAAGAGGGGCGTGAGCTGGCTGGCTCGCGATGGAAGAGGACGGCGAAATGAGTTAGGTAAACGGAAGCAGAGAGACAAGTGAGGAGAGGTAGGCAGAATTAGAAGCATTGCGAACTATGCGGTAGCAGGCAAACCACGACTGGTCTATGGCTCGGAACTGGGATAACTCGATACACACCGGCGGGCATGTATGACCCTAGCGCGTACATTGGGATATGCAATTTACCAACCGCCGAGTCTGTGCGGTTGGTAAATACACGCATGTCAAAAGTTCCGTAGGCAGCGGAGAGGAGCTTGTTGGAGTCAAGTCGAGCCTCGACTCTCGCATACACACAGAGAGCCCTGGCCATAGAGCACAGACTCCCCTCGGCTCTTGGCACGCGAATGCGTTAATATAGCGTAAAAACCGGGAACGAGCGTTCCACGTTCCTCCTCCGAGACCGGCAGAAGAGAGGCCAAAGGAGAGAGCGAGCAAATCTCCGAGAGTGAAAGAGAGAGAGAGCAAGGGAGAGGAGATGCCGCGATAACGGCCGTAATAATTGCGTGCGTTAATGTGACGCAGTGGTGAAAGTGAAAAGATGAATGAAAAAGGGCGCGCCGCGTGAGCCAGCCAGATTCCAGGATTACCCAGCAACACTCGATCTGATCCTGCACCCCAGCTGCGGGTTCCGTACCTCGTTTCGCTGGCTTGTAACCGGGGCTGAAGTATGAACAAACATGCTTATCTGCGAATGAGATAAGACAGACTATGAAAGACCCGGAAATTATGGCGCAACGGATCAGTTCTTAATTAATGGTAGGACATGGAATTTCGCTTGTTGAAATAGCCACCGAGCGCGCCGAGGGACGCTGTATCAATTCATTGTAACGTCCAGAAAATTGTAATGCTGCTGCACCCTGAGCGGCTACGACCGTTGTAGACAATTTAGTTCTTCCAAGGGGAAACGTTGCAAAGACGACGGTATTTGAATGTTTCAGTGATTGCGAAGTTGATAGGTGTTGCTTTTAGGATGAAATTATCAGTTGAATGCGATGCAACGCGCATATCGACTGGACTGGATTAATTTTCTTTGTATTGAAAGCATTAAAGAATTTTTTAAGATTGCTTTTTTATTTCCAGTTCGAAGCCCGCAATACATTGTAATATACCAGGAAACAACTGTTTGAAACATTCCAAAATTTTATACGAACATGAAACTATTACTGTATTTATATTTATGCCGTTTTTTATTAAACGAACGTATGGTCTGCAAAGTTATTTGATGGACAAGGGGTGTCAAGAATTCGATGACGACAACGAATGTAAAACAGATGGAAAAGTTACCAAGTATTAAATAAACTTTTACGATCAAGATGGATACACTTTCCTTATCATACCTTAATCATTCTACTATTAAAAATAAAACTGTAGACATGTAAAAAAAATGTAAGGAAAAGAGTTTAATTACTCCATGTGTTGCAATTTGAACAAGAATGATCCCTTCGGAAAACCGCTCACGGTTTCGTGTTAAAAATCGAAACAACAAATACGCGATAGGAAGAGTCCAAAGCAGCCGTGATTTTTCATCCGCTCTTCAATCTGGATGTCTGTAGAACCGAATGGAACTTAGCCAAGCGCACTCGCATCGATTCTGTAGAGCGTGCTGGACGACGATTCGTGGAGGAAGGGAATAAATCACAATGAAGAAACAATTACCGAAATATGCGCCCCCACTTGAGGGGGAGGGGGACGATACCAGTTCGCCAAACAGCAGACAAGCCAAACATTATCTTTAATCGAGCGAAGTTCGCGAAAATACGGAGCATTGTGCTCGAAAACCTGTGTGGGATGGTACAGTGAGGAGAGAGAGGAATAATACAGTGGTCTCACGTATGACCTAACGCTAATTTCCTCGGGGCCAGGCCAGGTTTTCGAATAACCAACGTGAATCCAGCAACCGGGGTCAGATTTTCCGCGAGCCTGCTAAGTCGCGGATGGGTACATTAATTCTCCTTAAGCCCACCGTTTATATTAATACCTGGCAATTAATAACGGTTAAAAGACGTTTGTTCGCGTGAATTGCAGCCGGACCCGCTGTGTTCCGCAGTTGCCATGGTTACATTCTGTCCTCGACAGAAACGCGCGGAAATAGCACCGTTAAATTATACAACAAGCGACGGAATTTCTGACGCATGCGAGCAGAGGATGATTTTCTGCGCGCGGAGAGTGATAAAGGCGGATTAACGCTTTTCCCACGCCCATCCTCAACCATCTCCGTTGGAAACGACTTTCGCGAATGATCGTTGATTCTACGAGAATTATGCGACCAGAATGAATTTTTGCACAAAATTAAAACTAAACTGTCAAGCTTCATCTGCACGAGAGACTGCAAGCTTCTTTACGAGCCTGATTCGTCGTGACATTTCAAAGTGTTACGACGATGAGATTCGCTCGTTAGGAGTAAAGTACGAATGTTTATGCAAAATGAAAATCTTCAGATACAATGTTTATTCACAAAAGTAAATAAAAGATAGGATTGCAATATGTGTCAATTTTTTGGACCTTTTAAATGAAACGATGTTCATACAATAAATGCCTTTATCGACATCGAGCACGTCAGTCTCCAATTTATTATTACTTTTCTTGTTGTATAACGGAGACCGAGGTTCTCAATCGAGGAAGCGAGATTCAAGGGGAAGATATCGATAGTTGGATGCGGATCTCTCGATTAATTCGTACAAACCAGAGGTTGTCGTTTATCAAGCGGTACGGGGGCGAGACGTGTACCGGGCAGAACGAACCGGAAGGCCTCCGACGCTTTTAGGGTTACGAGCTTGTAAGCCATAAGTGATATAGTGCCGACAATATACAACGGCCCCGTAGATCGGAACGACAAATCGGTGCCCGGTATCAACAAGGTGTTCCAGGCCGAAGATAGAGGCTCGATAAGGACGTAAACGTTTTAACTTCCGCGGCGGCTTCGCTATTATTCATCCAATTCAGAGCGCTCGATATCTGGCCGATACCTGGCAAAACTCAGCGCGCAACTTCCTTCGGAGCTTTAGGCCGGGGCCCGAGTAAGCAGTAACATGATTCATTCGTCTATTTGTACAGGCCCGTGAAGCTAGGGGTCTAAAGTGGCCGTTCCTATCAAAGACGATCTCGAACGTCTGTTTATACGGGAACCGCGCTATCAGATACAGACTGGATTACGAGGTCGGTATCGTCTACTTAATCTTACATCGGTATCCGCGGGCCCATTTGTATCGTGTGTACCCGAGCTGCGTACCCTAACTCGCATTCTAAATACTCACATCCGTTTTTCCCCCGCAACAATCCCACCCTCTCTGACAGTAACATCCTCCTCGCCGTATCAGTTTACGACCAGAAAAATTCATTAGCTTTATCATGGCGCGCTCGTATATGCACGCTCTAGGGGTGACTTCGGTCTGTTTCCTGGTGTGATCGTTGTGAAAAGCAGGTTAGAGAGGCACGGGAAGGGCTTAGGAAGGCTCGTCTTTTCTGAGTCTAACTTGAGCATATTGTTACATCAATTTATTTAATGTAACGTTATGTAGTAATAATTTAATGCAATTATCATGAGAAGGAACACTTTGATTTTATTCTTGTGAAAAGCAGGTTAGAGAGGCACGAGAAGGGCTTAGGAAGGCTCGTCTTTTCTGAGTCTAACTTGAGCATATTGTTACATGAATTTATTTAATGTAATGTAATTTAATGTAATTCTTATGAGAAGGAACACTTTGATTTTATTCTTGTTTATTGGACCACCAACAGTCCTCAACACGGAAAGTAACAAATTATCTCCATTCGGATAGGTACTATGAAATATTCGATTTCTTTCTGTAAAATTGGAAAATGTAATTTTTACATAATTTATATACTATAAGAATTAAGCTTGATTTATAAAAAGGGCCTTCTCAAGAAAGGTCCTGCTCGGCATGGAGCTTGTTCGTTCCAATTTGGAAGATTCTTTGTCGAACAGGTTTCTCGTTTGATCAAGTTCCGAGGGTTGTGCGAATATTAATGGTGGTGTTTCGGTCCGAAGAAAATTCTAAATGGAAGGAAACAATTCGAATCGCATTACAGTTCGCGTGGATTGTGACAAGAAATCCCGAATTTCCATAAAGATCCGGGAGCCCGCGCGGAAAAAAGGGCAAATGTAAACCGGACTGTAAGTAAAAACACAGAGGGGGGGGGGGGGAAGGGCGCTCGTACCGCTTCAACGGCGTAGCTCATCTTTATTGAAAAATACCGATGAAGATGAGCACACGAAGTCATTTTGCAGACGGGGGAAACGCATTGTCGGAATCTCATGATACGGCGTCACATCGTTAGGCCGCGTCGTTAAAGTCCCGGGGCAGCACGGTGCCAGTGATTACCCTCCGCTTGGTCACAAGGTTGTCTTCTATGGCAACTGAGTAATCAGTAAAGCCCTCCTGTAGGGAACTACGCGTGTGCGTGTTTCTAAACGACGGATGTGTACGCATCAGTGGCAGCTCGGTATTCGTACGCATCAGTAATCTACGGTATTCCGCGAGATTCACGGAAACCAAAAGGAAAAACCAGCTCTTTGGCCAAGGGCTTAACCTCGCTGGACAGCGTGAGATCAGATCAGCCGGACCCAGGGCTTAATGCAACTCATTCAATCGTAGAATCGCGTAATAAATCACCAGGGAACTTTCTGTAATTTATCGGAATCTCGCCGCGAAGTGCACTTTGAATCACTGGGACATCGACTCGACCACTGTTTTATAAAACACGTTCTTTTCGGCCTTTGCTTCGCTGCAAATACCTACAAGTTTTTATGTGAACCTTTACGGATCAATTTTCAATATTAGTCTACGTCAGTATTGATATATGTACATTAGTCTTCAGTTCTAGGACGAAATGAAAATACAATGTATTCTATATTCAAACCATAATCCACTTAATCAAAGTTGAACGTAAAAATTATATATAAACGTACACAATTAATTTTTAAACAGTGAACTACGAAGTATTCAGCATCGAAAATAAAATCAATGTTCCGTAAGAAAGAGGTTAACAACGATTATATAATTTTTCGTGGTAATGCTGCAATCGTGGATATTTCGCAACGGGAACTCGCATTTCGAGTTCCGGAACGGACGTGGATAAAGTAAACAAAAATGTTTGGCTGAAATAGGGGATTCGAAGTTGGGGCGCAATAGGAAAATCTGTTCGTGCAATTCAAGCAAGGCAGAAAGTTGCTAGGAATTTCGAAAGTTCCGCGGAATCGGAGTTGTGGAATTCGTTTCAGTAGAACAAGAAGGTGCCTGGTCAGCCGGCGGAACACTCTCCTCTCATCACCTTGGAGAGTCGTTGTACAGGTCACTGTAAGGGATAATTTTTATTTCGCGAACTTTTCCGCTGCCTTCCCCTCCTCCGAGCGGTCAGTTCCGAAAGAAACGTTATCAATAGAATGATTACCGGGAATCGAATTTCGCCGGAGTTTCGAACGAGTCAACCAACTTCGCGATTCTGTCGCGATTCTAGCAAGGTGAACAGGAGTTTCGCAGAATTAACTTTGATTTTCTTTTTACTAAAGTCACTCTCGTACGGTGGTCGTAGCAATTCCGATGAGATTCCTTGAAGGTGTGTCCACCGAATTTCATAAAAGATATAAATAACACGATTTTTATAACTCCTCAATGATATATCACTTTTTAGTGAAGTCTTGATCTGAGAAAACGGAAGCTGTAGGATCTAAGAAAATTTCCTCAATTCACTATGTTATTGGTTTACTTATAAAGAATAATATAAAATAATGTAATAATATGTAGAATATATTTGTGAAAGAACAAATCAAGAGTTTGTACATTTTGAGAAAAGCGCGGGAGGATAAGGCTGGGAAATTACGAGAAAAATGCGTTTAAACTCTCGGAGAACGCTTTTCAGATAAATAGTCGGGTATTTATGGCACTTGTCCTATTCTGCTATCTCAAGGCCATAAAGAGGACTTTTCTCTGCACGAAACAGGTCACGAAGTGCCTCCACTTCTTCTCACTGAAGAATTTTTGCGACTTGGGAAGTGCTTTCGTATTTATTCGTACCGTTATTCCACTATTCCATTATTTTCGTTGAATTAATTCGTGGTACGTATAACTTGAAACTATTTACGACGACTTCGGACAATTAACAAGAGCTGTCTCTGCCTGCTCGACGATTTTATGTGTCCAACTATGACGAAGTTATCACTAGACTGCGAATTTTATGCATTAAAGCAGTCGATAGAAATATTGCAACAGTATATTTCAATTTAATTGATCTACCAATTTATGTCATAAATGCATAACATCCGTAGTCTACTAAATTTGACATTTGTATCTGAAACTTTCCACCGCAACGGAGTTTCAGAGGCATCTCAAAAACTGTTGTTGAAACTAAGTTTTTCCATTAACCGAGTCAACATCGCGCCATTTAAATTGGCAAAATTCGATCAACGATTCCAGCACCGAGCAAGAATTAAAAATGCAAAGGCCGCGAGACTCGCAAAAAATACTAGTGCCTAAGTTAAGGTTAACGAACGATGTTCGCTCGGAAGTTCGCGGTTCCGTGGCAATAAAAAGAATGATAATTACCGCTGTAATAATATATTAAAAGACTAGGAGGGGGTTGGGTGAGTAGTAACGTAACCGAAGTTTGTCGGTGCGGTATTGAGAGCCTGGCGGGCACGGGCCCGACTTTCCGAAGAAAGTTCAGCGTCGAGGCGTTTCATTAAGCTTTTTCCTCGAACTGTTCTCCATGTGGGCATGTAGACCTTCGCCCGGTCAAAAGTTAAATTGTTCGGCGGAAGTTCAAGCTGGCCGCAAATGAAAAATCCCGGTTCGAACCAGCCGGCGACAGGCGAATTTCTGTGGTTCATTGAAACGCGACGCCGTTAATTACCGCCACCCGAAAAGGGTATGAAGTCGACCGCAGTCACGAGGCAACGTGTTATACAAGTTTTGCAACGTGACTCGGGGACTTTACGAATAACTTGCCGAACGACGGCGACGACGCACGACGGGAAATTCCATGGCGCCATCAGCAGCTGGCTCTCAGCTGCCGTTGGATGTAACGTGTATCACCCGTTTGTGGAAATTTCGCGATGATTTCTTGCCCCATCGCTCGCGCTGAAAGAACCATACATGATATCTAGCCCGGATCGTGTGCAGCACTGCGCGTTTATATTCACGTGGCTTTTGCTAATCAAGACACGCGCCCGCTGTCGAGATGCTGGACACGTACCCACGAGGAAACGTGAATTGCGCAACAGTCGCTCTCTCTGTCTCTCTCGCGAGTTCATTAATTCGATAAATTATATACGGGATTCGCGGGCATCGGGGATCGCGTTAATGTTTTTCAATGGGTCGCCGGACACTGAGCACGTTCCGTGATATACCGGCTGTTATACCTCGCCCGTAATCTGAATCTGAAATTTCCAAAGCTTTTTGTACCGTCCGATGGTCAAAGTAATTATACTTTGCATTGCACTGCTGTTCAGATATCGCCTGTACGGGCAGTGTATTCGTATAAATGATGATTTCTTCCCCACTCCGCTTTAATTCAGATGACCTAATTTGTCCTTGGCTAAACTTCACTTTGGGGAACCAAAAATTTTCAACATTTTTTTATACAGTCCAATAGATTTTTACGAGAGAATGCAAAAAATGTAAGGTTTAATGGCCGGAGTTCACTGGTTCAAAAGTTATACGCGTGTAAAGTTGGCCTACTTCAAGCGTTGTTGACAGACTAGGGCACCGTCATTGATTTTCCATATAACGTCTATTGTATAGGGATTGAAACCTTCGTTACTTTCTGGTAAAGTTTTTGTAGAATGTTTCGATGTATCGAAATGAATTCTGAACAATTCGGCATAAAAATCGTATGCAAATTTTACGACAGAAATAATCCAGCGGACTTCAGCTTGGTAATCAATTTAAACATGGCCGCAATACGATTCAATACCTGTCCTGTAACAAGCAATTGTCCAGTCAGCAGACGCTGATTTAAGCATGAATATAGAATCAAGATTCAAATATAAAATCGTATTTACGGATTCGTTGCTTAATAGAAATACCGAAATATCGATGGAATATAACATTGCATCAACTGATACAAACCAAAAAAGAGATGCACAATGCAATTCACAATGCCATATAAAAAATTCGTTTGTAAAAACACGAAAAAATACATAGAACACTGTGTAGAACGATGAAAAAAATTCGAAACAACGAACAAGTTCAAAACTATGTGAACCCAAGATTTCAAAACTAGAAATGGAACAAAAGACAGCTATATGAAAC
The DNA here is from genome assembly GCA_028455615.1 of Lasioglossum zephyrum. NCBI lineage: Eukaryota > Metazoa > Arthropoda > Insecta > Hymenoptera > Halictidae > Lasioglossum > Lasioglossum zephyrum. The sequence continues at coordinate 5,024,364 of CM052324.1, read as the reverse complement.
AAATCGTAATATTACAAAAAAATTGTGTTCCTTTCCAGTTTATAAAAAAAGAACCCAGAGTATTTAAACAGTGAACAGAAAATGAACCTGTGCCGGTCGTTTTCTACATTTTCCTTTAAATTTCGAAAATTTACTGGTTCGGTTTATAGTTCTTCGAAACAATGCCACAAGGGTACAATAACATTCTGACATATTCTGATAATAATTCCCCGCCGCCCAACGCCGGAACGGAAAGCAGAACGCGAAAACCATTTGTTCAATACACTCGTCTCGTTCGAATGTTCTCGATGCTTTTCCAAATTGCAGTCAACACACACTCAACGGCCGATACGCTTGTCCATTCGGAGGCAATAATTTCCCAATACTCTGGCTGCAAACTTCCTGATTCCAGTAGGACTATTAATTATCGAGGGTTTCGTCCCGGTTTCGAACTTCACCGTGCAAATTGGAAGTGCGTGTGCGGCCACGTATACACGCGAATTCGGCCCCGAGTATTACGGAAATTACAACCGCAATACGCGTTCGAGCCGAGGTGACTGGGGAGCGGAGCAACTTGCCGATTTCACGAGAACACTTACGGTTGTTCCCGTGATACCGCAACGAGATTTCTGCTCGGAGAAAGTTTCGAAAAAAATTACGAAAATACAAAAGATCTATTGAAAACCATTTTGAAACCTCTGATTCTTCGAACAGCATGTCTCTGAATTCACGTACAATCAGTTTCATCACTATTAGTACTCTGTAAACCTGGTGTTCAATTACAGAACAATATCTCTACAAACGGTTCTGTATTCAAAAGCGCGACCCTTCTTACAAACAATTAACGCTGAGAGCTAATTCTCCATACGTCACAGTACAGTACTGTGTGCATACATAACACTACACCCGGCGCGAGCAGGTAGCAGCTTGGAGACAGGTTTGATTCGCAAGGTAGGATCCCGGAACAAGCGCCTAATCAATAAAATCCTATGTACCGGCAATCTGTTCGCGGGGCTTAAACAATATCAGACATGTCGGAGGGATCAGAAATAAAGGGCAGCATTCGGGGTAGCAATTTATAGTGTAGCCGTTCTGCATACGCGACACATACACGTATTTCTCTGTAGGTTTCCGGTCCCTTTTCGCTCGTCTCTATCGTCTCCCGCAATGGTGGGCAACCGCCGACCATCCCTCACGCCCAATTCGGATTCATATGCAAATGCGAAAGAGAGGAGAGTGTGGAGAAGGAACAAGGGAGGAAGACAGAGAGATGGCCAGACAGAAAGAGAAACAGAGAAATGGGAGAAAGGGATCTGGACGTGGGTGTGCTCGTGAGATTTCGGCAACGTAGAGGGTTTTTAGTGGAGACTGCTAATGCGGATGGCCAGTTTTCAGTGATGCGGTCGATATATAGAGCCCGGAAGGGGGGTGAACCTGAAGGGGGAGAAACGGGTGAGACACACAATGGTAAAGTGAACGAGTCGATAATCGATACCGGGTCCGGGCACACTTGATTCCGCTCTTGATCGCGCAACCTTCGATGTATCTACTCTATTCCCTGACCTTTCGTTACTCATTGTCCACCCTGCTCGCGCGTCACACCCTCACCTGTCCCCTCACCTGATTCCCTAACCCCTTAGTCTCTCTCTCTCTCTCTTTCTCTCATTCTCTTTTCGTGGAACTCACACGGGTCCGCAGAACGAACGAGCTCGTTTTCCACTCCCTTTCTCTCTCTCTATCTTTCTGCCTCTCACCCTGGCTTTTTTTCCAAGACATCGTGCAACTGCAACGGGATTTGCATAATTGCGAGCGATTGTTTGTCCCCGTATCATGGCCGGCTACGTACACGCTCGGGGACCTCGGCGCGCTCCTCTGATCCTGATTCATATGCAAATGACGGGGCTACACTGGCGCTCCGCAGCGCGGAATTGAAGAGTGCCGCTTACTGGACCACACACTCACCCCTAATTCCCTTCATTCCTCCTTCGTTCTAGCCGCTACCCAATCCTATCATCCCCTTTCCTCCACCACTTCGTTCTCTTTACTCTTCGTGCACCCATAACCACATACACACACGCACACACATACACCACTTTCTTTTTCTGCAAGCGACGCGACATCTCGTGCGCACCCGCCATGGAACTTCAATCATCATCACGAAATCCCTCTTTCTTACAAGCGGTTCTTTGTCCCGGCCATCGATTCATTCAAATGAAAGCCTTCAACGTCGAAACCTCCGTCGCGTTACAGCCGCTCCACGCTTGACTGACAGCTCTATTCGATCGGACCGCTAACTAAACTCACCTGAAATCGGGAGTGCCTTTCTAGACTGTCTCTCGTCACGATCCTCGAGCGATCGACTGGCCCCTGAGTCGGAAAATTGCGTCGGTTTGCATCGCACAGCTAGTGGAAGTCTACGAGGTCCTGCCCGAGTATTGGTGGACTGCGGATTTTATGCATTTATGGCAAAACAAGTAGCTGCCATTTAAAAACTTGAAAGAATTACAAGAATTTAAGAACATCAATGTGTTAATTTCTATTTCGTAAAACTTTTAAAGAAAGAAACAGACTTGAATATAGTTACTGCTTCTTGCAATTGATGTAGACAATTTTGAAGACATTGATAAAATATTGCGGTAGCATGTGATATGAGGAATAAACGCTGAGTTTGTGGTGTCTAGTGAGTAGTAATTCGGAAATATTTCAAACTGTACGAGCGACAAGAAAAATTCAGTAGTACGAGTCAACGATTCAGTCGAGTCAACGAGTTCACATGTCGTCTCCAACATTTTATAACGATTAAAATGATTGAATTCATCATTAACATCAGTATTACACGTTAAAATTAATAAACTCGATATAGACATTCATATATGAACAAAAACAAATGAACACACGTAATACAAAGTTCGCCCAAATACTCTTCAATTTCAAAATCACATTCGTACCTCTCAACTTTCAGGAACGTCGTACTACATAACTCGACTCCCTCCAACTGTCCAATTAAAATTTCGCTTCTTCTCTCGAACCGAAATTGTTACTCTGAACGCCACAAACGTGCTAACACGCGGCTACGTCCGGCGGTCATAATTATTGCTTTTTCGCGGGAAGTAGTGTCCAAAAAATGGCGAGTATAAATAACTTTTTCGATCGACGGCGCACCTCGCAACAAAGGAAAAACGCAAGGGTATTGGAGTGGGCCGTTTCACTCGCCAGCTAATTTACCATAAAGACCGCTATAAACCGGCCTAATTGCTCCCCTTATATCGGTTTCTAATGAATCTTGGCTAAAGCATCGTAAAGCTTGTCTCGAGCGCGGAAGCTGTGGTTTGCGAACAAGGGGGACGGCGACTTCTAAGACACGGAGTCACGTGGAAGTGGGAAACTTCTCTTTCCGCCGTCTAATAAACCATTATACGCTAGTCCGGAACTCTTGCCTCTACTCGTACACCGGCGTAATTTTCGAAACGCTCCCAACAGGGCAAGAGAGCACCAGAGAGAAAGAGAAAGAGAGAGAGAGCTCTCTCTCACGAATGTGAAAGAACGAGAGAGGGTAAGCGAGGCATACGTTGCAATTTGTGCGTGTTAAGAGCGAAACTTACGGGATTATTATGCGCGGCGTGTACATTAGGGAACGGGACCATAGGATATTCGCTCGATTGCCGGATGAAAATTATTCTTTCGAGCGTGAGCGACAAATTGCCGTCCTTATTGCCATTATCGGGCTCTGGTTATCGCACGTAGTAAAATCGTGAGTGAAATCCCGGTACGTTTAAACGCGTTCCATGCAAATGAGAAACGCGTCATCCCCTTTACAGCCCGCAACCGTCGCGTTAGCATTCACCCTCCTCCACGACATTTTGATTCCACGATAGCCGGACCAAATAAAAACGCGAAGCTATACGACTATACGCGATAGACGACCGTCACGGTTTACGCTCTCACGCGATTTTTCATAGTTAATGTGTCGCCAATGAGAAACAATAAACGCGGAATGAGCTTCATTCTCGACATTCGCAAGAGATATGTGTCGTTGAACCTGTAGATAAAATTTAGGTAGATTACCTCCATGCGAACGATCAATGAATAAATTCTTGATTGTGGGAGTTGGACATTTATTTCTACTGTCAATCATTCTAATGTGTTGCAGAGGAACAGCGGGTAATTTTCCATAAAAATTTATAAACCGTTCTATTAAAGGGTGAACGTATCTCACCGGCTAACCCTAGCATACGTGTATTCCGGTAACCGTAACCCTATTACCCTTATACCCAGGTACTCGGTTGCCCGGGTATCAAGAGCTCCAGTTTATACGTGCCCAATCCCTTCTGCGTTTCATCCCGGATCAGCTAGTTGGACTCATCAGTTAGGCTTTGTAGAACGGACGTCAAGATAAAGCAAGATAAAGATCCGGCATTTGACTCTATACATGACGCGTCCAATTTTTTAGCCAAATGTACTCACAAATGTAAACAACGAACAGGAACAGTGAGACATAAATTTTTAATTATGTATACAGATACTGGAGTATGTTTTCGTTTTATTTTACTATAAAAATCAAGGCAAATATTCATGAAACACGTGACTAAATATATTATTTCACAGAATTAGGGGACGGGTAACTTATGGTTGTGGAATTATTATTATTATTATTAAAACTTTTGTTTGTTATAAAATGGAATTATTCTCTTCCTCTATTCCTCTGTGATACATTAAAATACACGAACAATTTTTTGACATGAGAAATGTCGGAACATGTAACATCGAATTAAATCAACGTTGAAGAATATTCGAGCAAATCAAATGCCCCTCCGTAAAAAGGTACATATTCTGATTTCTGATATCTGCTGACGAGGTTCCGTCGAAAGTTATTTCCAGACCGAGACTCTGCCCGAGATTGTCATTAGTGCCGAGGAATATAGGTATATTTGAGTTTGCAGCGTGCCGGCACAGATTCTTTCTTTCAATCCTTGTTACCTGTAAAGGAATTACATCGCTTTTGTCGGGCAGAGTAAATTTCTTCGTCGGCACGGTGGACTGTAGCTGTGCCATATGATTTCCCAGGGGTTCGTCGCACCAGCATTTTGCAAAACGCGCGTTCTACAGGTACGACCAAATATGTACACACGGTTGTGTCATACAATAAAAGGAACTACCAGGAAACAGAAGACTCGCGCGGATAGATGAAAAATCTCAATCTTTGCGGTGATAAATTAATCCCAGTGAACTCTCTCCACCTTTCCCACGATTCTGATAACCGTTGTTTCTTTTCATTCTCTCGCAAAAAATATCTGCACTCGATTGTTGCGATTGTCACTTCGATTTAAGACGTATCCAATTTCGCACCGAATTCTTTATATCAAATCGTTTTCTTGTATAAGAAACATAGTGTGTGAATTTTACTTTTTAGAAAATGGAGTGTCAATACCTCAGGACATAAAAATGGAGAAGCAATACTAATAAAATAAAATCAGGCAAGTTATTTCACTTTAACGCAACAGAACATGATCCCAACTCACCGCAGACAACAATTAAAGTCCGAAATTCGCAATGGTCATCGCCAAAGGCCGATTTCACTGGGCACGATAATTCAGGGCGTAAAAAGGGAAAGGCAACCGTAGGGTCAGGGGTTTAGTGGCTGTAGCAAAACAACCCCTAAAAAAGATTACGTTCGGGCGCAGGTGGTGAACAGTGAAGGGCTGGCAATTAAAGGAAAGGGCAGAGAAAATCGCCGAGGGTTCCGTGTGCTGGTATTATTATGTATCCCTTTTAAATTAACGCAGGCGTATATTGCCGCTCAACAGATGCAGACTCCCGGGTTGTCATTGTGTGCCTGTCTGTGTACATTGAGCGTGTCTGTGGTGGAAAATGGGGAGGGAAAAAGAAGAGGCAGGAAGACAGACGACGCGGAAAAGCGAGAAAAAGGAGAAGGGGTGAGGGTTTTCGAGGAAGAAAGAAGTCGAGCGGCGAGGAAAGGACGGCCGGTGAGAGCAAGAACTAGCGAAACAAGAAGATAAGAGTCGGAACTCTCGCAAGGCCACGCGACATTACGCGTAATTATAGTGACAGCAAGAAGCGAGCGCGAGTTAAAACTTATGATAATACGACGCCGGGGTTGGGTAGCTTCTATAAATGTACCGAGGTATGTAACGCCAAGTGTTCTTCTGTCTGTATCGCGTCTTCCGCGCACACTTGTGGAACCACCGACAATCTCTTTCCTGCTTCTCGACAAAATCTCCAAGCCCCTCTCGCCCTACACGCTTCAGTTCCCTATATCGCGCCGTCGTTATTGTTAGCGCCTCTGCAATCCGTGTTAAGAGGATTACACACACGCTAATGCGAAACCGAAGTCCTTAAAACACGCTCGGGAAGGTCCTACACATTTTTCGGTACGACCTCCTCATTTTAACACACTGATTTTGATTTGGTAGACCGTGGATTTTTTTTGTAAAATAAAAATTGCTTCACACTAGGAACACGTAAAACTTCAAAACCAAAATATTATTTCGCTTGGAATATTTTGTACACGATTTACTTCCTTTTATGCATGTGTAGTTTATTGCTATTACTCCTACTTAAAATATTTAAATTTTTAGCAATTAGCAGTGTAAAATCGCTGTTCTTTAAACACGCATAACTTTTAAACCAGTGAATGCCTAAAATTAAAACAAGGACTTTCGGAATTTCCTCGTCAAAATCTACGGGATCATATAAAAACAGTTAATAATTTCTGATGTGTCAGATGAAGTTTAAGTAAATAATGGATTTAAAATAAGACCAGATCGAATACTCTAAGATGTTTCTTAATAAAATTATACTTTGAACACGGGCAAGTTTTCAAAGAAAATATGGTCGTGCTTCAATTTTGCACGTCGGTGTACATTTCATTCCTTAATCGCGAGATTTAATAAACGCGAGTACCCGCGTCGAAACAACGTGTGCTCACGACAAATTTGACGTGCCACTCTTCAGCCTGCACGTTCCGCAAGGTAGTACGACCCGTAAACAAGAAAAAGGCATAAATTACGACATACGAAGTGCGCATTTTGACTTGAAGTCTTTTTTTTAGAGAAGAAGCATCACTTCAGACCGGAATAAATCCACCATTAATATAAGTGGCAGAGAACAGCATACTCCGTGGAAACGTACTCCGAACCGTTTATGCGCCAGGTCGTTTTCTTTCCATTCATTCTCGAAACTGTTAGAACAACCTGCGTTATTCATGCTTGGCAACATCGAATTTCCTTGCAATTACTGGCATGCCGGGGTTGTTCGCATGTCCGGAACCGTGGCGCACACACGTACATATGTGCAACAGTGTTTGTGCGTCGTCATTATTTCCCTTTTCTTTTGTCATTCCATCTAACGACGTTTATCTCGTATTTGCATCGCGCAGCCATCGTATAATTTTCTATACATCGCATGACGCCCAAATCGAGTTCTCGTCGTCTCCACGGGCCAGTATCTCATTAAACGACGGGCAAGGACATCGCAATTAGATAATTCACAGTCAACGACGCATCTCGCGGTCTCGACAGTCTTCTCTTCAGACAAAAGGCTCCCCTCGATGGTCGACCTCCATCTGCAACGTTGGTGTACACAGACGTCATCTCAGACAAAAAGGCGAAAATATCACTGACATCCGCAGTCATCTGAAAAATTCCCTCTTGACAAAATTGCGCTTGTTTAAAGACCCGTGCAATGGCGGTCGAAATTCTTCCTCCGGGAAATTCTTCTTTGACACTGTGAGTGCAACGTCGGATATATGTAGATAGCGAATATTCGTGCAAAATTTTCTGCATTCATAACAAGATAGGATACAAAAAAAATTTTTATCGTAAATATATAAAATCCGCAAACTAGTCATATATGAAAAGTGAAAATTAGAACCATTTATTATCTGCGAGGTGTGAGAATGTTACAAAAATCATTCTTATGATAAACTTTGTCTTTTCCAGAACTAGTTTTACATCGATCCAGCCACAGATCTGATCCTCGTTCCGTAAATGACGTTCTCGAGGCTAGTCATTCGACTATTTTTAAACAGTCTCGAATTTACGCTTACCGAATAAACAGCGAATTGCTGTCGAAAATGGCGTCCTCGGGGAGCAGGATTTTTCCGATTTCGAAACGGGTAATGGTCGTTGATTTTCGTTTGCACTTCGTTATTCGCCACGACCGGTCAGTTGTACGAATAAATATCTGTCTGCTCGGTTTATCGGTGGGGTTTCAGGTTCGTAGGAAATCCTCGGCGATTTTTTTTTCTGGCATCGGCTCTCGCTTTGCATTTCTGTGCGAGGGGGTGCTGGAATGAAACAAATTTGGCGCACACGGGTTCCAATTTTCCGAGGGATGTCGTAACGACGAGTCTCGAGACGTGTGTGTGAGAGAAAGAGATAGAAATAGGGAGAGAGGGAGGAAGAAAGTGAGCTGATACGGAGGGACGAGAACGAAGTGGAAACTCTTCGGCATTGCTCATATGGAGGAAAATATATATTCCGTCCGAACGTCCCGGATCACCCCTCTGTAACCTTATCGCCGCTTGGTCCATCAACTTGACTCCCAGGGCCCGTCGTTGCCGAGGATCGGCCATCAATTTCGATAGCGAACCCTTCCCGCCGCGCTACTTCCACGCTAAATTCACTGGAATCGGGCCGGGACGAGTCGCTGGATAAAACTTCGAACATTGATCTCGATTCGCGTACGAGCCAGTTGTCAGTGCTTCCTCGCGAGCTTCCTGCGACCTGTCGACCGTGATACATGACTTGCTCTCAAGGAACATTAGCATTCTCGATTGTTTTGCTCCCCAGAGCCAGAGTTCGGCATCGTGCGAATTGATCCGAAGAAATATTTATCGAAAGTCATTAATTCCAATAAAGTATTTTCAGACCAGTATTTTATTCGGAGAATAATTATTCATTATACTTAAGAAATTATCTATTCAATTGAACACGCTGCAAAAACCGGGCAACGCCTTTTCTCGGATAAATTGAAACTGTTAGAACCCGTCATTTCAACAGTTCCTGCAAACATAGTGTTCATTGCATCTCCACAGAACCCCGGGAGATATAAAACCTTGCGAACGTCGGAGCGAGCGGTTCGCATAATTAGCCGCCGACTGGCATAAGTATTTCGCGGCTTGTACCGGAAGGCCTGGGTCCGATGAAACGCGATCGATCATAGTTAGTCCTAGTTAGTAATCAGGTTGGTTTGCCGGAGCACAGCGCTGCTGCTAAAACGTGTATTCGGGGCCGAGCATTTAATAACGTTCAAGCATTAATTCGCGTTTCAGTGGGCGGCCTAGCCGGCAGATTGATAGCGCGACCACTTGTACGCGATGATTCGCCGATAAAACCTCTTATTAGGGGGAAGGGCTGTGCTCAGTCTGCTCGGTGTGCTCAGAGCCATAAAGGGCTACGAGGAAAGGGCGCACAAGCAAAGGACATACAAGGTGTGAACAAGCGCAATATGTAACGCGGAGCGGCCGGCAACAAATCTTACAATAACGAGCGGGCATCGATCGCCATCACCGGCAGTCGCGGAGCTATCAATTCTTCCCAGCTGGCCTCTCAAAAAAGACGGTCGTTTAGTGCCCTTAACACGCACTCGAAAGTCGTTTTACGGCTACCCCGTTGCCTGCGTAGAGACGAGCACATCGCTATTGTCCGCCGTTTAACGTGTCGCTTGCTGACAACGAAACGATTTTGTTGCCTGCTTGTGACACCACATACATATACCCGGTCCGGAAACGATCCTGGCCAAACGAGAGGAAAAACGACAGCGCCGTGCTCTGGCAGCAACCTTGTTTAAGATAATTGTTCCAGGAGTCAGCCATTTCAGGCCAGTAGCCGTTCTTATTATTAATACATTATACAACATATGTTGTTATGATTTTTTTTGCAGGTGGACGCCTCCAAGGCCTTATGAAGGTAAACTTCGATTTCGTCGTAAACACGTGCAATCCAATAGCAATAATTTGCGCGGGCCCTCAAACAGTTCATCTTCTATAATCAAATTCACGATCTCGTGATTTTGATCTACGTTCCCAATGCAAATGCAACGTCGAATTTCAGCTAACAAGTTAATCAGCCTCGATGAAACGCGCGATATATTAGCCTGTATAGTTACATTGCATATTTGCGATTCAGCCGGTGTACGCAGACTTTCGTGACCGGCTATAGAACGCATGTATTACTTCTATCGGTTTGAATTAGTTGCATCGGGCGTACAAGCGAAATCCCCCGTAGAATCAATCTTTCACGGTTACCGGTGTATTTTGTAAATCTCTGGAACGTGATGTTGAGCTCTATTTACTTGAACGAAACGATCATATTATTCTATCAATGTGTGTATTCATCATACACACTGCGGTTCCCTGGCCCGCTGACGAATCTTCATTAAGTCATATTGCGGTTCGCTACGAATCGTATCTGAAATTTGTTGGTCTACTGATGAGATACGTTAATACACGCGGTATTCATCAACATGATGCTATTGGGAGAACATTATGTCTCTATAATGTCACGGTTAGTTTGTTTAGCCGTTTCTCGCGTGTTTGTAAGACTGAAACTAACATGGCAAGCTACGTTTACTCATTCTTTTTACTCGTTCATGTCTAACATTGAACTTGATCGTGTTTCCAAGGTTAATCATTTTATTGTATCCTATAGTAGGATCGCATCCTAGATCGTTCTTCTAAAAAACAAATTTAAATATGCAAGGTGTCCCAAAACTTCTTGATTCTACATAATTATGTCAAAAGACGCACAGACTTTTTCAACAATTCTTTGCACATCTACTGTATATTTATTGCCACACGAAGTACCTATACATAGTGCTCTTAAACAATTTTCTTTGTCGAGTTATATGAGGAATCTGCTGTACTCACTACACAGAAGAAATATTACAGAATCTCCCGAGACTGAAGACAAAACGCACAGCTCGCGACATTTAGGACCATTGTGCAATTTCTGAGAGGAGAGGAACGAATAAAAAAAAAAGAAGTACTCCAGATGCTACTAAGTCTGGCTGCAATAAAAAAAGAGCAACCCTTCGTTCGTTCTTAGTTACGAAGGCCCGGCTATTAACCGACGTGTCTCCGAGTTCTTTAATAGCCGAAAGTCCAGTAATCAACGAAACAGAGGTGTTCGTGCCAAGAAAGTTACTTCCTGCACACTTCGGTCGATTGAATATCTTCCACTTGGCAAATCTCTCGTTAGCCCCGCTACTGTTATTTTTAGTCTCTGAACTTTTAGCAGTTGTACTTTGGAAGTTGAAAAAAAAAACGCGATGAATATTAATAACGTGAATCTGCCGCATAAAGTAGAACACCAATAAAAAGATTGGTACGTGAAACGGCAAAGCATATTCGCACTGGATCCTGGCGTTTTAAATTTCACCCTGAATAACTAAAAATCTACAGTGAAAATCTTGCGACACATGATCCTCCGAATACTTGATTTAATACGAAAATTCGTAGAACATCGACTAGCACTTGACATTTAATCCTGGATAAGTAAAAAAACTACGTTAAAAATCTAGTTGCAGAAAAAGACGACGAATTAAGTTACTTGAAAAACAATTTTCGAATAACTTAATTTATGATCTCGAGATACAGTGCTTTAGAAATGAGCGATCTTGGTCTTAAATTAAATCAGAGAATACGTAGAAAAAAGTTGTCGAAAAAATCGAAATTATTCAGCAAAGTTAAAATTCGACTTGCCTCCCCGTATTACGAAGCATTCTCCGCGAATCCCAGAACGGCGACAGACGTCTGCACATTAATTCTTGCGTCCGCATTCGTCTGGCGCGAACTCGCATAAACGCATATGCCATTTGATTGCCCCGACCCCTGAAAGAGTTCTCTGCTTGTGGAATCGTGTGTGCTCGATAAGGGATCGGTCGTTATCGAAACGCGAACAACAAGAATTGACTGCCAGCCGGGGCGAGCTTGAACGTAAACGACAAGAATAAACCGGGCGGGTTATCTGCTGTATGGGATAATGTACTCTGAAATAGTGCACATTCGGCGGGACATTAAAGTGAAGAAACCGCAGCCGGCTCGCAAAACACGAGTCCCGCCGCCGATGCGGTGAACTTCCCCTCGTTCCGAAACTATTTTCATATTTGATAAGATAGCCATCTACCGGTCCCGGTTTATGGAGAATATTGAATTGGAGGAAACGCCGGTAAACATGCTGGGGGGAGAAAGTTTGCCGGATAGTTCGAACTCGCACGCTTGATAGCGACAAATTAACTAACACCCATGTACTCCCAGTGGCCAACAACAAGGTGAGTGAAAGAGAGTGAGTGAGAGTTAGAGACAGAGAGAGAGAGAGAGGGGGGGTGAGGGGAGGGACAGTTTTGGAGAGGGAGATCGTTCGAGTGTAAAGCGTTTAATGCTCTCCGGAAAACTACGTAACACGTGACAGTTATAAGTTGCATCGTGCTTTGCACTTTTCGAGAGTTAGCCGAACTTTTAAATATACTGCACTTTTAAAGCCCGAGGAAACTTGAATTCTATAAATAACGAAACTATCTCGGCGCTCCATCCCGCGGATAACCGTGGCCCCGCTGCAGCTTTCGCGCTCTCACAATTTTCGAAGCGAAGCCGGCCGGGGAGGGTAATAAACAAAATTGCTCGTTTAATTATTAATCGTTACTGCGGATCAATTTATGGACGCGTAAATGGCACCGTTTATTAATGTCCGGCGCGGCGGTCGAGGTGTCGTAAAGCAAGAAAGGAGGCTAATGTCGACTGAAAGAAGCCGTTCGCCACGATTAAAATGATCAGTAATATTCCTTAATACCTCATACGGGAGAGTGATTAAAGCGCAATTAATATCGGAGCTGTTAGGCCGAGGCAAGAGGAACCCCGGCTTTCGAATAATGTGGCGAGGATATTTAATGGCTGCGAACACGCGAGACCAGCCAAGTTATGTCTTCCTTTCGGGTTAACCAGCAACACTTCGTTCGTCAGCGCGTTTTCGATTTTAATCGCGGTTGCAAATTTCCCCTCGAAATTTCTTTACGAGCCGAAAATAAACGATCTCGCGGTAGGACGACGAGACGGGAAGGTAACCATAATTGCCGACCTCGGATTATCGAATGACATTCGAAACTGATTGCGGTAGTCATGTTTCTTCTGATACGAGTCTTGTTTTTCCTACTTAATTATATTCGTTGCGCGATTATCATTTTCTTATACCGAGAATTAATGTACCTAACTCGTTATTATTAATACCTGGATAGCAGCCCGAGTGGAATTAGTGTTACACGTTAACTGAAACTATGTGGCGCTTGATGATGGGTTGCCAATTAATGCTTTTCTAAGAATTCTTAACGAGTCATGAATTTATTTACTTTGAACACTAAATTTGCAAATGTGATACTTTTGTTCAAAAAAAGTTGCATAATAAATTTGTACTCATTTTAAATGTCGAATCCGCTGTGTACACGTGTACACTAAGTCCACATAACAATGCGATATTTGTGAATGCAGAATAAACAATTGTTAATGGAGTCGCTTCCGCGATGTAAAAGTGCAAACATGTATTGTGTCGATTATATTAACTCGCGTACGGTCTGCGTTACATAATTAATTGGTTTTGCCGGAATGACTCGACGAACCTCTAAAATGATATTCGTTCAACACCAGAACTGCATGAATAAATTAGTTCATCTCTTTAATTGCTACTTCTCAAATGCGCTTGGAAAGGAATTTTTACGCTGACATAAAAAGTAAGTGTTGTATAATTTACAAAATATACAAATTTTGATTTCATTCAATTGCCTTGGTTTTGCAAATTGTTTGCAAGCGAAGCTATTTTTGTATCTACAATTATAAATAATAAATACAGAATGAAAAATACAACACTTGATAATACTAACTGGATTGACTCGATAAACAATTTTTAATTCATCGGCGTCTTCGAGGCCGAGGCAATCAAATCGCGTTGGTACATGCGTTTGTACGAGTTCGCGCCAGACGAATCTAATCACAACGCACGAATTAATGAGCAGAAGTGCGTCGCTGTTCCAGGATTCCAGTTTCGGCGAAAACATGTTCTGCAATACAGAAAAGCTTTTAGTTGCGTGTTAGTTCAGTCGCAAATTAAATGGACAATGTCCCCATTTAGATACAGTCCTACAGGGGAAGCTGTTGACTCCTAAGCCTGATTGGGATACAGCATACTTGTGCCTCGTTATCGCGTTGCAACTTTATACATTTTCTAGCCCGAGAAATCGGAATGCTTCTAATTAGGCGTTACCCATCGGCTAATCTTAATATCATGAGTTGCTATTATGAGCACTAGGATCTACGAATGCTAATATAATAAACACAGTTCCTTAATCCCTAACGGGTTTAGCTTGTCATTTAGTCATTCAAGCTTTAGGTATCGAGTTTAGTTTGACATTAACTTTAGCACCAATGGTTTTGTTGGGTTGAATGTAATGTCGCATAAACAGCAAGGTTATTGCTATGGAATTTATGCATTTATGTACTACAGAGAACGTGCTGATGCAATTAAAATAATTTGAGAATGCCGATATTAAAAGATTACTGATTTTTCTTGCCAATTGATACACACGATTTTTAGTTCGCATAAAAATCCACAATCATTAGCGACAATTTATAGTTTTAACACGAATTATTTGGACGTGTTACAGTGAAGTCTCGATGTAAGAAAAACTCTTGTATCCGTGCTGTTTCTTAAATTCTGTAGTTATACTATTTTTTTCTTTATTTATCTCGCTGACCTTTTTAACACTTTTTAGTAAACCAGAACTTTCTGTTGCAGAGTATTATTAATCGACTGGTTATGCCATAAACGAAGATTTCATTTCTTAATGCCCCAGTTGCGCGAGCTATATGTCGATTCGTACCTATCGAACATCAACGCCCCTATACTCATCCGAGCGTTATAGTACAGCAAATTGCAAAGCTATCGACCAGCAGACAGAATTTGCGAGCGTCCAAAGCTATCAGCACGGTCAAGAAACAGTCGACAAACAGACTTCATGCGATTTTAAACATCATGAAAACGATCTGCTCTCCCCGCTATAAAACTGTATCACTCGTGGAAAACGCGAAGAAAATGGATAGTTTACGATAATCGCAGGATGTCCACGCGATTAAATTCTGATAGACACGTAATAATCGTTTTGCTGCGAGTCGAGAATTGTCCGAGAAAGACGGTAATGTTCCGATTTTATTGTTTGCCTCTGACGTGGAATCCATAAACGAATGTGTTTCAGTTAGAAGCGAAACAATATCGATTACTTTTAACTGTTCGCGTTCTGTCACGAAGTTTCTGCAGGTCGGTATTGGTATTTGAGTTGCAGCTGGTGGAATCCCTCGATTTCGTAATTAACGTATTTCCAATTCTGTCTAATTATTGACTGACGGTAATCGTACGGGAATAGAAGAGATTCTGAGAATGACGATTCAATTAAATTACAAAGCTAATTACAGAGATCTCGGAGTGGGTTTATTGTACGTAGGAATTTATTAATCAGTTCAATGAGGGAAAGATGGTACGTAAAGTATAAAAATCAACTTTTTTATTGTTAATTTCCAGTCGTGTACCCTAACCATTTATTTTGAGATTGTTATTTAGTGTACGAAAAATTGGAACATTTATTTTTAGAAATTAATAGATGCATAGTTGACGTTCAATTCTGGAAAAAATAGAATTTTGAAAGAACTATGGGAGCCAAATAGAAATTTCTTTTTTTTAATAATAAATAATCTTTAATAAACGAGTAAAACATGTAAAAGCAGATAAATTCTGAATCTGCAAGAATTTCCTATTAACGGTTTACGTTGCAGATGACCTAAAAAAGTACTTGAAGTATGAGGAGTGAATAGATTTATGTTAGGTATCCAATAAATATTGAGAATTGTTGTGAACTACACGATGAGACGATTTAGGTGGCACAGGGATTAAAAACGTGTTTCTCACCCATCTATTTTAGATTCAATTTTGCTTGTCCGTGAAGGAGAGAAGGTGTTTTCGATTTGAGAGGAGACCCTCTTAGGGGTCTGACAGATTGCGGTGAACAGAAGCAATAATGTGTCCCGGGACAGCCTGTTCTTGAGGTCTGGCCGGTCAACGTCACATTTATTCGGTCGGTAGAGAACGGAACCTGATCCTCCCCTCCTGGAATTTATGAGCATTTTTAGTGTAACCTCGAGCGTGTATCGGGGTCGATGAAAAACTGTAGCCAATGTCGAACAATATTGCGGAAACAATATATTCGACGAACGACTGGATGAATAAACGGCTCTCGCGCCTATCGATTTTCACAGATCGATAGGTATGTACTGTTTCGTTTACCTTCAATCCTCGCAAGGGGGTCGGAGCTGTGCTACTCTCCACCCGTCGCCACATCCCCGCTCGTTTATTGGTTTCAGACTGAAAACAATGCCCTTACGCAGCCGTCATCTCGACACGATGGATGTACCCGTACACTTGCCAAAATTGTGGTTCCATCGCGTGACCAAACACGGCATTTCAACAGGCCGATCATGGTAATATTTGTTCAATGCAAATTCATAACGCGCCGCACGTCGCGGTGCACGGGGGTTACACCGCGGCCGCCCGATATAAACAGGACAGAGATGATCTTTTGTCGTAAAATACCCCGCGGAACGAAAACGCCCCCGTTTCATACCGACGCGTACACACCGCGGGTTTACGGACACATTTTTGGTATTCGCTGCTGCGAACCGATAGCGGGCTGTGTATCTTAAAACGAACACGCGTTTCAGAGTCAAGTATCCAATGAAAAGATCGTATTGTTGAGCATATTTTGCTTTTACGACCTGTCGCGGGAATGAACGTTGTCCGACAAGCAGGTCATTCGGCGTATTTAAATAATTTGACTGTTTCGCTCCCGAGAAATTTTATAACATAGTCAGAATAGATTGTGTCACATTTTATTAAATGAATGAACGAATTCCAGAAATGTTTCTGGAGGCGAACAGATCATGTGGAAAATGGATCACAGCACTGAGAATGTTTCATTAATCCATATGAATGAAAAGTCTACTTTTGACTCAACTACTCTAATTGTAACTTCGAGCAAAAAAAAATCGTAAAAAAATTTATCAGAGCTCATTTGGCAGCGTAAAGTCTCTATTTTGACCATCTGAAATCGCATATTTCTAAAAAGTGTATTGGCCTTACAGTAAGAAATAATTTGAAACAAAGAATTGATAAGAAAAAAGCATCGTACGGTAATATAAACACGGACGAATGTTTCAGTTCAGAGTCGCACGACGAAGTAGGTTATCCTTTCACCCTGCAGTGGATTTAATCAAACAAATACTCGCGGAGAATCGAACGAAGGTTTCCATCTCGATTGTAATCTGTCGAATAATTTAGCGATGAATAACAGTGAAACTGGATCTGGCACGTTTCAAGCTGTGCATGAATTTATTTGCTATAGTGATCGAAAGAAATTGGATACCGTTGAGAAGGTCGAACAAATCCCGACTCGTGAAACACCATGTTCACCGGATCTTTTTCCACATAACGTGGATACAGCGCAGCTGCGGATAGCAAGAGGAGGCGGTCGGAAAATCTGGCGAAACGACGCGACCGAGGGTTAAAGTAAAAAAAAGACGAACAAATATTATTATTCACCGTAGACCTGTGTGTATCCCATCGGACATCCAAGGCAAGAGAAGCGAACGATGCGGCTTTGCTGTGAATAAATTCAAGAATTGTATCGCAGACATCGCCCCAAGGAAAACAAAATCCCTGCGGCAAATTTGAGTTTCACCGAATCTAAGCGGCGGACGGAGACTTTTCTCGCGGAACTTTGTCACTCTGAATGATTTTATCGACTCTCGCCATCGACGCAGATACATGAGCATCGTTAATATCATTTTAATTCTACGATGCGCATTAATCCACTTTACGGCTGCGATAATGGAAATCGATCGCGGTAAAGGAGTCGTTAAAAATTTATACAATCGCGTTGCAGATATTCCCGATAAGTTATCCCTTTAATTACAACACGCAAATAAAAATTGTTCGTTAGACACGTAATTTATATTCGCTTCGTTATATTTATAATTCACCCGTGATTACACGCCGATTGTTCATTACTCCAAATTTATTTTAATTTCGCCCTCACGGAATAACGAAACAAGTGGCTGAAACATTTCGCGTGACCCAGTGGAGAATAATAAATAACTACTAATATTTGGGAAAATTGCGAATACGAGACTTGTGTAATGCGAGTATCGCAAATCACTGATTAATTATCAAGTTACTGCGATCATTGAAACCACTTTTGAAAAAGTATTAACAAAACATGATGTTAGTATTGTAACGGAAAAGTGTGTGTGTTGTTCGCACCTGTTTCTGTCAAAAAAGTGCATATAAAAACCTAAATAATTAGTAGTCGAACTGTGTGGAGTAGGGAGATATGTACTCATATTTCTGGTAGCTGAAATATTTCATCAACTTTACTTTTGTAATATTGGTTCGCACGTTTTTATCAGTAAAATCTTCAAATCCGGTGATAAAACCAACGTAATGAAGTTCCTTGAACTTTGATTGTCAATCTAATTTGTACTCCTTTCAACAAACTCTTTAAATCCGTTGATAAGAAAATGGCAAAATGATCTAGAACCTCTGCAAACAACGTTAAACTTGATCAGACTAAGTCGTACTTTCTTCTTTCAATAAAATCATCAAACCCAGTGGGAAGAAGTAATCAATCCTCTGGGACCACTGCAACGAATGTCAAACATAACCAAACCGAGTGACAGATCTTTTCTGAGTCCTGATTTTCGACGTAAATAATTCTACCTTCAATACAACCTTTAAAGCCTAGGGAAAGAAGTTGGCAAATCCTCTAAGACCACTGCAAGCAACGTCCAACCGACCAGAACCAAATCACTGGACTTATTACTCCTGAAACAATTTAGTTAAACGACGCCGCGAGTGAGAGAACTGGCCGAACGAGAAAGTGGAAGACAGCCGGAGGAGTAACCAGTATTTGAACTGGAACATAGCAAACGCAAACGGTTGTAGATAGAGAGGATTGGTGGATGCATGAGATAGAAAGGGATCGGTGGATGGCAGAACGCGAGTACTTCTCATCCGAGACTCCCCTGAGATGCTTAGAGAGACGCTATCGGCTACTTCATTGCTCATCACAACGTACCAGTTCCAGCCTGAACAAAGCTTCCTAGCGGTGCTTTTCTTGCGGCTCCCTAATCTGGCTTAGAGGAGTCCTGCAAACGCTCTCCATTGCTCGCTTCCGTCGTCCCAATTTACCTCGGAAGGAGCCATATCATGCTAGCGCGGCAAGATATCTTAAATAATGTCTACGATGCCCCGGCTACGATCGACACTATTCCACAGGATTATGATGTACTGGGAAGGAAACAATTGCATCACAACCGCTGCAACATCGTGCTAACAGAAAACCGGGCCCTGTTATTGTCAATAACTCCTCGACCACTTTTATTGCCAGAACAAACTTTTGGAGCTCTAAAAAATAATACGGTACTTGGTCTTCTATGGAAATTATAATCTTTCCACGGGAAGTTGAGATTATAATTGTATAAAAAAAATTTTAACAACTTCTGTAACTACATGTATCGATTCATGTGAAAGAAATACGCACGCTATTTGTCAAAAATTTGTACATATTCCTATGACAACTTGTTTACTTTTAATTGCTTTTTTTATGAAACTTTTACCGTCACATTCGTGACATTTTTCGGATTAAAATGAGACCAAATATGACACAATTTTCATAATATTTTGAACAGTATAAAAATTTACAACCCTGAGTTTGGACTGGAATTTTAGAGTCCAATTCAAAAGGTAATTTGTTTAATATGGTATTAATTGCTAGACGGACGAATTTCCACAGAATGTGTAAAATCCATTGACGGCACTGGTATTCCTTGAAACGCGACAATTTCGATTTGAATAATTGTGACCTCGCATGAAATTTGCAGGGTCCAGAAAGTATATCGGTGGAAATGGAGCCGGTTGAACACCGCGCGTTTTTCAATTTGGATAGCGAAAAAGAAGGGACGAGGATTCCGTAATCGACGGACGCTTGCGCGTCAATCATTAGAACTGGCCAAAAATATCACAAAGGGACTGGCGATCCATGCCTCATCATCCGCAATCACGTTTATACCGGAAAAATTGCGGGGAATGCATTTTGTCTGAACCGAAGCACTTTGATGCGGTGGAAATTGCTTAAAATCCGTTTTGCTTGAACCGTTGGCGCGCCTACTACCGTGATATAATTCTGAGGGAAAAATTCTGCTGTACCGATTAAACTCGCAACGTCAAAGGGACATTCACCTATATATGCATGATAACCTGGCAAAAGAGGACAGGAGAAGAAACAAAGAAAAAAGATTGATCTATTTCTATCACGCCATGAGCAGAACACGATCCGTTGCGAAACTGACAAAGCTTTTCGCAGTGGCATTGATGATAATGGACGTAAATAGCATTTGCTTCTAATATCGCTCCAAAAACACATACACTTTTCAAATTTTTGAACCACTTTCTCATGGTAGTAGCAAACGTTCTAATCTTTTCAATCGTTCATAATTTTTATGGAAAATCAAAATTTAATAATTATAAGTAAGTAGTATTTAATAGTTTCTAACAGCGACGAAACCAGTCCTAGAATTTGTTGTTTCATGAGGGATCGCGAACGGGGAGCAAAAATATTTACGGAATCAATCCAGGCCGGGTTTTCAGCGTCAAATGCGTCCCTAACAAACGTTCTGTCTCTCGACTGCCTCACTCTCTCTCATTCCCGCTGTCTGGCTCTCTCTCCTTCTGTGGGGGATGTCATTCGTGATTTACGAAATGACTTTAATTAACTCGATTTAAATTGTCGGATAGAAACCGACGGCCGAATGGAACGGGGTAGCACTAGCCGGGTCGCGTCGGGTCGGGCCGGGTCGAGGGAGCGGAACAAGCGGAAAAAGGGAGTGACAAAAAGCCAGCGGGTATTTCGCTCCTCGTCACCCAGAATACGCCCGCCACAGGCCTACGTGTCCGATCGTAATGATTACCCGCCGCACGCTTACCAGATACAACAGGACGACGGCTGGTGACGACATGTTAAACTATCATTCGAATCCGGTGGTCGGACTTTGTCGTGCGCGTGCGAGTTCAATTAAACAAGCGACGCGCCCTCCCCGGTATTAACCAAGAGCACGGTGACAAGCGATCAAGTAAACGTACAACGACCGTTCCAGCTCCAGTTCTGTACAGTACAATATAACTTTCTGAACGAACTACCGATTTTATGTATTCGCGGCAAACACAATCGTGAATCAATTACACGGCAAACACGTTTTCCAACGATTCGGTCGACCGTCCATCGAAAAAGTTCAAACGCGACAGCCAAATTTAAAATATTTAATATGGACGCGCCGAATTTTCTTGCATAAACTGTTGCCAGTTTTAACGCTCTGATACCCATGTTTCTTTATCGTTCTTTTTATTTATGTTTTATCATTATCATGACAAGAAAGAACAGATCTAATATACAAATGAATTTACCTATTCCTCACGACCAACTCAGTCAGTTTCTATTCCGCAATTAAATCCGCAATCTATTATTGACCATTTGTACAAACAACGTGTGTAGAGAAACTGTACAGACGATCACCAACAATCACGATTGTCTTTTCGATCACGTCAGATTCACAAAATCGCCACCTTTTCCTGGCGAAACGGATTGCTGTTTGCCAGAGAAAAATTTCTGGGAGAATTTAAATCAGCCGGGTCTATAGAGGTTAATTCGCGAAACTGGAGGACCACCGTTCTCGTAATCCGGCATACGAAGTCCCGACAGTTAGCGTACACCAACCAGTTGAAAAAAAGGGTAGGAGCGTGCAAGAGAGAGAGAAGGGAAAACAAGAAGAGAAAGCAGGAATGGGTGGAAAATAGTTTACTTTTTTCCTGCACCAGCCCATCTTCCGTTTTTTCCAGGTTTCCACCCCTTTCATCAGCGAACCGGTGAATAGAAAGGGGACGCGCGGTGGCCAGCAATAGGGGGAGAACCCGAGGTATCCATCTGTTTCACTTGAACAAGGCACTTTCCCGTGGCAGCACAATAACCAGGACCGGTTATGTACGTGCCTGAAATAAAACGGGACCTTCGTTCTTAAAGCGTTCCGTCGCACTCGCTCGACGCCACACTCGCCGAGAAGGAAAACGCGAAGCCCGGACTCCCTCTCTATGTTTGGATAACAAAATCGATAGACCATAAGGCGGTAGAAAAGGAAGATATACCCTTCGCGGATCTCTTCGGAGATTTCGCTTGTATCCCGCGATATTTCGCTAGCCCGGCAACCTGTGTGTCTTCGCGACGTTTATTTAATACCTGCCAATATCAGTGTTCGT
The DNA here is from genome assembly GCA_028455615.1 of Lasioglossum zephyrum. Classification (NCBI taxonomy): domain Eukaryota; kingdom Metazoa; phylum Arthropoda; class Insecta; order Hymenoptera; family Halictidae; genus Lasioglossum; species Lasioglossum zephyrum. Next base: position 5,001,970 of record CM052324.1, on the reverse strand, counting down.
CAAACGCGCGCACTGAAATCGGCACAAACAGCCCTATCTCGTCTGCGAATCGAATCCGCTTCCCCGGAACGCATTGTCAAACATGCTACCCCGATGGCTCCACAATTCACGGTAATATCGAATAATTCGGAACATGTCATGAAATATTGAGAGGCCCTTAACAACGCAGTTTCCCTCCGAACAGACATCTTCCACTGTGGATAATTTCTGTTTTTGTGGAGTCGTTGAATTTGTCAGTTCTTCTATAAATTTTCAGGTAACTCCGCGACCTGGCAGCTGCTGTCAATCTTCAAATTTTAATCTACGTATGAATTTTAGAATAAACATAGAGGTATAAACATGCGTACCAAACATTGCCAGAATACGATATTTTTGTAATTCACACAATTACGATTCGGATCCAACGGAACACAATACAAACAGGGGCTTTAGTATCTGCCATACCTTCCATTATTACAACGTACACAATCGTGTAAAATTTAAACTCAAACCTCAAACCAACACGTTTACATCCGAATAAACTCGATTATCGTAATAAGCACGGCGCGAAATTGTAAAGCATATTTGAATTAACTTGCTATAACAAAATAACATAATACGTTACAATAATAATAATAATAATAATAATAATAATAATGGTGAGCACGAGAATGAAATGGAAATGTATCATATTTATTATAATAAACTGTGCCGCAAGTACCTGGTATAACAAGGTATTTGTTTAAGAGAGAATTTATTGAATGCGACCGCATCACACTACCTCATACTTATTGAACCACATAGAGTGATATAATATTGAACAGTCTAAATGAATTGTTCCCTTAATGTAAACTGAAATGATATAAAGTTAAACAATGATTCATTTTCCAAGACTCTTTTTTTAATGTAAGCTTTACTTTAGGGTAACTAAACATATTGCATATGTGTATGATTAAAATAACAATGTATACGTTGTAACAGTATTTTCGCATAATGTATCCAAAATTTGCAATAATTGCTTACCACCGTTCGATATCAAAATGTGCCTGTAGATTTAATTTTCAAGTTACGGAAGAACGTTACGCAAGACAAAATTGATTCGCGCCGATACCCGAGTTTAGTTCGCGTTAAAACCGGCGTAGTTATCGAGGTCACTACGGACAGAAATTACGCAATTCCTCGGAATTATGACAGTAGATCGAAGCCTCTGATTAATTAAACGAAACTTAACTTCACGCTCGTACACATAGTATTAGCAGTCCTTTGTCGTCTATAGTCCATAACATTGCGAAGGAACGGGGGTGAGCTGCCTCGGTAACAATCTCAGAGAGCCATGGTTCGTTCCATTAGCCCACTCGCTCACCGGATTAAATGAAATTCTGCTCGCAAACAAATTAATTTTCCAACGACACCCGAAAGGACGACGGGACTAGATAGGGAAAAAGAAGAAAACCCCGTGATCGTGGGATATCGTTCGACAAACATCCTACGCCGAACCCGATACAAAACTAGAAACACGGCAGAATCTACACCTGATTTTCAGTCCAATTGAACACCGTGTCCCGAGTTAATCAAATAATGGATACCGCACCTCGAAAATGCTTACATTGCAAACTCCGGATGAAACCCGAGAAGTTCCGTCACATCCCATAACCATCAAATTCAATCTCCGTAAAGAAACGAAACGCACAGTATCGATCTTCGAATTTATCTTTCTGTGAAGAATATCACGTTGATATTCTTCCTGTTCATTTTCACCAGTTACGTACTCATATTGTTATCATAAAATATATCTTGAAATTATAACGGAGAATATTTTTGGTATTATTTTTGCTTTCGAAAGCGAAATAAATCTTTGTGAAATGAAATTGCAAGGGGTAAAGAACGGTGCGAAATAAATCAAGCTCCGTTCCCACGGCCTTTAACGTCACTCTTTGTGCTAACACATTAAAAAATAAAGTTGCAATTACACGCGGAAGAGATTTTTAATGGAAGTAGAAGCAAATAATTCTGAATAAATTTAATGCAAATAAACAAAAAACATGACATTTATAGAATAATCTATTTTTGAAGGGTTTATCGTGCAGAGTATATTCTTGAGGAAGAATCGAAATGTGTATCGTTTTATCATTTTCCCACCAGTCCATGCACGCGCGCGCGATACTCTGAAGAATCATTTATTCAGTTTCGAACAGGCAGAAGGGAGCCGTTCGCAACGAAAGGGAAACAAAACATTTTTTACCCGGCAGGTAATTTAGTGCTTTTAACGTGCGAAAGGTAAATTTACGTCCCACCACGAGAGATCGATATTTCAAACGGAATCCCTGTTCTCCTTTTCCTTAAGGATTGTTTACCGCTGGAGGAACGTCGGGAACACTCTGAAGAACGATGATGGGACACCGAGCTGCGACGAAAACACGGGATCTATGGACATTCCCTGATGAAACCTCCGAAACTTAGCCGATGAGTTCGCGGTATTTCTTATGCCAGTTCTCTTGGCACGCTAGTTGTGAACATTGTTATCGATTGCTCAAATTTCTAGGAAATTATTAAACGAATTTATTACGTGCAAATTCACGATCAAGGCTACCTTGAAACCCAAGTGCATTTACCATAACATGCGATCATCCAGCTTCAATTTGAGTCCTGAAAAGTTTTAACATTTCTGCGGGAATACATTTTAAAATTGATACAAATTAATCCCTTATAATTCAATCACTTTTCCCTGAACTATCGATCGGGATTCAATACATTTTTGATTTAACCACGAATAATTCTCGACGCCTGTGTGTCGCTGTCATAATATGTGACCGTTCCTCTTTAATTTAAGCAATCAAACATTCAAAAATTGAGTCAATTTTTATATGGTTGGTGATTTATCGACATGGTATTCCGATTCTTTTAACGATCAATTTGAATTATGCATCTCTCATAAAATGAAGAGAGACGTTACATAAGATGATAGGCCATGAACCAAATAGCATTTACTTGAAGCATCTGGAGCACACCTCGTAACCGAAGAGTATCGTCTCCACGACTCCGAGTGAGCAAGAATCGGCAAAAAGAGAAAGGTATTTGGTCCGTAACAAGCTCGCTCAGAAAACCCATGCAGGCGGCGGCAGCAACGACGAAGACGGCGGCGGCCGACTGACAAAAGTTCTTCCCGATAAAATCGCGCACGGAGTGAAAGAGGTGCGTCTACGCTCTCCTGGAGTCCATTCGAATTACAATAGGTCTGGGTGGAGAGAGGCAAGAGGAGAGATGCGGAGGCGGTCGAGGAGCTCGAACGGAGATTATTTTCGCACGATGGACTCCTACGATCGCGATGCCGGGGCTTCCAGTCTGCTCGGAGAACGGTTTAAGGGTCGGCAGAGAGTTTCAGAAGTACCGCATAGAAGGAGAAATACAGTTGAAGAAAGAAAGCTCCGTTTCGAAGCCGATTCCAAGTACGTCGGGCGGGAGTCAGTGTGACTACGTACGAGCTGTGTGTGACCTGTATTACCGTACACCAGCCGCCGCCGCCGCGCGGAGGAAACGCTCCGGTTTTCTGCGGGCAGGTTTCTGTTCCGGAAGATTCCTCGAGTCACCGCATTTCGCTCGCTCAGGAACTCGACGACGACGAAGAACTCCGTCGTGGGGGTGGAGAGGGCTGTGTGGGCGGAGAAGAGGACGTTCGTACGGACAATTTTCCTTTAAATACAGCCGGCAAGAATGGCGGTCCTTTGGTAACGATCTACCTCCTATTCCCCATCCTGCCAGCCCGCCCTAAAAGACTCTTCCGAAGACTACGACGACGTCTAACCTTAAAGAGACAAGGGGAAGATGGTTTCCCATCTTACCGCATGGTTTTCAGCTCACAGAGGAACATATGGACTCCTCCTTTTCTTTCCCTACTAGTTCTATCTCCATTCTCTAGCTTTCCCCTGTGTTCTCTCTGCTCCACCTTCCTTCAATGTTCCACGATCCTCTATGTCGAACCAGACCAAGGTCGAAAAAGTCAACACCCAATAGAATACATTTTTTGTTTATTGAATTATTTAGGTCACGTGCCCCTTGTCAGGTTACTAGATTAATGACAATAATGTGACAGTGTGTTTCAAGAGGAATACCTATTACGAAGGCCATTCAAGGTCAAACAAGTTCAACTGCAATAGGGAAAAGATTGTCTAGAATCTAATCTGCAGAAGGCGACTTTGGTTCATGCAAGGATTAATTTGGAGTCCAAAACCAGTATTAAGGATTAGAGTATTCGGTAGCTTGAATAAGAATGTATCTCGAACCTTTGTTCTAAATGATAAACTTTACCCGTAGGGCTGCGGAAACTTTCCTTATAAAACGTTCGCCGATATGGAAAACATCTCACAACTTTAACCCGTGACCTCGATACTTCTTTTCTGTACCTTATCACAATTTTTTTTCTGCCTCGAGCAGGTCCGTTTTTATTCGCGATCGGTGATCTTGATGCGGATAGTTTGGAAACCCGAAGACTAGGGTAAAGGGGAAATTGATCGATATATACTGTGGGGGAAGTTTGAATGTTATTTTTGAGAGTCTCGGTCTTTGGCTGATTCCTGGATTTATTGCAGGAGATTTGGAGTTATTGACGGTTTACCCCTGGAATTTTGAGATAAAGGATTTCCTCACCCTTATCTGGACGAGGCAAGTATTAGGATCGTATGGGGGTACATGGGGTTTGCGGTTCTGGGACGTCAGCAGCCCTTAATTCCGGTGAATGGAGCAGCCGCTTCCAGAAAAGTTCAGTATCTTGCAGTTCAAGGGCCAGTTCACGACATTGTTAAGTTAAATATAGCAATATTTAAATTAAAATATCTGCTAATCATTTTTCTGTATCGATTGGTGCATCAATAAATATACGGCTTCATTTAAAGAATGAAAGTTGACCTTTACATCATATCATCCTTGATATCATCTAACATCTGTAGAAATAATTTGTTTGTATAACGCATAATTTAGAAATTATTCGTGGCAATCAGGCTACGTGCTTGTGTATTGACTGGTTCTTCGGCCAGACAGCATGTACGAGAAATAATGAACATAATTAACGAAAGTTTCCTATCCCCCCGGTCAGCGCAAACACGCGCAGCGTTGTTCGCAAGATATTGCTCGTCCCAACGGCGAAACTAATTAAGGTTACGTAAAGTGAATCACGGTGGACAATGGATGGGAATCAATTCGGTGTTTCGATGGAAGATGGCGTGTAGCACAAAGGTGGGAAAGGAGAGAGAAGTTGTCGAGCAATTGCTTTCATGTTTTGAAAGGGGCGATCGCGAATGATAACAAGATTTTCCTTGAGTTCGATTTCGACGGGAATAAATGAAGTAATTGCCGACGAAAGAATTTGTATAACTAATGAACGGGGTACGGCGGAACCACGTAATTATAAAATCTATTACGATACGAGACCGAATTGAATTGTTGGCGCAGAAAGCGGAGCTCTCGGACTTAATACGAACTACCATATATAATCCGACCTCTGATGACATTTTACGTTTCTCGTAAATTAAAGAACAACATCGCTGGAGAAAAATCTGACTCTAATCCTATGCCGAGATGGAATGAAAATAGATCTTTACTGACCTATCAACCTGAACCTGGGGCTCCTTGAATGAAAATGCAAAAAAAGAAAACGTTAGGTGATTCTTCATCTATTCCCGATCCGAGGTAAAAGGGTAAGCCTAATTAGAATACTGAGTGTGCAATCTTATGCTTCCTTCAACCCTGGCGGATAATTTTGTCAATTTCATGGTAGTCGGAACCATTCAAATTCTGCAATCTTTTTATACTTTTAAATCTATTTCTAATACGAATAACTAATGATTTGTATAACGAGAATTATAGTGTCTTTTGGCCATTTTTAGATGAATGAGACAATTAATAATGCTTATAATAAGATAATTTCCGGCTACAGTCCATTGAAAATTATAAAACCGTATAGTATTACAAAATTAGGTATATTATAATAGAGGAAGCCCACAGCAATAAAGCGTAACTCAAACGATGCATGAGCCACGCTTATATGAAGTTCGAATGGATTTTGTTAAGTTACATATTCGCGTTTCGAAACTAGTGGTCGTTCATACTGAAGGTATTATCCGAAACAGTAGTTGCAGAGCACCTAACAATCGCTTTTGTAATGTATACATTGTTCGAAGCTGAGACGGTCACATACGAATAAATATGTTCCGTGAAAAACCAAGTACTCCAATATAATATACGTGGGTCTAAACAAGTATGTAAACATTGTTTTCTGATGAGAATTTTCAATCTATATTGATCTGACTTACCGACACAGCAATTAACGAGAAACAGGTCTGACAATGCTAACCTGAAAAAATGAAAAAGTCATTGTTAGTTTTTAAAATAAAATTTCGTCGCAATTGTTTTTAAATCCAGGTGTTCTTATTATAAAGAACAACACTCAACCTTTTTAATTTAAGCTCACGAACGTTAAAAAATTCCTACAGGAATACATTCTAAAATTGACTGAAAAATCTTCTCAAAATGAGGTCAATTTTGATCAAATTAAGGATTGTACTGATTTTTTAAAAGTTTTTTAAATTGTGAGAATTATCCCAATAAGCCATGTTGCAGCATATTGTGATGCGGGGAACGCCGTAATTTGCAATTAAAACCATCCACGTTAACAAGTCAGCAATATCGATGGAGTTAAATAATAGTTTGTTATAACCACCTTCGTATCGATGTTTATTCCGAAACCAGCCAATCTAAACGTCACTGAAAAATTAAACCGGGTATTGGCCGCAATAAATAAGTCCACACGACAAACACGGGGACGCTAAAACGGGGTTCGAGTAATTCAAGACTTACAACAGTGGCGAAACGACTGTGATCTTCGCAATACAAAACTGGCGTAGCATTAAAACTCGCCCGTGTGATAGAACATTCCCACGGCGATTTGGACCTGGAAAACTCGACTCGCACTTGCTTCAAGCTCGAAATGCGAGGGCTCGATTCTTGAGGTTCGCTTATAGATCCTCGATTCGGGGCCACAGGGGCGAGCAGCGGGATCACGTGATATACAGGGTGGTTTTAAAGGGTAGTACAATCTAATATAGGTTTTTTACGAAACAAATACGTTGAAAGACGAAATAAAAAATTTTTCACGCGACACTTCGTTTTCAAGAAAATCATCTCTAGAGATTTACCTAGCAAAATACATTTTGCCATAAAATCATAAAATCCGTAGTCTGGTCACGACACAATAAACTGAAAGAATCGTTTGTTGAATTAATTAACTCGTCATCCCCAGTTAAAATATTAGTTCGACTACGTAAATGAAAATCGAGGCGATTTAAATCAGGAGATCGAGGTGCATTATGTCGTCACGACAAATCCAAATGTTTACTTCGAAGTTAATTTTCACGAAAACAAAGCCTCGTACAAGAAAATATTATTCCCCATTTTCCATATATTTGTTTATGTAGAATCAGCTGGTTTTCGGTCGCACCGCCAGTTACCGACCCACCCCGTATAACGTTCCTCTAATTTTCAGGCAGCGCTCGACGGTCTTCAATAGGGCGCGAAATAAAAAGAGCCAGTGGAAGTAGACCGAATTAGCCGCAGCGCTCCGAGTAGGCGTAAATTGCTCGACGCACATTCGTGCAAGCCTACCCTGCCGCCTCTGGTGCATGTGCATGTGCATAAAAGCCACCCTAGAGTGGGAGAAAGAGAAAGAGAGAAAGAGAGAGAGCCGGATAGACACACTTACGTGTGTGTACACGCGACGCAGGTTAGAATACTCTTTAAACTTCTACTCGTATTCGCGGAGAGAAAGCAAATCAATATGGGTGCGGATAGCATGCGCATTGCAATGCCGGACTTTGCAAACCGGTGCGCAGGGAATTTATATTCCGTGCCTTTTTTTTAGGGAAACCTGCACCGGTTCATATTGCAACCGCGTTTCGACCGTGTCTCGTCAACTCGCTGCCCGAAAATCTGCTAACATCGCCACGTGTGCGCATTGTAATATGGACCATGAGCTGATCACATACTAAATCCCTGATCCACGGTCGTCCTGTTCGAAACGTCAGAATTTCGATTTTTCTCATTAAGCCGGACATAACATCGTAAGCTGACGAGATTTATTTTTCTCCTGCTTTTATTTACATTTCTTTAGCTGTATAGTGTTCGATCAGTCTGTTAAAGGTGTTTTTTATATTTCAGAAACGTGTGGGCTCGCATACCTGTTTCTATTGTTCTAAAATTATTTCTAAAATGTTTCCCAATATAGCAAGAATAAAATCTAATCAGATAAATTTTCTTTCAATGCAAAGTTAAGGGCACGAATTTTACAAGTCATAACCAAATAGCCTTGTATGAACGCAATCATTTCGAGTTTACCGTAAAAAGTGGAAAGGATAGATCGATAGGTTTGTAATTCGGCATTTTTCATTAAAAGTGTGTGTTTGTATCGTTCAGGATCGGACACGCGGTGCTGTCACTCGCAGAATACATTCGATCTCCGAGCCGTTAATTACGTGAAACAAATCGATCCATAAAAAGCAAAGTTTTGTTTAGCAAATAATTGGTCCGCTATTCAGGGGACCCGCAAAACGGACTGCGAACTTTATTTAATGCATCGCAGCGGCGTGAAGTTCTCGTCGGATCCCGCGAGCTTAAATCAATTGAAAAATTGTATAGATTTAATGCAATTATCGGCGTGTTCGATTGAAGTTCAAACCGGCCGCATTTACATTCGTGGCCCCAGATTCATTTGCAGCGTGCAATTAAAATTGGGGAACGCATCAAATCAACGAACCGTTGAACACTGTTTCGAAAGTAATGACAGAATTTGTAATTTGAAGCTGAAGTACATCGAAGAAACGAGCGAGCGCACAAATTACGTGTAACTACAAGAGCTTCGGATTTCAAGAAGAACATGATTATCGCGTTTTCCGATCGGCATTGCCGGCCGGAATAATTAATTTCTGGTCAACGTTGCTCGGACTGTTTAAAAATTAAAAATTCAACGATTACCCATTGATAAAACTCTACACTTTGTAATTATCATTTCGACGATAATTTCGCATTGAAACATTTCAATTGCACTGAGAATTCGAAAATGCTGTTTTTGCAATTAATTGAACAAAATTTGCTACATTTGCCAAGCATTAATCGGGAATCTCTCATTATTTATAAATCGGAAATGTAGTATTTAAATACTTTTTGGAGACATTGTAAAATCTTAATTTACATAGGTTCGCGCAAATGGTTAACCAAACAAGTTCTTGCAGTTTAGATTTATTTGAAGACGATTTCAATTAAATCGCGACGGCAGAGAAGAGCTTCAGGGATAATTAGCAAATTATTATAAACCATGCAGAAGTCTCGAAACAAAGAAATAATTTTTCCGTTATTAATTGTCGGCGGTATCTTGATTGCACAATGGCCACGTCCCACTTTGTTTGGAAGTTAATTGTGCGGTGTTGACAGTGCTTTAATTAAAATTTTAACAGAGACATCTTTGCGAAAGAAATTACGCTTGTAAAACACCCGAGTGTAATGCGAGTGGAGGAAAAAGTAAATTTCAAAGAATAATTAAAGCATCCCCGGACTTTCCTCCCGGTTCATTACGTATGCGCCGCATTTCCTCTCTCCATATGGACTTAACAACGTTTTACTGCTATCTCGAGAGTGGCGGTCACAGCGGAGTCATTCCACACCAAAACGATCACCCTTTTCGCTCTAATGTGCTTCCTTCCAATATTTTCCAGACATAAACGCGAGTTTCAAAAAGGCCGGTTTCGTTATCTTACCTCTATTTGTACACAATCTTGCAGAATTATGCTCCCTGGTAGAAACCAGATATAATTAGATAATTAGAAAATTACCCAAATTCGCTCAACTATTATACGAACTGCTAATAACACAATACTATAATAACTACGGATTTCTTAATCGATGGAATCATTTGTCTGTATTTATACCTCAACTTTTATTCTAATATATTCATACTACTAAATTTGATTAAAATCTGAAAAATGCAAGACAGATTGATAGAGTATGATACACAGAGAGTATCAGATATTTTGACTTCCAATTTTTGGTTTTGATTTTATGAAATTTTTGAGGTTGCTGATTTGGCAGGCAAAGTATTGATACATTTCTGAAAACTTTTTAATGAGAACGCTGGTTGGTAAAGCAGGAAGACTAGTTTTTTATTCTAAGACGTCAGACATCGCTAATTTCACACATTTGCCCAGCCAGCAGCTTTCCAACAATGGCCGTTCCTTCGCAATCTCTTGGGGCTGGGTGTTTGAGCCCCCTCCAGGTACATTTCCTTTCATTACGTCCTCTTTCCATTTCAGAAAGAAAATAATATTGTCCCGTGTAACCCTTCTTGACAAGACAATTAAAAAAAGGAGAATTTCTTGGACCCGCTCGCTACGTTGACGAAGAAAAATCGGTCCTGACGTAAAAATCTAGGAAAGGTTTCAGTATGTACACTAGCAAGTGCGGCACTGGGTAAATACTATTTTATTTAATGACACTCAAAAGTGGAATATTATCCACGATTCACTTTTCTATCTTTGATTGTTCACACAATTTTTCTTTTATACCTAACACATTGGGTCACGTTGGACACACAGTCTTGAAAAATTAATTTTTGTTGTAGTATAGTTGTAAACGTCGAATTTAAATAGAACTTGTAAAGTCTGAAGGGCTGTTTGGATCTTTTACGAAGGATATTATCAACGTGCGTTGGGAAAGCGATTAAGTATGTGAAACACGATTACTTGACGTAATCACGTCGACTGAAGGAGATACGCGAACACTCGGTTCAATTTTCTGAATTTATTGGAATTCGCAGAAAAATTTATTGTGAAGTAGCTAATCTTGTAAAGATACACCAGCTTCTAACCAGCTTCTTACCAGCGTCTGGTCTGTCTTAATAAAGCTCAGAGCCGAAGATAACTGGACGGCTTATCAGAAAGTACGTAAGAAGCATAGTAAATTTACACTGCGGATCGTCTTATCTTCCATTACGCTAAGTGAGTGTTCTACTGATGCAATTGTACTTCAAACATGATCTTCTCCCCTTTCGATGGAACAGTTACAGGATACAGTGTATCTTCCCAGATAGTGCTACATTATTGCACACCGATTAGTCTACATTTCCATTAACGATATTTAGAACGATACTTAAGTTGAAATATAACGCTGCCGCGATTCGTGGGAATTTATAGATCCCACATCTTCCTCTCATTCCTCAAGCCTACGTTTCCTTAAGGATATCAATTCTTCCAACTGGGGAGTCACGTACTCACTATCATTCTCAACGGAAGCACTGCGATACGAGGATTTAAAAATTCGTAGAAGTATCTTCAACAATAATATAAATCTGTTGGTGTTGTGAAGCGCAAGTTTTTAAATATAACGCAAAAATGATCATACTTTGTTGATTTTAATGAGGAGCATATAAGAGTAAATTATTTCCTAGGATCGTACAAAGATTAACATTATTGGAATAATTAGGAATTTTCATTTTAAAGCTACCAAATTGTCCACCAACGATAAATAGCGAATCGGTCCACAGAACCATAAGCGTCTAGGTAAAAACGAACGACTCTTGGAAAAATGATATTCTCAGGCGCAACCATGGTCGTTGTTACGCGAAACGCGGCCGCGTCGCCAATTAAATTCAAAACTCAAGGGCTGCGCGTAAATTCGTTACTAATGGAAAGAAGATTGAATTACATGCAAGAAGCGAATGTAAAACAAAGCGGGAGCGGTTGGCGGATTGTCATGGGTGCCGATTTAATTGAAAAGAATATTGGAGCCACGCCCGCGTCGTGGTCCATTCGAAAGGCGAGCGGAGAACGTGTTTGTATAATACATCGAGAGAGGAACCTACGGGGAAATCGATCGAGGAAGCTTTCTGGAGCTTTGCTTTTCCTCGGAGTCGGCTAAGTGTTCAACGTATCGTTCTCTCTCCGCTTCGAATTTCGCGGAAGGCTCGCCGTCCGAGCTTTAATTGAATCGGCTGAAATTAATTTCAGCTGTCGTGGCCCACGGAAGGTTTTGGCCGGCGAGGCCGGGGATAGAAAGCGCGCAAATTGCTACCAGGATGAATATCGTCCCTTAAACTTTAACACTCCATCGAATGCAACTGCACGCTTCTCCCGCACGTGTAATCCCGAATCTATATACGGGGCTGTTTTGTGCCGGCACACCTGCACACCTGTATTCCCGTGTATCCGTAAAGGCGTCGTCCGTCACGAATCACCTGTACTACAAGCTCCGGAACACGAGACGGTCGAATATCCGACGACTTATAATTCCGATATCGATATTCAACGCCACTTCCAACGCGTCGCGATAATTCAGTCACTCTAAACGCTTTTCCCCAGCGTACCCCCTACTCCGGGCTTAATCGAGTTATCGCGAATCCGGCGCGATTCTCGGCAAAAAATTTTCGCCAATTTCGATTGCCGCGGCCGAGTGTTTCGCGCCGTAAGTCGTTGATTACTGCTTTTGCCTCGTTGATCACCAGAAATGTGACGCAATTTTTACTCTGAAACGGTAGTACCGACATTTAGCGATTCAATATGCTTAGAAATGTTTTTTTAATTTGTTTTAATTCATGTCCCTCGTAATAGATCTTTAACTATTTAAAAAATCATTCATTTAGTAATGAAGCGTTCAACAAGATCGATATAGTATTCATTATTACAACCGTATCACGAAACTCTGAAGTAATTACGAATATTTCTGGTGCAATCAAAAGGCTCTGTGCACAGTTTATAACAAGCAGATAACACAAGTTATAATCACTGAATGAGGCTACAGTGAGCTTTTATCCCAACGATTAATAATAACGAGAACTTAATCGTCTTAATTTGCACGTTATTTAGTATAAGCCGATGCTTCATAATTCATAAACATGTTATTCTGTTTTAAAGGGCGTACGAGTACCTTTTACATGGACTGTACATAAATTGAGAAAGTTTTAACAACTCCTCTATAAGATTAAAAATAATGTTATGGAGCACGCGCTTTGTGAAAGAACGTGTTCCGAAATGAACGATAGTATGCAAAGAGGGCAAGTACCTACTTTTCCCGGAATAAATCGTTATGGTTTCGTATTGTGTCTCGTATCGCGGTGGTCCTCTGCCTTAGAGGACCATTTCCAGGCTTATCTTCGCAATCAATGTGTTCTGGTACAGTAACACGTGGACCAGACAGAAAAATCGCACGAGACGATTTATCTCAAGCGTTTCCGCGGTATGGATATAACGACTTGATCCTATATAGATTCTATACAGTAAAAGAGGTCACAGTGACAATTCCCGGTCGCAAACGTTGATACGTGAAGAACGACCCGTTTCGCTTCCCAATCGACAGACCGAAAGTTGTCGATGGCCGTGAATCGATTCGGTCCCAGGCCGAACTTCTTCAGAATCCTGCCATCATCCTCGCCTCCCTCACAATGGCGCCTCCGACGCTATATACATATAATTCTTTCTTATAACCTTACTCCGTCGATACCTTTATAATTGCACACTATCTTCGCTGCATTGAGATAATTGCTCGACTCTGTCCGCAAATGTTCAGTAACTGCAAATGTTCAGTAAATAAACAAATAAACTGCATGGCTGTTGAAATTACTATTCGCTCATCGTTATTACGTTCTATTACTAATAGGGGTAGTTCGAGTAGTCGATCTACTACTAATAAATAAAAGCACACTCCTAAATCGATACTACACAATAGTACCTCGTTCCAAATATTCTATAATTTCTAAAAATGTTTAAACGCACGCTTGATAATATTTATTTTAATGTTTCCCTACAATGGCCGGGAAAAGTAGTTGCCGTTGCTTATGCTTCTTCAGTAACTTCGCAGATGTTAGATTATACGATAAAAGTCTCTGGAAATTCACAATATCCTGCATTGTAATAAAGTTTGGAACAATGCGGCTGACGGGGCGCTATGTTTCCTATCCTTTCAGGCGCACTTATAAATATGTTGAGCGTGCAAATAAACGCGGCGGTGTTCTGTACAATCGCGCGGCAACATTCTGAAAAGTGTATTCGGCGCGGCGCGCCGCCGCCGAAGAATATTTTATAAAATCATTATCCCGAAAAAACGAGGTTCTCGCGCAGCGCGGAGCTCTCCAAATAAATCCGACCGCTTCCTTTTCCATCGTATTATCACATTTCCAGAAGTGAAGCATTTCTGGAACACACCGGTGAAATTTCAAACGGGGTAGAAGGTTTATTATCATATTTCAGCGACCTGTTCGCGGCGCTGATAATATGCCTGTAGCATCTCGTAATAGTCAAATTTCATCGCGAGACTGAAATATATTCGCATTTCGGATTCTTTGACCGGAATGTGCTTGCGGGAATATCTCCGCTCGATCCACCCTCTGACACGTATTAGGAGGCGTTCGTGGCCTCTGAACGACAGCGAGGCAGTCTTGAAAAGCATCCACGCTCCATGAAACGCTATTTTAAAGAAACCCCGATGGCGTTCGTGTTCGAAAAGCCGCGGATTTTTCTGTTTGATAAGCTTCCACCGGAAGAGGAGTATTTAGAAAGGAACAGCTGTCCCGCTCGATAAAAGCGTTAATGGATTAGTATATCATCCTCAAACGACGGATCTTTTTCACAACTATAAAATTCGGGTTGCTGAAATGACTTTCTGAACGACCTAATAATAAGAACCCAGCTGTGGTTACGCTGTTAAAGTGTCAATACGAGACAAAAAGTTGGCTCCATGTAAAAATTAGGTAAGTCCGCTTTTTAAAATGTTACCATTTCCATAAAAATTGAATATTCTAAAAATACAACGCTACGTTTTAATGAATACCTTGAATGAAAAATTATTTATTCCAGACATAATTAAATAGAAGCCGATTTAAAAAAAGAGCGAATAACTCTGGCATTTAATGTTTTATTCTGGAAAAATGGCGAATAAAGTTTAGAGTTTTGTGAATGTCACTGTAAAACCGGCATTTTTTACGTACTGATTGTCATTTTAAAAAATTCCCGAAAATATGGTATGTATTTAGGGTGGTTAACCTTTATAAGGTTAAGGATCGGGAATCGACGAATAATTTGGCGACGGTGGAGTTTCAGGCTGTTCCCCGTCAAAGAATAATCTTTATTATTCGGTACTGGCAGCGGTTACAGGCGCTGCGAGACATCCGGATAGGTAGTTGGCAGTGCGGCCGCTTTTACACTTGTCCAGACAGTCGGCTGCATGCGCTGGTGCGGGTTTTAAAGAGTCGGGGGCAGACGTGTTGGTGAGCAGCGTGCATCTGAGGGCGAAACGACGGACAGTCGCGACAACGTGAATTTCGTGTGATACTCGTGATTTTTCTCCGCTTTTCCGGGCCGCGCTCCTTCACCGAGGGGCGCAGCCGTCTCTTTCGCTTACACGTCGGCCGTCGCAAACACAGATGCGTACGCCGCGTAATTTCAGACACTCCGAAACCGTCGAGAGTTAAGATGACACGGGGACAACAACGAAAAAACAAGTACTATTCTGAAAAGGTTCCAGAGGTAGTTCGCCAGTTCGTCCGACTGCTTTTGTCGGCTAATGTGTTTCCGGGGTTTTCCATTACACATCGCTGATCGACAAACTGCTGTCACGCGAGTTGCGAATGGCTCCGGCAAGACGATTCACTCACTGTGCACGTACGCTTCTGGATTAACCGGATAATGCAACAACCTCGCATAACAAAATATGATATGATAGTTTTTACATATATTCCTTTTCCGATATTTATTTCAGAATGGATATCTCGAAAGAGGGCTACAGAGTACATTTGGTTGTTGAATAACCCTGATATATTTACCGTGAGGTGTCGCTAAAAATTGTTACCCTATTATTCAAAACAGTTTTTATGTTATCGTTGAATATAAAGTCGCTGTAATGCAAAAATGTCCTACGATGAACAACCCCTAAAGAAATAATATTGTAGAAGAGTGGGATTGTCTGTTGTACTAACTAACAATTAATTATTCAAATTGTATATTTCTTTTAACAATTGTAAATATATAATTTACGAAATTGTTAAATTCATCCGTATCCAATAAACTGCTACACAGATTTGTCATTACGTATGAACAGACGGAATACTGGGAGAAGGATATAGAAATGATAGGAACGAAAGAACAGCGATGGTATTATTAGCCCGATTATTTTAACAAAACCCCAACAATAGGGATGCCACGAATTCTAGACAAATCGTTGCGATGTGCGAACAGATGCCACGACGGTGGAAAGCAATCAGCAGCCTCGGTGTCAATGGATTGCGCGATACGACACGGAATAGCTCGTACGCCACATACGCTAAATATTTCGAATTACAACAGCCGTTCAACATTCACGGCCGGGGGTGGTTTCTTTCGAAGTGGGGCGAACGTGCCATGCATTCCACTGACAAGGTTGTGAACGGGTGCACCGGTTAGAAAGAAGATCGGACAAAACAACGGGGCGCTCTCAAGACGGATTTTCTTATCCGGGACATTCTGGTGTTAATGCTCGCGCCATACGCTACATAGTGGCCTGTTTAAACAATCTAGCGACGAAACAAAATCGCTGGACGGATAGAAATCAGCAGTTAGGTGCAAATATTTATTATTTGCTTGAAAACACTGTCGACATTCTTTTACTGTCCTTAGAACTTCATCTCAGTTTTTAAAGGTGCTTTATTATAAAAATTCTTGGACTGTGGTCATCATATTATAGGTCGTTCATACCGTACAAAAAAAGTATGAACAATATTATGTAGAATCACCCCTTATACGGTTGCACCACTACTTGAGCACCTTGTATAACGATCCAGACTATCGTGCGTCACAGTGGCAAAGGAGAGAAATGGAAAGACCGATGAGCTTGAATTACCCTACACTGTTTTTCCGTTTGATTTCGCCGACAGTGACCCACCCCCGGGTTGGATTAAGCTGATTTATTACGGTAATAACGATAAGCGTTAGAAGATACTCCTTTCTCAGTGGATCCACGTACGTCCCGTACGAACGTAATTACCTGCGAACATCTGTAGGAATTGCGGTTAGTTTTCAAACTGCGTCGGTCGCCCTAGTCCGCTGAGTTTCTCCCACGAGAACGTCACGTGGAATTGGTATCATTATCACGAGCTTATCGTTATCGCCGTACGCGGTAAAAGGATCTTCCTCGGCGGCCTTTCAGCGGGAGCTTCCTTTAAACAAAGACACCCGCCGAATCCTCCGAAGAGGCTCAGAACAATAGGCACGAAACACGGTAGCCGCAAAAGCGATAGGAATCCCTCTGCCGAGCGAAAAAGTCTATAGAAAACCGTGGCCGCTTTGAAGTTTGCCCATCGGACGGGAAACATTGTTTTGCCGCTTATTATCTCTGCTGGAATCACTCCTGGATTGACTTGTAATTTTTTAAGCGACTGTTCAATATGAAACTTATATTTTCACACTGTACCCGCAGGAAAAGATCGTTTAAGATAATTAATCAAATATGAAATGGAAATAATTTTGTCATTCACACACGCAGGCCGGTGGAAGTAGTAAAGAGTAAGGGGTCCGCTTTATTTTAGTAACAGTGACTTCGTCGACAATGATTACTTCGAATTTCCCCATGTATAGTGAATCGGATCCCAGGGAAATCACCGACACAAATTTCCCCAACAACGAATCTAACATCGTTGTCGATTAAAGGCGGTGTCGGCCAAAGCAATAAATACCAAAGTCGGTCAAATCTGGAGTCGGTGAAATGTTGTCGGTGAAAACCGTGTCGGGGAAATTTGTGTCGGTGATTTCCATGGAACCCAGTGAATCACAGTAATATTCACACAATTTTAAAAGGACGATAACTTTTTTAATACCGGACCAACTATTTGGATTTTTTTACGAGAAAAAATGTTGAAAATATTGCAACTGGTCGTATTGTACAGAAAGTATTTACTAAAAGTTGTATTTTAACAAATTTTAGATTTGCGTCAATTATACATATTCTCTGAAAATTTTACATGTGCGAACAGTTTTCGGCTTAGTTTACTAAGCAACGTGATACTGTATTCTCATTTTTTGGATGAACGATAACATTGGCATGCGGACTACGGTTGGCGAATAATAATTGAGGTTTTCAAATGGCCAGCTTCCGAGCAGGAACCATTCTGAAACTTTTACGCGTAATCGGAGGCTAGCCGGAATTGTTATTGAGTTTTCGTCCAATTATAAGTTTCTAATAATAATTCAGCTTGTCTCCTCCAATTAGCGAAACTATCGTCTGTTACGGTGAATGCGCTACGGACGGTTCGACGGAAGAATTGACTTCGGAGACCTCCTATTAGTGTCTTTTGTAGAACGGAAGTCTTTTTCCGTCTAATTTCTTGGTCGATAACTTGCATGCGCAGAAATCGACCACGTTCACCGAAATAAAGAAAAAATCCATATGTGTGGTACGTATTTTTATCTGAAGAAATACAAAACTATATTAAATGGTACTGAAGATTCGGCTGGAAATGTGCTCCTATTTTTTAAGATAGTTTAAAGGCAAGACTTCATTCTCCCTCTCTCTCTCTCTCAATTAAAGTTTATTAAACTATCTATTACCTATTACGCCGGAAAACTTTCTGCCACCTTTAAAGTAGCTCCATTATTCCGCGCTCGGAAAAGTTCTTGCTTTCGCGAACGAAAAACTACATTGAAAATGTGAACGAACTTTATAGTCGATCTTACCACTGTTAAACAAAAACCGAACTAGAATAATTAAATCTGTATTCGTAAAAGACACCGCTGTAACAACTGCTACAGAATTATTAATATTGTTCAGGATTAGTTAAATCCAACAACTCTATCGATCTTGTGATCTGTGAAATTCTGCATAAGAAAATGACACCTTACATGAAAAAGTTTTATCATACATTTTTTACTTATATTTTTATGTAGAATCATTCCCTTTGCGGTTATATCACTGATCGTTTGACTTCAATCAAATTAGTATCAGCGATGACCCAACTAACGGGTGTAATTCAGCGACGAATATATTACAAGTTGAAGGTACGTCTCTGTGTTTACACGGAGTACGACGAGAGTTTACACGGTAAACTATAAGACGAATTAGGGACCGGTGCGTAGGTATATTCGTCACGTAATGCGGTATGAGATTAATGCCTTCTAATGAAATAAAGTGTTTAGCATTAAATATGCCACAATAATTGGTTGTGTATAAATAATACAGAGGGTAGAACTACCCTATGCAAGAACAACAGTGACAGGGTCCCAGATTTCGTTCGTGTATTAATAAGTCAAAGTTAGTAGAAAAGCTAATGGAACGCCGAAAGAGCGATACATCTCGAAATCGCACGAGGATTATTCATTTCGCCTGAACAACCCTTAAGGGAGTTTCACAGGGAAGGAGTCAGACGTAAGACGTAGTTTGTACGAACCGCAGATCCCTCGGCAGCGATTTAAACCCCAGCGATCTCAACCTTGCTAATTCGAAATGCCCAGCGAAGCGGTGACGCTTTAAAGTAAAGCGATTTTGAAATAATGGAACAAGAGGACGAAGCCAAGAAAATACACCGAATGGATCGGTTAAACGGATGATTGATCGCCGGAACCTAATTGGAAGCCGGTATCGATAAGGTCAATTGAAGTAAAATGAAAATTAAATTTACCCTTATCCGTCCCTCGTTTCGCCAACTTAATCTATTCTTTGGTGTCTAATTGACACGATGATAAAGTAACAATCAAATTTGTAAGTAAAGATTTTTATACAATTATTGACAGAAACGTTACACATTTTTTTACAACCGGATCTATCATATATTTGAAATGTGAAGTTTGATATTTACGACCCCCTAAAATTTGATATACGGTTTTCTTTTATTGTTATTGATCTTCCAAAGGGAGGTGTACTCTCAATTTCACTATAATATAAAGTACACCATGAGGACGTCACACGACCGAACTCAATCCCCATTTCTGTTCCCTAAAACAGTAAAAAAATACCATTTATCAATTTTTAGGGAATCGTCGTAAAGAGGGAGTTCAAATCTTCAAATCTGTGGTAGATTCAGCCACATAAAAATTTCCAACTCTCGCGAGTAGATCGAAAGTGGGCGCATCGCGATCCCGCCATTTTCAAGTAGCACTCAGATCTCAACTTAACATCGATAATTTTTCGGATATCAGAAATGATCAAATACTTTCCGGAGTGACTGGAAGTGCGCTCGCTGAATCTGCTGCTTATTCTACAATCGAAGACGAACTCGCGCGAAGCGAGTAAGTAGATCGCAAGTATGCGCAACGCGGCCTATCATTTTTAAGTAGCACTTGGATCTAATGAAATGCAACTCGGATTCGTGAGTACACATTGAATGGAGGTGAATCCGTTGTCTGGGACCGGCGTGAAGAAAAAGTAACGCGAATACGTAATCAGCTTTCAATCGCGTAATCCCGGGACCGCTTCGATCAGTTTCATCCCGCGGGAGAATTGACATAGACGCGCGTCAGCGGGTAACGTTCCGCTCGTACAATTGGAGCTGAATGCTCGCTCATGCACGGAGGCATCTGTTCAAACACCATAAACGTCTGTCACAATTGTTTCCCGCAGAGGGTAAAGCAATGCATGCCGAAGAGGATTCTCGGAGGCGCGTTGGGTTGCGCATCGTCTTCTGTAAAATGCAAGCGTCTCGGATGCCGCCGCGCCGCGCCGGTTTTCGGTGCAGCCTTGGGATGCAGTTAGATCGCTTTCAACGACACCCCGTTGTAGTCAGCACCTGCTCTCGGATGTAGCAACAGCGTGAACACCTATTCCCTTGCTGGTCTCCCTCGCTTTCCCATTTTCCCGCCGATGATCCATTTCCCTCTCGCTTCTATCCTCTGTTTTCTTTACAGGCTCGCTCGCCAGAACTGTCTTACTTACCACGCATCCTTCTCTATTTATCTCGCTGTCTCTTCGCGACTAACTCCACCACCGCGCCACACCCCTTCGCCACGTACAAAGCAGATTGCCAAATATCCACAGGTTGTTGATTTTAGCGGCTGCGTGCCGTGGATAGTGCATTACCGTACGTGTCAAGACGAGTACGGATGAACAGCGGACGGACTGCGAATCTGGGATTAGGCTGGGATCTGGATTATCGTTCTCACATCCGGATTTCATTAAATAACTCTGCTGACGGTGGATTTGGCTTGCGAATATCTAATTCCTGTTGCGTTCCTACTTTTCTTTACTAAATAATCACGTCGAAATGAGGTCAGAGACAAGGTACCACTACAGTTAATCTGTCGTTATGATTTTTAGACTGTGACAAAATAATTTCGTAGATACTGGCGCGCTCTATCGATCTATGACAATTATACACAGAGGTGCGCTGACAAAAATTGTCAGTCCCTACTAGGCTCCTGGAGGACTCATGTAGGTCTCTTTGGATCTAGCGGACCCAGATAAATGAATGTGGAAACAAGTTACAATACAAAGGAATTGTATAAAAATTTAAAGGTGTGTACTTTGAAAACGTACAGGAGTCATGAAAAAATAGTAAAAGTACGCTAAATGGAAAGTTAAAACCACCTCTGTAAATTGATAATTCAAACTAATTGTTCTGATGCACAGTATACACGCGCCAAATCGAATCTTATCAAAACCTGGACCGAGTTAATAGAATTTTCATTGAATAGTGTTTGCTGCAAGCCACTATGGCCAATAACGCACCATGATATAATGCAGAGGAAGCCTGTAGACTTGTTTAGTCGTGTGGCTTCCACGTATATGTTAGTTGTGGTTACGATCTCGGTCTTCCAAACTACACTCTGATTATGTGTATGCGCTTCTATGTTACATCGATCATGTTTGTTGCGCTCGCGCCGCTTTCAAATTTGCTTGTGCCTCAACAGTTTCATCCCTCCTCACGTGACAATGTTAATGAAAATTCTTGTGCAATTAAAAAACTGTTTCATACAAATATTCTGTTTCAACCAGGCTAAAAAGTTAGCAGAGGACTCACAAAAATTTGTCATTCCACTATAAAAATCATTTTTTTTCCAAAAAAATTAAATTTAAAAATTTTAAAATCGTTAAATATTGTAGCAACACACCTTCAATTCTAAGGGACCTTGAAATCTAGAAAGAGATATTTTAAGATATAATTCACACTATTTATTAATTTACTTCCTATAACCTTCTTCTGTATTTATTCTGTATTTACTCGGGGAAAGACAACGCACATATTGACGAGTCCAACACGTGTTCTTTTAAACATTCTCGCATTTTTCTCTATGTCCCAAGCATTTTCTCCCTCGGATAAAATCCCAGCAAAGACCGAGCGCGAAAGACCGTCCAATCTGCTCCGAGAATTGTGTCACGGAGAACTTTTTCGAGGCCGTTTCCAGCGATTAAAACTGGGCAAACAATTCCGGGCAAATTATACGTCGAAGGATAATTGTGCAGTTCTTGAAAAGTTTGGGGAACGAAGCGTTGGCTCACGCGAAGCAACTCAATAAACCCGACGGCTCCGTTCGTTAATTCCGGGGCGTACGCGAGCTGAATTTCGAGTGCTGTAGGGGGTTCGATGAGCTTTCGCCGCGGCCAAACATGATCACGCTCGATGCGTCCAAGATCATCGAGGAAATTCAATCATCTCGACATCGCGATTTCAGCGAATCGAACAGACACACACACACACAGAGAGAGAGGGGGGCAGAGGGAGGGAGAGAGAGAGAGAAATAGAGAGGGGAGGGAGAGAAGTTCGGGAGACGGCGTTCGGCAACGGCGTCGCCGTACCGTTCCTTCCCCATATAGCCTTTCTGGATCAGCCGCATCTGCTCTCAATGCATCTCATATTTGAAGCCTTACGACGTCGGAGCTTGAGAAGGCGATAAGCGGTCGAGTGAGAGTTTCCCGGGGATTCCATCGAGGATTCGAGTGATGTTCGGCTTGTCGTGCTAACCAAGAGAGCGCGGAACTACCAGTCGAGCGGTTTACGAGGGGTGCCGGGGGAAGGTTAGAGGCGGAAGTAGGTACTTGGATATGGAAATGGGATGGCCCCGGCGCAAATGCAAAGCTCGAATCTATCAATTTCACTCTACAGGTAACCGCGATTCCCGGTGATGCTGGAGAAGCCAGCCAGCTTCGGTAATCCGCTGATTCGAAGAGTAAACACAAAGGCCCCCGGAAGTGCTCGATTCCCGCTCCGGGGATAGGAGTGGATGGAAAATTGGGAAAAAGAGACACCCAATCAGACCCGGCGGCGAACGGAGACGGTTATACGGGCATACAGGGTGTCTCGTTTCGGCCCGATCCTCACCGAGTAGCTTTAATTGCGAGAACACGGGAAATATTTTATACATTCCTTCCCGTACGACGCGATAAAAAAAATTCTATAGAATCTGTTCGTTATAGTTGTATTTTTCCCAAGCTCCCTCTTATGTTCAGAATGCATTAATCAAGTACGAAATAAACTTTCGAGACTACTTTTTTATGTTAACCGTCAAATGATCTTGAACCTCGAAAATGAAGGTTGAACTTAAAATTCGTACCTCAGAGAAACACAAACTTTGTAAGAGATGCAGATTACTGTAAATTTGTAGGTATTTGGATTATGAAATTGTCCAGGCGTTTTTCAATGTTTCATTTTAGGTGTTTAAAAATGCTGCGCTTTTTATCAGAATACATTTTTATCCTAAACGCAAATGACAAATTGTAATGACTTTTCGTTAAAACAGATATTTCGGGAGACACCCCGTATATATTCGACCTGAAAAACCGTAGCCCTGCAATTTATCCGAATTGCATAAATGAGTTCTCGATTTTACATTTTGATCAATAAACTCCATGGTTATTTCCTATCGATTCACACGATTCCTCGGGACAAGGATTTCGAAACGAGTTGAAATATTTCTCGTGTGAAATAGATTTTCGAGAGATTTAACAAGTTCTGTTTAATGCTTGATAGTTGCGCCAGTTTCGAGAAATGTATGGATTTTAGGGGATCGTTAATAATTCAATCGCAATAGAAGACGCAATTTTACACGAATTTACGAGGCCTGTCTAAAGCTGCCGACCCTTTCCTGCAATTTTCTTGCAAATTTCCTAGGACCTAAACGGAAGATATATTCAAGACGACCGAAGATAAATTGCTCTGCCAGCCAACTACGACCCAGACCTAGAAAACTGAGTGCACTAGCTGTAAATGGAAGTAACTCGCGTGGGTTTTAAAGCGTTTGCGATGCCAGTGACACAAGTATAAGATAAGGAAGTCATTATTGAAGAGACTTCCAAAATGAAACTGTAAAATACTTGATGCAAATATACAAAAAATTATGCTAGAAGATGTCACAAAGTGCATACACTTTACTGCAATTTTATATTCGTTCAAAATAAAAATTAACAACTTTCCTATCATTCTACCGACAAACAATGGTGGGTTTCCCAGTACCTAAATAACCTAATCAATTGTAGGTGTTCGGGCTACCGAAAAACTGGGCACATTTCAACATCCTGCTTTCAAACTTCTACAGGGTGGTACCATAAACATATTCAGAGGCCGCATTTGACGGCGACATGTGAAGAAAAGGGGCAGCGGAGGTTCCGGGATTCTATAAATATGTTGTTGGACTGAGTCATGGTAGACGTTAGCCAGGAAAAGATGTCCATCCGTTTCCATACATACGTTACGAAGGGAATCGATAACATGTCCTGGACGTATAGCGGCTAGAAGGATGTGGGTGGTCCTCTCGCCTTGATCGCAATATCAGAGCCCGTGTAAGTGGAACTGCCTGAGCAAATTTGCTGCGTGAATTTCGTCGGAAGCAGAAGGATGCTTCTCGGTTGAACAGGGTCGGGTGGCGAACCTTTGGCCGTGCTTGTACGGGCCCACATTATGACACGCGTTCTACGAATGCTTTGATATCTGTCGTTGATAATGCGATGTGCAAACCAGCGTATAGGAGTCACCGGGGAATTGTTGTGCCGAGTACACAGCCTCTTCCTCTCCGATCTCTGTCCTCTCATCTCTCACCATCTCTCTTCATCTCTCTGTTCCGCTGGTGTCGTGGCCGGTGACCACACGCGTGATAACGAGCT
The DNA here is from genome assembly GCA_028455615.1 of Lasioglossum zephyrum. Classification (NCBI taxonomy): domain Eukaryota; kingdom Metazoa; phylum Arthropoda; class Insecta; order Hymenoptera; family Halictidae; genus Lasioglossum; species Lasioglossum zephyrum. The sequence continues at coordinate 4,976,911 of CM052324.1, read as the reverse complement.
TGTCGTGTGTGTACGATTCGCAGCTGCGAATTCGACCGAGCTCGTGTCACTCGATACACAAAAGCATCTGCTCGATTTACGAGCGCGTAGAGTTTCCTGCCGGACCGGGCGTTACACAATCGGAACCGTGTTTCTCGAGTTCCTACTTTGAGGCCGCGAACAAATATAGATTTTTGTTTTTCATACTGTCAGCCTTTCGAGCCCGAAGACTTTGTGCCTCGACATTCGGTAACAAACGGCCGAACCTCACCGCGTCCGATGTCAAAGGCTCGAAAGCGAGCTTGTCCTTTTTCAGATTTTGAGAGTGAACAGCTAAACGTCGTTAATGGAGGAGCTTGGTATTCTGCGGGACACTTAGTACGGCGTCTGGAATGCCTCGAGGATTCTCAAGGATGTGTTTGGGAGCGAACCAACGCCGAAGATGACCCAGTCGGATAAATTGCGCTGCCGCCTTTGATCTGATCACCAAAACAATGTGTTATAGACATCTTCGCTGGTTCAAGTACCGAACATAGTAGATTGGATGTCTATGAACTGAAGGTTGCTGAGGAACTTATTAGGTGTGACATAACTTCTTGCATAGTTGGTAATCAAGTTTGTCAAAGCTGTACTGAGATGTTTACGTTAGGTGTATGTAGAAGTTTCAGTCTTGTTCAATCATCCATTCATAATGATTTATAAGCGTAATGGCTATAATCTTTCGCCTTTTTAAACAGGCGTTTCTAGCAAAGTTATCAACTTCCTGTCATCTTTACTCTTTTGACAATGGTGGGTTAAGAATTCTTACGTCGTCCTGGTAGAAAGGTGCCATCAAAGGACGTCAAAAATTGCTTTTCCCTTTTCGAGCTAATTTCTAAATAAATAAAACGTTTCGTTAGCCTGTCACCTTTACTACACCGGGCACTTCGGACAAACTAACTTCACTGGCGTCCATTAATCTTCATAATCTTGCCTCTCGAGGTAAACTGAAAAGAGCTTTTTCATATATTGCGCAGTGAAAATACGTTGAAAGTAGACACTCGAATGATAAATAGATTTTGCTCGTTTCAATTGGGTCAATTATCGTAATTCTTTCCTGTTTTAAATAGCGAATCTGCAGTCTGTAGATTACAATCTAGTATAATTTTAATAAATAAGTATTTTAAAGAAAATATGTAATTCGAGAACTTCGTCGGTAAGCTAATAATATGAAAGGTTGGACAGAAATTTACACGGATTTAGCTATCCGGTGGGCACTCAGGAATTCAGTTCGCATTTTTCCGTCTGGAAGGAAGAGATGCGGAATAGCGGCAAGAGAAAAGTTGAATGGCTCAAGGCGAAGCCTGCCTACCTATGCAAGTGCAATATGCAGTTTCTCAGTTTCCGGAATCACCGTGCGCATGTTTATCATCGAAAAGTGGCACAGTTTTCAAGTTTGCACACAAGCTTTAGCAGAACGAGCAATACAGCGGGGCGAACACACGGCCTGACGAACGACCCAGATTCGGCGAACAAACTTTTCCAATTAATTCGCGCTATTTTAATTTACCGCGTCGATCTTCTCTCGTGAAATTACCGCGCGCGCAGGGAAAAAAGATTCAATCTGAAACTGCAGCGACAGTGGATTCCCTATTCTATTCGAACCACTGCGATTAAATGAGAATGCGCTTTAAGTTGTCGTCGAGGAGCTATCAGCAATTTTATCGAACGCTTTGATTTCGACCGGAAAACACATTTTCAAACTGGAATACGAGTTTTCTAAACCGTCCTGTCGGTCTCTGTAGACGGTGTGCATCAGTTTTGCATTTTCCCGTCTCTTTCGGTGCTACTAGAATTACCTCCGCCATTCAATTGTTTCTTCAAAGCTTTTTAATCAGATAGGTTTAGTACGTCTTCATTTTACGTTCTTCAGCTTCATAGTTCTTTAATGCACTTCATGAAAGTACAGTAAAATCATGATGAAAGAAAAACTCGCGGGTCCGTGTTGTCTCTTGGATCGTGTAGTTCTACTATTCCTGTCATGTTCGCGGTGGCCGGCCTGTCACATTGAACCACAAAAATCGCAATTATTTTTGCACGAACCTGATGAAGGACAACGCGGACTACTTGGTTTAATATCGCCTCTAGCATCGAACTCAAGAATCTTTTTTACTGAAAGCAATTAAATCCGCGGCACGCCCATGCAACGCAGCTAATTGATCTTGTTTTGCGGCGAGTTGATCTACATAATCGTTTTATTAAACGTGGCATGTACTTTAGCGAAGTACGACACAGTCTCTAATTCGGTGCACACGCGCCGACAACGGAACAAGTATGAAATAACAGCTTACGATATCCTATGCCATCACGGTGCACAACCACTCGAAAACTCCCTTGGCAATGCACAGGACGGTAAACGAACCGTTCATCATCGACATACACACAAAGCCATTGGATCCGCTATATCTCGATACGGCTCACGCGTTAATTAGTACTCCATAAATCATGCTAGCAATGCACTTCCACGTGGCTGATCAACGGTGTGCAACCACCTGCGTTAATTTCGTCTAGACTATATCGCGAACCTACTCGAGAAACCAAAGAATACTTCCTTCACGTATTCGATCGCAAACTGTTGGGCAGGTTCGTATGCAACTGCATCACGGCAAATGAACCGTGCATCTAGATTAACATGCTGGCTCTCGGAGATGCACTGGTTGCCATCGTAACCATTAACAGAAGATGTCAAGACCAATTAATTTGTTTAAAAAATTATTTAACCCTATGCGGTCCAACATGTTCCGTCCTCTCTTTACTTCAGAATTAACCTATTTAAAACAGATAAGGAAGAATAATCGTGATATTATTAAAGAGCTGAGGGACTAAAACGTTTTTTATAATTCCATATAAAAAAAACCATGTACATACAACTGCTAGTTTCAAATTACCCGAACACTTTTGGAACAGCGTGATTAATTAACTGAAATATAATCACTTCAAACAGACGTGTCACTTATTTTTGTAATTCAATCAGCCCTTCCGATAATTGGCACATGTGCACAATTGTCAGTTTGAACAATCGTTTCAATGTTTTTCGAAAAATATTTTCATCGAACGAAGCTTTAATACTGCATGAAGGAAATGCATTGCTGCCTATCGGGTGAACAGCCAATAAGGAATTTCAGAATGCCACTCGTAAAAGACGTTATTAAGTGTTACACGTAGCCGAAGGCAATCCGCGCGTTATAATTCACGCGTTAGAATTAACATGCATGCAACTTATGATCCAGATAACGTGTATCTCGCAGAAATACGCACGATTCTCTTGCCTCGAGGCACCTGGGGAATAGACCAGACGTCGTCATCAGATATAAAGGGTTTAACGCGTACGTTTCTACTTTCATTTACCCGTCCTCGCAATTAGGGCTCCAATTAAAGTCTCATCAAAGCTTACGTTCGGGCGGCGAGCGGTTTTATTGGCGTTAATAATCCAGCGACCACCGTGCTACCACAATTGTCCACAGTTAATTTATGAAATCACTGCTAACTATACGATAAAATTTTATGCATTAGCTGAGACATATAAATCATCCTGGGTAGTATAGCGAGTCTCTTCTACTTTCGTATTCTCACTTAATCAGTGGCCTTCTAGAATTTGTAGTCGGTTCAAATCACATTAAGCTATTTGCTGATTGGTGTTGTATGAAAGAATGAGGCAAAGTAGTTGGCATGCAAATTGTCAATCTTTGACAAGTCGGCAATAGAATTGTAAAAAACAGCGTTTTTTTATTTACTCAAAATGACACTTCTTAATGAGGAGAATATAAAGGGATTTCAATAGCTCGATAGGAGAGTGATTTTCATGACGGCAGCATTCTGCTTTTTCACGCGCTCGCAACAAGCTGATGCGAGTTTTTCGGGGATCACGTTGATCGTACATTGAATACTTTTTGCCGAAAGGTTATTGTGATAGGTAAGTGGCTATTACATGGTTGGATCAATGGATTATCAAGTAATTTTCCGTTTAAACGAATGTCGCGAGATGCGAGAGCCTTTCCTACATCCTCCAATTAACTTCTTCTAGCTGCCATTCATTAGGTCCTCTCTCAGATGAATGCCACCGAACATGCCGCCGTAGGGTTTCGTGTTATAATGTCGGAAGTCAACGTTAACCGTGACAAACGGCTAATTTCCCTGCGATAGAAAAACCAATACATACTTAAGTTCAGCCCGATCCGAGTCCATCAGTTATCATAGGGAAACGCGCTTCTGTTTATGGAAATTAACATCGATTGCGCTTCTTGCCTTCGCCGTCCACCGACGAATATTTCGTTGCCGGGCGAATTCATTAACCGGCGCGACAGTCTCAATAATTAAAATTTCAAAGGCTCCCGTAAGCAAGAACCTATTTTATCGCTATAAACTGATAAGCAAGAAATCCCGCTTCCGTCAGCCATAAAAGGCCATCCTACGCGAAAAAAGTTCCAGTGAATATTGATCCTAAGGCCATTTGTTTTTTCGCGAATTTCACTTCGCGTTACCGCTTGAATTATGGGCGACGCTTCGAAGCTGATATAAGGTGATTTGCGACCTAGAATTATGTGAAGCACGCGGTACGGCTTCGCTGTAAAATACTTGACAATTCCGGTAAATCATGCGAGACGCGGTTTAACTGCTTCTAAACGTATCAAGCAATTTTTAATGCCACCATCCGATTACTATTCAGTTATCTATTTAATGCACGCATAAACACCTATTTCATATAAACTAAGAGATATATTAAATTAAGCTAATGTCTAAATCTATGCGGCTCGTAAAATTAATTCTTTACTACAATTACTGACCGTTAACACCTCGACTACGCACCAGCAAAACCGACGTAATTTATTCAACGCGCAAATAAATTCATTCCGGATTCTCCAGCAGCAAGCATTAAATGTACCAAAAGTGTTAATAAATTTTGCATCACACTTAAAATCCGGCAAAAATCGAGAAGCTTCTACTCGCGATTTCAATGCGATCCCGATGGAACTTTTGTGCGTTCGTGGCCTTGAATCAAAGGGGGAAGATTACACGCACGATAGGTACTCTTAGAAATGCAATAACCACGAAGACCGCAGCTCTAGTATCTTGAATACTAACCATTATCGCCACCGGTCAGACGACCGGTTTTACATTTTTTATATTATAATAATCAAAATTACAGATACACCTTCGTAAGAGAATTTCTAAACTTCTTCAGTCAAACATATTACAAAAATATCGAGAAATCAAAATAAATTCAGTCTCGCAATTTTTATGAAACTAGTAGCAGTCCCAAATTGATACACGACAGCCACGTTCATAATATTTAAATAACTAATCGCACGTGTGTTAAAAAAGCACACTGAAATCATGAATACGTCTCGCTGTTACAATTGCATATCGTTTAACACCGATCCGACGATGGTGCAGCACGATTAAATATTCAGAATCGCCTGCAGATAGACTGGTGCATAAGCTGCACGCACAGTTCGCACGCGTATGCAAATCGACCGTAAACGATTGGAAAAATGTTATTCACAGCCGAACTGTCCGACGTAAAGCGACGCGAAAGACATTGTACAACCTAATTATCAGACCCCATAAACACTTTACGGTGCGATAAAATTCGTCCGCATATTAATTAACTGGCCGAGAGGTTGTAGGAACACCGCGACGCGACGGAACCGGCGAAATATGTCACTTCATCTTGATTGAACGTATCGCGAATGTGCCACACAAACGTTCGACCCTCGCTTTGCATTTATGGCCGCGCGCAACAGCATCTAACATTTCATTTTTGCACGCTCTAGGCATCGTTGGTTCAGGTTATGGAAATTGGATGGTAAAACGACTCGTTCTCTTACCAGCTGCGAACCGATCCTACTTTCGTTCTATCGACGACATTAGCCCTGCGCGCATCCCACCCGGTTTCCGTCTTTCCTTTTTCATTTTTACGTGATTAGATTGCTGATGGCATTTCACAAAGTGCACAGATAAAAAGCCATAAGCAATGCAAATATTTCTTAAATTTCTGGATGGTAAATTACAAAAACATTTATCATAAAAATATGTAAATGGGATGTAATACAGTGGACAGATTTAAAAAAATTAGGAATTTCCATTTGAAAAGCCGTTTCATAACCATTGCGAATATTCTTCATATTTATAGAAGGTAAATTACAAACGTAGTAGTTTGTACATGAAATTTAAAACAGTACGATGATTAAAATAATTCAAGAATATTAATGTAAATGATAATTTCCTAAAAAATAATCATGAGCTTTAGGGGTCTTTATTCTTCTGCATTTTCCACATTTCGTAGAATTATATAGAGAAAATTAATGATTGTGATTCTGTTTTATATTTCATCACCAGTCGCACCAGTAGCAAACGTAGCATTGCTAAAATATCTAGTAACTGCAACAACAATTAACCGTCTTGGACACACAGTTCGCAACACACATTTCGCGACATGATGCATGTGTTTCTAGTGTCCCCGAGGTTCATTTGTTACTGTTCACCAGGTTTTCCCTTCAGCGAGCACCATAAGAAAGACCATTTATAAGCGACTTCCAAGACTCGCAGCCTCGTTTGACTAGTTTTTGAGGCGTGATCGCCTCAACACCTGTGCTGTCCACCTTTGTAATTTCAAGCTAATAACTGGAATGCGTGCGTTCTGGCGGCATGCAAATGTGTCGCAGACAGTGGAACGAAATAATACAGGAGCTTCTTCTCTCTTATGGAAGCACGAGAGTGCAAGGTATATTTAAAAATCTATTTCCTGCATTTGTATTTTGATTTTTGTCCTCGGAACATGAGAAAATTCTCAGGCGATCCTCGGGAGGTATTCTTTAATTTGAGAATAAGTGAACGGAACTGGGAGGATAATGGTATATCGATTAATTGCATTAACCTAATGAGGGAATAGTGACCACGAATGGAAGAATTCGTTGAATGCTGTGAGAGAACGTAAAACTAAATTTGTCGTTGTAGTCAATTGTATAATAATAACCCCTTACACTGTAAATTTTCAGAAGATATAAAAATGATTTGTATTGCAAAGCGTTAAGTTACCTACACTAATTAACAATAATATTCCTGCAGTATTAGCTTTGTAGATTTAGTAAAATTCGTAGCCAGTACGTCATATCTGAAAAAGTTTTGTTTCAGAAAGAAATATTTTTTCGAGACTCCGAATGAATAAAATTATAAGCAGTATAATTATGAGCATAGCACTCAGAAATTTACGACAGCTCCAGGCTGCAAAAAGGAAGGACGATAATGATATTTTGCTACTTTGATTGAAACCCGCAGAATGTTAATTCGCGACAAGGATGTTATCCCGACTTATAGAGACGTAAACATAAATTCCGTAAAGTCGTAGAACTACTAGGTGCTGTAGCCAATATGCAAATACAATTCCCGGCTTGTAGAACAGTGATAAAGGGTCTTGATTCTACCCTGGATAAATACAGATTGCGATCCAGCAAAGTTCTACCCAACTAGAAAAGCGATTTTATTACTAGACTGATTAATACACTGGACCCCGGTATACACTTTATATTGACATGCGAGGTGATAAAAACCAGGTAGATAACTAATTATTCACAGCAGCAAAATGAGCGGACCGCTCAATGAATAATTCTTGAACCAGGAATGTTATTTATTACTCCTATTTGTACCGGAAATATCTACGGCATAGTGAGTTATACTCTAGGCTATTACGCGTAGAATAATCTTCCTGGTATCGCATCTGGCCGATTGGTTGTTTAATTAACTTCTTGAATAGACAAGTTCGCGGCGGGCTGATAGGATGGCGAGGAGAATGCATTCCTAAAGCTTCTTCGTACTTTTACGAATCCGCAAGATGCTGCCATATTTTCTCTTATTCATTATTTTAGTAACGTGTATCAAAGCTGAATAGAATGTAAGCAATTTAAATCTAAAATTATAGATGAACGATTTCAAAGAGAAAATGCTGGATTAATATGTAATGCTCGCGCTACAATAAAATCGTTTCGATCACGATCGGTTAAATCTGTCAGAAGCAAGTATACGCGTGCGTTTCATTTTTCGTGTTCTCGGGAACGTGCAGGGGAATGGACGGACAACAGGTTTCGTTCATTAATAATTAAAGCAGCTGAAATCTCGTGAACATTAAATCGCCGGTAGCCCCTTTGAGACAGAGATTGAACCGTGCATCCCCTATTCACCATACAACTGTATTTACGGCTGCGAACGGAATTGCCCGTGTCGATAGGTATCCTGGAAAGTCATCTATTTACAGGCAGAGAATTGCCTTCCCATGACAACGAAGTCATTTCATACATTACAACGAGCGGGACACTTTAATACAAGCAGGTGCCCCCGTCACCTCTGCGCGCGGAACCGAGGGCTGACAATTTTATAGCTTGCATTTCATCTGGCCGCGTATTTTATCCGGCGGGACAGTATATTCTCAATTCGAGACGATCGATCGACCGGCAATCAACCGGATACCGTGGCAACAAGAAAGCAGAGAGGAGAAAGAGCAGCAGCGGCAGTGGAACCAAGCAGCAGCGTGGCATCAAAGAAAATCGTTGCAATGTCTTCTTCCCCGATAAATCAGCTGCGCGAGCAACAGATCGTCCTTTCTTTCGCGGGGCAGCAGATCCTGACAGATCTTGCCATATAAAGTGTGCTTTACACGAGGATCCCTTGCCTACGGACACGCGTGCAACCGTGCAACCAGAAAAGTGGCCGATTCCGGCGTTTCAAACTGGCGAACGGCCGTGGAAAAGAACCAGAAAAGAGCAATGAAAAACCCCGCCATTCGGTATATTGTGCTGAGTCATCGTTAGTGTTCGGACTTCGCAGCCGAAGTAGTTTTCAACGATAATGGCTTTGAACGCAGCTCGCTCGCACAAGGAACAGCGCACGAATCGCCGCCCCGTCATTTCACCGTAAACGCGCGAAATTCGCGCGTCGAGACGCGACGTGTCAAAGCCCTGTTCTGCCAGACCGAGTATGCTAACAACCCCGAACAAAGTACGCCTTGCCCATTCGAAACAATGCTTAGAAGTGTTACACGCGATCCACACCTTTTCCTACAAACGGTTTTAGCTTGAATTCGTTCTTTGAGGTTCGAATCTCGAAAAACGTGCTTGATACCTACCTGGACAGAACACTGAAAAATGGACCATTTTTATTACTTTTCTAGTAGAGAAGACCTCGGTAATTAGGTAGAAAAGAGGATTTGATGGGATCCTATTAAACTGCAGGTAAAAGGAGCACACGTCCTAAGAGAGAAGAGAAAATAGAGAAAAATATTTCTCAAAAATTATATTTGATAGAAACCGCAACTTGGTCTTCTGGTCATCACCGATCTAACTAACGAAGTCTCCGGGGTATCGGCAATATTATCCCACTTCGGAACACGGTCGTCACTTTTCCTGCGTGTCAGCACAGTTGTAATGAGTGCACGTATTTACTTTATGCGATGAAGTAAAAATGTTTTACCATGTGTTTAACACCTTATAAACCAGAAAGGCGTTTTTGCGCGTGGAGAGAGTTTTTCGCGGGGCGGTTGAATTTATTGCTCGTAACATTTGAAATTGCAATTAGCTCTCGAGGCCGGAGGACCTGGTGCCGGCTTTTGCGGATCGGGAACAGGCCGGGCACTCTTCTATGCTAGACCTGTCCCGGTACCGATTCTTCAAATAGTATCATGAATATTTACGCTTGCACTTCGCCGGGGCGAATCAATATATACGCGTAGCCGGAAGGCGTTTCGACGCAGGCCGTATTCAAGAAGCAAAACCCTCGTCCTCCGTCCTCGCCAGTACCATGAACAGGACTTTTCCTTCCTCTTTCTCCGCCTGCTTTTTTTCCATCCGGTGTTCCCCTTCTTACTCCCTTCGTTCCGGGGGATCAAGGAGATTGGCCAGTGCATCTGCTCTCGCTAATCCCAGAAGAAAACGCGACGGAAGAATAAGGAACGAGGAGAATCCTAGCGAAAGCATGACACAAGCGATCCTTTTTTTTCGAGCTCCGCCACCTGGGGTAACACCGCATCATAATTCTACTCGGAAACACCGGGACCCGTTTGTTAGAATTCGCAGACCGAGATCACTACGATACTGGCTGTTATTAAATAATGATCGAGAATTCGTAATTCGAAAACAAGAATTTCGGTAGAACAAACTCTGGTCGAGCGCAGAAGAATTGCGGAAGATGCGAAACGATTTTGGGATAGTAGTCAACGTATTAAATAAAGATTTCGAGTACGAATCGGTGTGTATAATTATTAAATAGCACCAGGCATTACTGTAGGTCGATTTAATTTCTCATGAAAATATTCAACCGTCGCGCAGTCAATTCGCGACGATGGATGATGCGTTGAAGCTCTCCAAGGTAGTGTCTGGCTACTTGCAGAGAGATTCTACTTATCTTTGAACGCACGTCAATTTTTGACGCAGCCCGTGTACTGGTACGTAAAGAATGGAGAATGAACCTTTAAATATTTCATGACGGTCGAAAGATGTGAATTACATCATAGACCGGGAGAAGATGGCGGGTGGAACGGTGGCCTACGCTTCGACATGGAAACGGGGCGAAAGGTGGAGGTGTATAAGGGTGCGGCGTTAGGAAGGTCGAGGGAAAGAGGGGGTTCGGGTACATTGGATGCGGGCGGGTACGAGCGTGGTGTGGCATATTATACCGTTAATACAGTGCATATCGGGATGCGAGCAGCTGGCGAGAAAATCATAACCGCCCCCTTTCTAACCCCTTCAACTCCATCCCTTTTTACTACAGACGAACGTGTGCGGTACGTGCGCGTTGCTTCGTCCTTATTAATATATGCCTCTCTCGGCACAAGTACCACTATTTCAGGATTACCGGGACCAAAAGTTATTGGAGCGCGAACCGAGAACCCTTTTCCCCCTGCCAATCCCCGCGCCGCTGATCGCACTTACGTCACTTTGAATTTGGAACTCGATGAATACCGCAGTGCGAACACCGCGATAGCGATATCGCTATAGCGCTCGCCGAGAACGAAGATGGAAAACACTTCTATTGCAATCTCTTAACTATTCGAGTGCCGAATATCGACCGCTACAATCCCTGCGATACTGAAGTTATTTAAAGGAGTATTCTCATTCGGAGCTGTTGATTTTCAATTGTGATTAGATTTCAAAATTTTTACAACCAGGATACTCTACTTAAAAATCTAAATTAATTAGAGTATATGGGTATTTGAAATCTGTTAGATTTTTTTCAGAAATAGTTTTTTCTTAGATCGTGCAAGTTCCGATTTCTTAAATCGAATACTTACTGTTGCAAAAATTCTTTTATGGTTGCATCTACTTACTGGTCAGCCATAACAGGTCTAGACTAGTTCAGCTGAATTCAATCAGGTATTTCAATTGAATTCATTCAACTAAAATCTTGTGATGTATGAATACTACAAGACACTTAAAAGTTGCTGTAAAGAGAAGGAAAATTGTATTGAGTCGCGAAAAGATAGAAGAGAGATTCCAGCTGAAGGGTAGTGGGCGTTAATGAGCCGGGTTATCGAGAGTCTTTTTAAAATTCTAATAATGGCACGGTCAAGCTTCGTCGGATATATCAGCTGTGCGTTTCGCCAGGTTCTATCCCCCGAGCAAACATTGGCGACCGGCGATCCCTGATGAAGACATCAGGACCCGGGAACAGCGAACAGGAAACGGAAAACTGAAACGTAGCTGCGAGGGACGGGCCGGATCTGGCAAGACAGACGAGCAAAATCTCCGGGATCGTGGCGAATTAATGAAATGCAAATTGCGTTTAAGTGTGAACGCCTCCTCGAGCTTTCGACACGTTCGCTTTGGTTGCGAGTACAAGTAAAGGTCGATGCTAGGATTTAATTAGCTCTTTCCACAGCTAGAGATTCTAGGGGGAGAGAGAGAGAACGTTCTTGCCATCGTTCGTTCGTTCAGGTTCTTACCCCTGACGACAGTGACGACGGCGGCGGAGTTTTCATCGCTTTTCGGAAGTTGTTAATTAAGAAGTCGACGAAACAGTCATTCCGGAAGCACTTTTGAATGTACCCCGTCTTTCGGATAAGGATATAGCGTCCGCCGTGCTCGGGACGTAAGCACCTCGGCGTAGACGGTCATTCATATTCATTCAAGTTCACCTAGCCAATTCATGCTATAACCAGAACACCGCCATTGTATTGCTATACAATATCAATCACATTTATCCGCGGGCCGTCACGCGTGTCGTATTACGTGTACAAATTAATCTACTCTCGCTGCTACTCAAGTGTAATTCTAATTTAATGATCCCCCTCGGTGTTGTCTATTTTACACGATTTATGGAACACAAAATTTTTGTGCGCCTCCGGATGGCTTTGAAATTTTGTATAAATGTGAATTATAACGAACAAAATTTTATATGTGTGTAAAATTTTAAAATTGACTACTTCATAACTTAAAAAACTGAATGGTTGCATAAAATTGCTATTTTTATAGAAGCAACTCATTAGTACATAGAAAATTATGGAGATCATTGTACGACTTTTAAAGAAAAAGCCTCGAATTAATATGCGCATTCGCCGTTAGTGAAATACGACACCACCTCACGCACATTTTTCGAAGCCGACAAACATGGTAGGGTCTACATACGAGATGAGGCACTTAAGATGATCATCCTCAAATAACTTGTAAATTATGCAAGCTGTTTTACATAGGCCGCGATGAACCAGTGAAGGGAATTACTGGGTCGTAGAGAGAAACGTATCCGATGACGTGGTGGCAAGTTTGATTCGGACAAGGTGGTCTCGCCTTCGGAAAATTCTATTTGGAAAATTGGCGAGAGTGTGGGGCGGGGCCGGCATTCTTCGGTTCACTGGTCTGCGGTAGACTGTATAGCAGTCGGCGAAAGAATCGATTTGAGAGAACTCCTGCTTGTTGTCGTGTTGAGCGAAATTCCTCCCTACTTACTTTCTTGACCGATGACTTCGACGCTGCGAGTTCGACGCCACTCGATAGTGGTAGCGATGGGTTCGAACCGATTTCGAGTTCTTCAACGTGTTCAAATACCTTCTATGTATCGTTTTGCGTCTGGGAAGTCGAAGAAAGTCTTCCTTCTTCCTTTTTCTACATAGAGACTTCTTAGAGGTTGTTTATTATTTTACAATTTCTTAGTATGTATTTCTTTTATTCCCGCTTATGACTGTCAATCATGAAATCAAATCTAAATCTGAATGAAAGTTGCCACAGTGAATAGAATAATATTACAAGTAAATTTTCCCGATTTTGTTCTTTACTCCGTAGTCTTAAAAAAAGAATCATTTACTAAATTCATTAACGGAGTCCGTTTTAAAATCAAGACCGGAAAACAATTCGGACGAAGCCTGACGAAGAGTTTTCGGGATTAAACGAAATTATTGACCGAAGTGAGGCGATGCTGCAATAATACGACGTTAATTACTTGATAATACGATCGCGTTCAATTAGCGAGTACGAATTATTGTCGGAGACAACGTTCTCCGAAAATAAATGTCACTGAATAAACCGACGGGTAGGTGTACCTACCAGCGCTTGTCTAATCAGTAAATGACCATATTTCGCGGCGATGCGTTAGTCGGCCGTCGAATAGCCAATACTGCAAAATTTCGTCTAATTAGGTTAATGGATAATGGGAAAACTTGGCTGCCGTTGACGGTTAATTGTTGGGTGCCGGTTCTGGGGAAACTCAGAGGATGACGCATAGCTTATTCAAAGTTTGACTGCCGGGGTTGAAGATGCTGCCGGGCGTCTTCGATACCGAGGCTGGGATTTCTCGTTTCTCGTTAAGCAGCCACCGACTTCGAACGATTCTCGTCGAAAACTGCATTCACCGTGGAGCGTCGTTCCCCATATCATCGGGAATAATTATATCGGATATTTCGGTGAACGAACTTGATCCCGCGCGATCCCAGGCGGGGACGTAGACGCGCGACCCGCCCAAAGGCTATAATTGGTTTCGCGTGCGAATTGTTAACCGAAAATCTCGCTGCGCCGCCGCGATACCTTACGCGCTGACATTCCCATTTTCTGCGAGAATATCACTTGCCCGCACTGCGCCGCGCTCCTATTCGATTAAAACAGTCCGCACCCACATCCGAGACAATTACGCGGCTTGATCGCACCGGCAGCGTTTACCTAGGCTGTAGTGTGGTAGGACCCACAAAAATTTATCAGCTGAGATTTTTAGGAAGGGCGAGCAGGTGGGCGAGACACCTGAATATAAAATTTCAATCATAGGTCTTTATTAATTTTTGAGATATTAATGAAAAAACAGTGTTATCAGTCTAGGCCCCTTTAAGTCTTTTTTTAAATAAAACTTTTATTGAGAATCTTACTAATAAAACTGAATATAATATATATGTATATATTTAGTAAGATTTAGTTTAAGGCCAAGGAATAAATGCTATTTTACTCTATAAAATTTAAACTCTAACAACCACTGTTAAACGCAAGAAAACACTGTTTTTCGTCCAGTTGAATTATCACCAACATGCTAATCGGAATAATAAATTAGGAATGTGAGTTTACGATCGAATTCATATAACGACAGGAATCAAATGGCCGAATAAATTACGTATTGATCGGTCTGCATAAAATCCATAACTGTAATTGTATTTTGCGACGCTCGTGAGTCAAGTTCATTTTACAAAAGATTGATCGCAACGATTCAATTACGAGGAAAACTACCTATGCGCGATCCAATAACGATTTCGAGCGTTCTCGTAAATATAATTTTTGAGTAGACGATTTATTACACGATCAAATGAGTCTAGTTCTGGAATAGAACGCGGAAGCATAGTAAATGCTCTTGTCCCACTTCTGAAACGTTGTTAAATCGATGGAACATCTTTTAAATTGTAGTAAAAACAGTTCGTGCTAACGATCAGGTAGTAATTCTACCAGGTCAGATAGAAACGAACCGAGTTATTGCCCTTCCTCCTCTCTCGGTGCTGACTAAATCAATTGAAGGTCCTAGTGCATGCGATCGGGGTTTAGGATTGGTAGAACTCGCTTTAAACCCGGCTGATGGGTATTAGGTCACCGAGAAATCCTTTGAACGCGCACGAAGACATACTTCTCCTGAAATTACTACGGAATAATTATAAAGTTTAACGCCGATCGGTTCCCTGACCGCATAAACCAACTTTGTAACAATGCGTCTCTACTACCAATTCGAAACGAACAGGAAAACCATAGGGTGCAAGAGCTAACTATTCTAAACGATTATCGGTTTCACGATCCTCAAAAAGTGATCGTGTATAGAAACAATTCTATCTCTTCCCAACAACTTATATTTATAAATGTTTTAAATTGCACCTGCCAATTTTTACTGTGAAAGCATAAAATCCGCAGTCAAATAATTACTTCAGAAAATTCCACAGATACGATACAACAGTTAATGACAAAGTACGTCAACTTGGGACGTAGCCCATCAAAGAGAGAAATTCCCGAGCCCTGGACTTTTCCGCCGGTTTTCTTATAAAGGCAGCATCCGTCATGTATAAATGAATACAGAACCGGTGGGGTCAGTTTTCCCAGACGGCAGTATTTGGCATTCTAATGTATTAATAACGGTACGGGCCACTTTGCGAGGGACAAGATGGATGTCGTAGTGAAATTGTCGGCCATTATGATGGATCCCGTGTCCGAAAGGTTTAATAGAGGCTACGGTCGAGCCTATAATATTGTCAGAGTGAAAAACTCGTATCCGCCGTGATTCCGGTGGTATTCGATCGGTAGATGATGCCTGTCTGGCATGGACCGCTGGCAAGACAATTTTTTGTCTCCCCGAATGTATCATCATGTCCTTGACATGCACGCTCCGTCCATCGATAAACCGTTGAAAATAAAAGGCAGAGACGACAGGCCTCTCTGCCGGGGGGTGGGGCGAATTTCGTCGTCGACTTATCATCGATCATGCCCGGGAAACGCGGACGGCCCGGCGCGGCCCGACGAGTCGCCCGTAAACCTCTATCTGCTCAACGTGGCCAACGTAGAAAAGTTTATTGACGAGCCGACTAGCCTGCGGCCTTTCACTCGGGTCCGAGGAGAATAGACGATCTCCCCAGCAAAAGGACGAGGCAAAGATGCGCAGCAGCCTCCTCTCTCGAATCCGCGTCCATATTTTCGGTGCACACGTAGGTAGGTAATGTCCGATTCGAACCTGGCCAGCGAAAGCAATGGGGAAAGGAAGCGGTTCCCGAGGATATATAGCCCGGCCACTAACGATAAGAGATTGAGCATAATAGCAGCCAGCTTCCCACGGAACATAGTTAGCCGAGTCCATGAAAAATATTAATGGGACGAGGTCACTCGGCCCGTGTAAGTAAATTTCGCAGGTGGATGGTGAGAGCAGAAAGAAGATAAGACCGCAACGAGCCTGGATTTCGGCCGTGTTACATGCGAGGCACCACAACCTCCTCCCACAGGATTACCTTCTACCCTAGCCTCTACGCCGTTCTTGATCGATGAACAAATTATGCCAGTGGCCCTGCAATTAGTTGCACTACGCCTAGATTGTAGAACACATTTTTTCACGGAACACTGTGGCTACGTTGTATTCGTTGTTTTCACTCGTAACACACGACTTACGGTGTATTTAAAGTGTTCCTACGTTGCTCTACAATTAGTTAGTGGAGCTGGTAGGTACACGATGGTTAAGTAGACTTATGAAATTAATTAATAGACAATGAACCGCGAAAATGAAACGCGATCTCCCAACGGTCTTAGATTTAATTTCTTATTGTTTCAGGCTATTGAAAAATCCTTAATTTAACGTGCAAGTGATATTTTAGCCAAATGTTCAAGCCTTTTTTGCAATAAAGCTAAAAATTTGAGGAATTTTGCAGAAACATGAATTTGCTTGATGCGAGCCGTATTTTTTCTGATATGAAATTAATCGACAATCCAGCGAATATACTGGAAGATCCGATAAGAAGTTCAGTTAGAGTAATTCGAGCTAAATATATTGCTGCCTCAAGTAGATACGTGGGTTACGAAATTCGGAAGGTAGCCGCGATTACAAATACGCTCCGACTGACACGTTTTCTATTAGTGAAGAGATATACGGGAGGCATTTCTTTCAGACGTCAAGAACCTCAAGCTCGTTTCAAACAACCAGGGCACGTAGATAAGTTCCGAGGAAGATCGCACCTCGTCCAAACACCTGCTACGACGATTTGTCATCCATAACAGAGCTTTCGGATCCGGTGTGTTCCGGCTGTGCGTCGGAACAGCTTTCACCGAGCGCTTTAAAGTACAATTTGTCATCCCTGCCGGACACTGGTTCTTCCGCGTATTCGACCGGCCTTCTCCTCTCTATCCTAACTGTATTACTTGAGGACAGCTAAAATTCGATTCGCAGCTTCCCCTGATATTATTCCAAATCCGATGTCGGGCCATGTTCCATCACGCTCCGTGGCTCTAATCCATCGCGATCTTATCAACGCGTTCATTCAACAAGAAATTCCCTCCTCGGATTACGTATTATCGAAAAAAGAAACGTCCTCGTGTAAAAAGCAACTGTTACCGTTGGATAAATCTATATTAATATCAAACTCGCATTTCATTTCGAAATCGAAATTTTTATATTCAATCCCGACCCTTGGAGCTTCAAGGTTCCATCGTAATTAAAATGGAACTGCGAAGTAAGTTTGCTCAATTTTCATATGAAATTTAGTGCGTTCAAATTAAAAAATATTTGAGTTTAATTTATACTGTATTTTAGACCCAATACTACTTTTGAAATGCCACAATACACATTTTCAATCAGACATTCAGTTTTACGAACCGTCAAACATAAGCTAGACCATGAAACACTCGCGATATGCAGCAATTCGCCAATATCAAACTGAAAGCGAATATTCTCTAAGTTATACGTCAAAGTGTTTACTGTTCCATTTTATCTTCTTTTTTTGTTTTTAGCATGCGCACTATCGCCGCGGACGGAAATAGCTATTAAAGTTCAATCAAACCCATTCGCTCGGAGTGAAACTTCTAGAATGAATTGGAAACGACGAGGGAGGTCCACCGAGTGTCCAAAATTTTTTTCCGACCGAATGTTCATCACAGTCGCTCGTAACGCACTTTAATAGCGGCGCTTAATACTAGCGTCGAAAAAAATTTCATTTTAGAATAGTCTCAAGTGGATACGAACAAGGACAATATCTGAAACAGACATGATATGCAAAAGGACGTTGATTAATCCTGGACTCTGAATATTGCACTGGGAAGAGGGTATTTTTGATTGGCCATGAAAAATTTTAATGGTACAAATTCTTTATACAATTGCATATTTCATTTAAAATTTCTACACGTATCTTTAGCGCGTTGCAACTTTGGTGGGCTTTAAATTCGGTGCATTGTATTGGATTGGCAAGAAAGTAATTTCGGCATTTAAGATGAAATAAAACTAAGTTTCTTTATTTAAGCGATGAACTTGAATCAATAAAATATTTTCTTATTTATTCATTTAGGCAAAAAATCATTGAACAAAAGGGAAATATGTTATTCATTCAAGATCGCTGTTGAAATAAAGAAATTATGCTCTATGGTAAAATACCAAAGTTACTTTCTAACCAACCCAATAATTTTGACGCGTTGTAATTTTGACAATAGAAGTACAAAATTTCGTTCCGAAGACAAAAGGATGAGGATAAGATGCATCCTCGCAAGGAATGCAACTGCCAGTATTCTAGTAGCGATGCATATATCTGTATATGCCAGCAGAAACTGAAGTAAATGATGAAGTTGGAAAGACCGCGAGTTTTCTCCGGTCGGCACTTCGTCAGTGGTTCGCCTTTTGCTGTTTCGCATCGCGAGGCAACGCTGTCAAATCTTTCGTTTGGATGAGAAACGAAACTGAAAAGCTGACTTCCCTTCCCTTCTTCCGCCTCCATTCCTCGCTTCACCCACCGCGGAAAGTTAGCGCGAGCGATGCAAAGTTTCTGCGATTTTATTGATCGCGAAGTTTTCACCCACTCGCTCTCACTCATTTCACAGAATTTTCCAAAAAAAAACGAGAGGAGAGAAGAGAAAGAACAAAAAAAACAAATTGCACTCCACCCGGGTACGGTTTATACGGACACGAAATTCGTTCTGTGCGTTTCATATGCAAGCGAGCTGCGAACGAGACGGACGAAACTTTGGAAATACACCTCTAATTCCCGATACCAACGCCGAGTCCATAATTTCGGAAAACGTTCACCGTTGTTCAGTTCGAGAGTCACCGAATTTTTTATTTCGCCACCCTCGAAGCTGTTTCATTTGTTTTCACATCGACGATATCTCGAACGTCATCGAGGACGTTTCAATCGAGTGAAACATTAATTTTTAGCGGGGTTTGTGAACCTAGCTTAAGCCATGTCCCGCCAACATTATTCATTAATTATTTTCTGCTGAGTTTTTAACTCGTTTAATGTCGAATATGGTACCTAAAAACTGCCACAGAACCAAAGCAATTTAATTAATGAAACCGAAACTAGCTATGATTTAAAATTTGTTATTAACACATTGATTATGAAATTCGAAGAGAATTATCCCCGAAGTGACGTACATTTTATTTCGAATCTGATGCATAATGGAGCAACGCTCAAGCATGCTTTCGCTCAAACACGATGCGTTAATCAATAACAACACGGATCGACGTTGTTTTCAAGAACAACCGCAGGCGCACAGAAACAATATTTTGGTTGATCTATAGTTTCCTAAATGTTACGGATTGCACGTAAGCGCGCCTGGAAAGCAAACTAAACACTGTCGAAGATACGACGATTATATTTTTGTTTCCGGGAATATGTTCTGAAGCAGATAACTTAGCGCGCTTGCCAGTTGATTTCGTAATTACACTGTCCAACAACAAAAATGTTTCTATACAAATGTTGGATGAATCTGATCGCGTTGATTCCGTATCTGGTCTCAATTTTTCTCCTACACGCACAGTTTTTGAGAAATTTTAATTGAAAATACGTATTTTTTGACTTTGTAAAAGTTCGCAACTTGACAGGGTGGTTTCTCAAGATAAAGTCTGCTCTATCGCATGGTGTAATTCAATTTTCCGCTGGACCCTTATTTTTTCATATACATTAAAAAATATCAGCAAAAAACGGTGCAAAGGTGGTGTTTCTCCGTCTTTAATGATTGTTTAAAAATGTTTACACAATCAAAACTGTGTTATTAGTACATACTCGCAGTGATTCTACGAGAGGAGAAGGCCGAGTCAAGAAAAAGTTAACGCGATCCTTGCTTTGAAAAGACGAAGAAAATTAGACGAAGACGGAGACCTTTTCTGTCTGAACGATTGTGGAGGCAATTAGAAGCCGCCGAGAAAGTTGTTTACAATTTGCTGAAATGCGGTGAGAAATTAAGAACGCGATTTCAATGGGGACTACGTTTTATTTCGAGCAACCCGGTAGATACGTCTGCAGACAGGAGAGCAAGCTTTTATGGCACGGCGTCGGTCGACCCAATTTTTATTACACACAATACTTTCAATCACGCAAACATTGTTAGCGACTTAGCTGCCGGCCGCAAATCAAGTTCGAAATTCCTCGAGCTTTTTTACACACGTATTTAGATGCAAAGTGGAAGGAAACTAAGCATAGTGACAGGGCTATGGGGAATATTTGATTGCGACTGTTCACTAGAATTTGTCGAACCATACTGACCCAGTATTACTTATTATTCATTTGCCAGGTATCATACTAGTAACATTATTAACTCAGACTCTCTCGAGATTCATAATATCATGCTGGAACTAATCTTTACACTTTTTGAAATCTTGCTCAATCATTTTTGTCATTGATGCATTAAAATCTACAATCTAATCAATCATGTACAAAAGTTACACAAAAATGCTTTTACATTCTTTTAATCTGTATACTGTTTTAAAATCTACAAATCCATTCAATAAATCGTTGCAAAGGAAATTTCCACATTCGACAACAAAAATCTTGTCATCCAGAAAAAGGAAAGCACGAAGGGGAAATGGAGACCAGCTAAATTTTCAGCGAAACCCATACGGTTTTTCTTTTTGGTTCAGCGTGCACGACCAAACGATTGCGGAAAACGAGCAACGCTTTTCCCATCTGTGACGCCGCAAATAATAAACGCGTATAACAATCCCGCTGCGCCCGTGGCGAAACATTTCCACTTAGTGTATACATGAAATCCGATACTGGTTTTTTGTGTGGTCGACGGGCTCCCTCTTTTCTGCAGCTTCCGTAATTAAAGTTGTAATTGAAATCTAATATCGTTCCTGGGAGTGCGCAATGTCTGAGAAGATGATCAAATTTTAAGTACGTTTCACTGCAGCCGCGTTGCAAACAGCTATTTATCAGAATTTATTGACTCATCGATTGCCAAAATGATCTCGTCATCATAACAATGTCTTACAAAATTGTTTCAAATACTTTACAATTATTGTAAAGTATATACATTCAAAAATGGTAAAATATTTGGACGGACACACTCTCATTATTTCTATAAAGTAATATAAAATAGTCGTTCTTAGCAATCTTAGTGTTAAAATAATGTAAAAGGTTTTATAAAAATTGTTTACTTAATATGGTAACGTTCATAATCACAGGAGTTAATTGCCTAAATACCAAGGTCAAAGAACGCACACTCGTTAATGCGATTCAATCAACTTTAATAATTCTGGTCGATTAATTAGCCGATATTTTGGATTGAACATAAACTGGCAGAGTTATTGAAGAAATAGGTCAATTACATGGCATGACAGCCACTCTGGTAATTTAGTGAAAGCCGAAAATAATTATTCTAAATAATTTAATAGCTCGCGCAGAAAACCTTTTAGAGCCGTCCACGTCAAACGGATCACATTTTCGACGAGATGTCCATGACTTTGATGAAATTTAAATATGTTGCGCACTGCGTACCGAATTGAGCAAGTTATTACAGTTATTAATTCGTTCTTTAAAAACCGCAGAACATCAAATTTCTGGTTTCCTTTGCCTATTTTCAATTAAGTCTTAATAAAAATTTTTTTTTATTATTACAAATTTTTTGATACCCATAAAGAATTTCCTTAATCCAATTAGACTGTATAAATTATACGTGTATTATAACAAAAAGGGATGAACGTCGTTTAAGACAAGCACATAAATCAGGATCAAGTGTTTCATTAAGGACAAAAATTTGAGCAGGAACATTGGAACTGTACGTTAAATCCGGGCTATCCACTTTGGCTGTTGCAGACGCCATGATAAGCTTCGGAATAATGAGCCAGACTGTTGCTCAAAGGAGCTTCTACAAATAAGCCTGGTTCCCTCTTAAGACAGATTTCATCGTCGGAATTTTCCCTTCCTTTACTTCGGATAAAGTGATTTCTGTATTATGATGCGACATGAGACACCCGAATACTGAATACTGGAAACTGTGTACATTACACTGCAATGAACTATTTACATAATTCCCCACTAGACATAACCACGCCATAACCGCTGTGTCAACAGCACGATTATTATTGTCTAGAATCTAGTCCGAACATTATATAGTCTTACACAATTTAAATAACCTACTTACCCAATTAAGAAAGTGTAATCAGAAGCTCGAAAGAGTTCACAATTATTTCATTACGAGTTACCAAACAAGAAATATATAACACAATTGATGAATGAAGCTATAATGCGTATAAATGTTTAGTAATTTGAATAGTACGCTTCAGTGATTTCAGAGAAGTCAAAAAATATATTTGCGCATTGATAAATAATGCTTCGTTTCACGAGCCATTCATCATTCGATGAACGCGACGAAACCATAGAAAATATTTATTACGTTTCAGCAGAAAAAAACGTTGCATGCACTGCCATTTATTCGAATAATCAGCCGACACCTGATCAATGCAATTCAACAGTTGCATCTTCTACCAATTCGGACCTTACTGCAGGGGGTAACCACAAGGAGTGATTGATAACTTTATTAAAATTCGTTCGATAACTTCATTAATTCTCGTACTAAACAGCTGCATTACTTATATCTTCGTCTCTCGATTCAAAAAACGAGGAACGCATCTTATTCAGAAACCAGTCTCTTCAATGCTGCTGCTAAAACATATATTATTCCATAAACAGTACTAGTATTCATCCGATTTGATGTTACAAAATATTCTCTTTTCATTGTTACAACACGTACATTAAAAAAAATCAATTTTCTAATCGAAAAAGTACATCAGGAACAACACGAGACAAGCTCATTTCTACATGATTAATTACTGCATTTATAAAATATTATCGAAGAAACGTCACAGAAGCTAATCACCTAGAACAAAAGTAAAACGACGGAGAAATATTTCCGCTATAAATTTCGCCGAATTAACAGCATCGCGGATCACAAAGGGGTCGACAAATCCGAATGGGATCTAAGAATCAACTGGCACGCGACCCAAGGATCAACAGGTTATAAATAAAACGTTCTCCCAAGAAAACGCGAAAAGATTTATTCCCCTTTCTACTTTCGTATATGCGCTTGGCAAACAAAACCAGTGGTTCGCCCCGGTCCCATCTATTTCGGCTTACAAATTATCTGGCTCCGTTGTAATAATGTCCAGTCATTTATCTACATACATGGCGACCGAGAATCTTATTCTCGATCATGTTGTCTCGCTGCGAAACGACTGTTTCCGCGCAGCTCGCAGGATTTGGATTCCGAGTTTCGGGTAAATAACGTCCGCTCATAAAGAAGATAAGTGCAGAAATATACCAAGAGAGCAAACGTCACTGCTACAAGAGCGTACGCGAACGTATCGTTGACTACTTTGACTATCACTGGGAATTTTTCGATCAGGCTCGAAGATCAATTCTTATTGCGATTTATGCAGTGGTTGTATGGCAACCATTGCCCATTATAATTTTTCCAATAGAATTACCAAAACAGTAAAATCTTTATCTGTGAAAAGCCCTCAGGTCCGTGTTGTTTGAGATGCAGTGTTTAAATACGTTTAGATCCACTGCATTTCAGCAAGAAAAATTGCAATTAACAGCGGGAACAGCGAACGAGGATGAAATAAGTTGGATTCCGTTCGACTTTTATGGGCATCGACGCGACATTGACGTGTTAAGAAGTCGAACCAGCCGCGTCGGGAAAACAACTTTCTTAGCGCAGAAACCGATTCTGGAAAGAAATACGATCGTGCGACATCAACCTTCGACGTTCGGTCTTGTTTTTATGATACACTTTTCACGTTAATGCTCGCTCCATCCTGCTCGAGGGAATTATGAAGTTATTACGTACTCAAACGAATGCAGTTTCAAACGATCCCTCACCGTACGCATTAAAAAGCGAAAGACTAATAATTTAATAACCGTTGAAAGCACTTTCGCAAATATTTCATGGGGAATGCGTTTCGGAAAGTAGTTCAAACGAACCCCTGGTGAAATATCAAGTTCTCCGTTGCTTTTACCGGAGAAAAGCGATTAAACGATTACGCACTTTGCCTAGCATTCTCTGTTTATACGCAGCTAAAAGCTCATCGTGTGCAACAAGATCGATACGACACGAACGATTTATAATATAAATCAAACCATCGCAACGTCTCGAGAACTACGTCTCGACCGTTGTCCAAAAAGAGCTGCAGATCTCTCTGGAAAATATTAGATTTCGCAAGGAGTTGGCTTTGAACTTTTGCACAACGGTTTAGCCAAGCAATTTTACAATATGCAATAAAAATTTTGTAAAAGTTGCGATCTATCTGAGTTGCGCAAACAATTTTACACGTTGCTTTTCACAGCTTTCTTAGTTGGGCTTGTAACGAACAATTTTAAAAATGTGTTTTGTAGATTCGGATAACTCGTATACGTGTCGGAAATATCATTGATATTGGTCAATTGGTTTGTGAGTAGACAGTGAATTTTTATGCATTTACGAGAAAATTGGTTGGGTTAATTATGAAACAGTAAAAGATTAGAAAAATTCAAACACATTGTAACATTGTTTTCAATATATTTTCGCAGTTTATTATTCAGCCTAATCTCGTTTAAACTTTAAGCGATGTAGGAAGAGAAAGAAAAGAACCGTAAAATGATACTGAAGGAACATGTCCACTCCAGAACCAGGCTTCCACAAAGTTTGATTCTGAAAGTAGAATCGTAGAACGATAACTATTAGCGAATTTCTCTCAGCTCCATGACCACTAGAGAGTTCTACAAAGTGTTGTACCACTACAAAAGTAAAACCTTCAAGTCGATACGTGGCATTAGACTCCCGGCGCTGCTCGAATACTTCGGATCTGCTTTTGTCTGCTGGTTCGCCTAATTTACAACTTCCCCTTTTTCTTCGCCGACAACTGTAATAGCACCTACACCGTTAGCCAAAAGTTTCAGATCGCTGCTCCGACCGTGTATTCCTTACATTTTCAAGCAACTACTTCCTATATATTTCCTTCCCGAAGTCTCTAACTATTGTACAATGCTGCTCAAAAGTTTCGAGCATCGTCTGAGAACACGTATTACCGCAGCAAGCTACATTAACAAATACTTTTCTGATGAACATTGCGACCAGACTGCAGATTTTTACACATTTATGTTTATATTTATACGTTTATATATACTTATACGTCTGTATCTGTTTGTGTATGTCTATCATCGTCGTATCTGTATTCGTCTGTATTTGTTTATACGCCTGGCTGTATTTTATAGAGAAGTTAATCGACTGAATTTAATACAGTATTTGGTTTTCCAACGCTAAAAATTATTGTTCTAACAACTAAAATTCTATTCAACGTTTTGATCAAATTTAATAGAGTACTTGGTTATCTTGTATCTCTAAAAATGATTGTTATAGACAACAGAATTTTATTGAACTGATCGATCAAATTGAATAGAACCTTTGATAATCTTGTGCTTCCAAAAATTCAGAAATATAGTATGTGGTTACTAGCATAGCATCCACCTCGAAAAATGATTGTTACAGGAACTAGAATTCTATTTGACCCCACCACCACACATAAATGTCCGTGAATGTCCACATTCTATTTGCGATTATAGTGTGCTCAATTTCCAATAGAGACGGAATAATAAAAATCTCTATAGCGACGCGTGTTACGAATTGTCGACGAGCTTTTTTAATAAAACGTTCGGAACGGTGCGCGAAATTTCAAAGCCGGCGCCCGGCGCGGGACAGTATAATTTGCGGGGATTATTTTTAGATCGTTCGATGGAAGACGATAGTTGTAATTGTTTCTTTTTCAGTCGGAATTACCCAGCTAGGTTTTCACCGGACGCGTTCCGAGCGAAACCCGGGAGTACAATAGGACAGCTCAAATTTACGGAGCGAGGGCAGCAGGGCAGAGTCTCGATTGGTTCGATCGTCGCTGGCAAAACAGAACACTGTATTCAGCGTATGTGCACTGCATAATGCAAAACGCTCCGGCTGATGATAGCTTATCCAATCACCACACTGTCAGTTACAATCCGCTGGCTCCATTACCTATCGATTTATCTTAATGGGACGTGATCGTTATTTATCACTATTTTCAGTCGCAACCATCGGCTCAATTTCTCCCGGTCCGCGCCGCCGCCGCGCCGTGCTCAAAAGAAAATAAGAGAATGAACGAAAAAAAAATATATCCCTGGTGATGGAGAGCCGGGGGATTGATCGAAAAAGGAAAAGAAATTTTCTACGTTCTGTTCGCCGGGAAAATAAATTGTAAACGATCGCGGTATGCGAGCGGATCACGCCGCTGTTAGTCGGCAAAGGTTTCACGCGCACGCGTACCAACACGTGTACGTGTGAGTTCGTGCGCGCCCGAGCCAGTTTCGCATCGATAGGTCAATTTGAGTTTCAATTGCAATTTCGTCGAGCCACGAAAATTCGGCATTCGATAAGCGTTACACGTAATTATTTTACGTTCATTGTGCAGTTCCCTTAGTGTATAAACTTACTAATCGTGTCAGGAATCGCCAGAAGATAATTCTGTTTCATGTGCGAATGAATGCGATAACTTCCGCCGAACTATTCGATCGATACGCGTCGCACTATTTTGCTGGTCGGATCTGGGATAGTTCCGACTGGAACTTTGTCGCGTGGTTTATTCAACATTTCGAAAGTGCACAAATTAATTCGTACGCTTCACCAATAATAATAGGAAGATGGTTCGAGTTCGTTGTTGGATTAATATTGTTGTACGATTACATTAGTTGTTGGTGCTTTAATAGGAGTCACAGTTCAAACAGCTATGTAGCTTCATGATGGAAGTTGTCGGAGATACAAGAGAATTTTTCAGGGGAATTTTGCGTCCGAACAAAGTCGTTTCTAGCAGCTGACGCCATATTGTACATGAAACATTGACTGCCCACCGTCGATTGAAATAGATCGCTACGATTACTCACTTTCTGTTGTTGATTGATCCTATATATATAATATCAGTGCAAAGTAAAATAAAACTATCAAATGTTTATTCGTCACAATAAAAATATCATTTCAAAAATATCGTCCACCTATATTGCATTAAATGGAACTCTAAGAAAAGAAATACATGTAGGTGTGGTTCTCGCATCTTGAGATTAGTATAGACAATTTTTCTGTCTAGTCATAAGCAAAATTAAAGGTCCCTCAATGAGGGATGAACATGACAGTATTCGTGGACGGCTTTGTAAGATGTTTGTGGGCTTCACAAAGCTCTTAACTCTTTCGTCGGAAAAAGGCATTCTTCTCTCCCTATCATAATCCTTCCATTCATCATTGAAATTCTGATAAGTACACAGACATTTATTTAAGTGACATAGAGGGTTTGATTAAATATTTATGGGTAGGCGATACGTCTTCTGAGTTATTAAATTACCGAGATATTAAATGTCTATCAGAACTCGTTTAATCGAATCAACTGTTGCTAGGAGACGCTCTCTGTCATGGAAGCAGAATATCCGGATAATAGGGTATTTGAATAATGACTGTTCGGATACGAGAGACCCTGCTATAATTTATCACTGGGGGAATCTCATACTTATGCTATATTATCTAAATAATTCTAATTTTCGCTGAGAACACGTCAATTGTTGTATAATTTATTGTAGCAAAATTTCATATTACAGCAGTGAACTTAAAACATGAAAATTATTAAGGATGCGAAGATTTATAGTTTCCTCGGATGAAAAAGCAAAGAAGCATTTAGACGCTCTGTATCCTATATGCGCGACGGTAAGATGTGATAAATATGTTCGTTACAAATAAGAGCATGCTTATTAAACACATGTATACACAGTATCATTATTCTTATAAATCATTGACGACGCCATTAATAACCACACCTGCTGTATCATTGTATTAAATTTTATATGCAAATTTGCATGATTACAGTTGCGAATATATTAACGAAAATTGTGCATTATACAGCGCAAACTAGGCCATAATCGATACATCGAAATTTATTTTAC
This sequence comes from Lasioglossum zephyrum, assembly GCA_028455615.1. NCBI lineage: Eukaryota > Metazoa > Arthropoda > Insecta > Hymenoptera > Halictidae > Lasioglossum > Lasioglossum zephyrum. The sequence goes on along the minus strand of CM052324.1, from coordinate 4,948,506 downwards.
TTTAAATAACATACCGATTACTCCATAAATCCTTGCGCTCCGCAAATTCGCAGCAGCTTTCGCAAACAAGGCAAACAGCACAACGTGAGTATAATGTAGTTTTGATGCGATGCGACGGGTCAGGGCTAAGCAATTAACACCAAATGTAACTTATGCGACAAGCTTATCTACCAATCTACTTCCTCGTTATATTGTCTTGGAATTTCTTCAATTTTATGCAAGTGTTTAAAAAAATTTAAATTAAAAACAAATTATATTAAAATGAAAAGCAAGTCGTATTAACACTGATATTGTCACAAAAATAATACCACGCGGAACTATGAACTACATACGAGAGATTGACTCGTCAACAGATCCACTATGCTGAATACTATTTTATCAAATTCTCCCTCTACAAGGTGTATCGAAAATCGTGGCACAACTAAAATGGAGCCAATTCTACACAAAACAAAACCTAGTCGGAAATCCGAAATAAAATTTCCTATCCTAGAGAAATATTTCAAAAATGAAGTCAGTTCTCTATTTATTCGCACATATTGAACAATTTCTCGTCGATAGTATTCTATTTATTCAGGAGTTGATCAAGTGCATGGGTGCTTGACAGATATTGGAACTTCTGGCAAACAAGGTCTTGAATGAACAATTTTTATTCCATCGACTGACTTTTTTTAAGAGTACAATCGAAAGTGTAATATGAATAGGTTAGTATACCGATTGCGAACATATGCAGCCTTGCTAGGACCAAATAAATTTTTTCATCATTACATTGACGAAAATGACGCAGCCATTACCAAGTTGAAAAGATCAAACAAATTGTTTCATAAAGATCAAGAAAGTTCGTGAAGAGAAAAATCGAAAAAGAACATTGCACAGTCATCGCTAAGCTTGTATGATCTTTTAATTTCTGCGTCACATACCCGTCCTGAATGACATCACTCGTCCCGGGGGTGCGACAAAAGGAATTAGCGTAGATTACCGTTCATTAATGAATTAATAGCGAGGGTTAGGAGAGGTCGTGGAGGTCGGGCATCTGCTTCATCGTCGACACCGAGTTGAACGGCCGTTATTACTCCACTAGGAGAGCGACGCATTAATTTGCCGAGCGTCCCTTATCAGTGACGTTTCATTTGTCACCAGGTTGTACCATAAATGTCACCTAGGGCGGCTGCCAGAGGCCTTTCTAGTCAGAGCGCAAACTTGCGTCTCGCGCAAAACGTTGGCCTCGGCTGGGCTGACAGTAAATCTGCGCGCAGGGAGAGAAGTTTACAAGTAAGAGAAGAGAGAGAGAGAAAGAGAAAGAGCGGCACCCGCTCGTCTTCCTCGGGAGAAGTCGTCTTAAACCTAGCACACGGGGCTTAAATGCATCTCGAGTATCTCTTTTCGCAGCAGCCTTTATGCATCCCCCAAGGCCGAGCCCCTTATCTCGACGAATTTCGGAATGTTTGGACGGGAGCAGCGTTAGTTAACCTTGCACAATTGCCAGCGGATCTCTGCCAGCCCCCGAAAAGCGAAAGGGATCTCTCTCACTCTTTCCCCGCGCTCTTTGATATCGGAAAACGGAACGATCCCGTTCAAAGTACGGGTTACTACTTATTTTCAATGGGCGAACAAGCGGCAAGTTAATATTTAGATTCTAACTTGATCAGGTTTGAACAGGGGGCCGTTTACTCAGAGTCCGAGTAATGAATTATAGATATAACTCCTCCGTTTACAGAAAACTTGCCGGCTCTCCGCTTCTCAGAGTCGTCAAATACATACTTTCGTCGACGGTGTTATGTCTATATGGCCCGAAGTGCAAAGAAAATGTAGCGGAGTCTTCGAGAATATTCCTACCCACGATTTGATTAATTGCAATGTTGTGCAGGAGCAGTTTTCTGGCGAGCATTACAAATGTTGTGACGTCGTTAAATATTTTGTAGTAGCTTGAAAGTAGCACGAATCTCCGGTCACGTTTATGAAGTGTGTACATTCAATGTGTAGCGAAGAGAACCAGTTATCATATGGAACAGTAATAAATAACAAAAGTTGATTTTACAGAGAAACTTTCTTCTTCCCAGAAATTATGAAAAACGAAAAAGTTGTAATCATTGTAATTGTAAAATAAATTGTAATGGTAAGGGTGAATTCCTCGAGAGATACTGATTTCTTCTCGATTTTTCAATTAAAAATCTTAAGACTGCGGTACGACGAGAATTTTTCGCAGCAAGTGGAGGTACATATTAGCATTCCTCAGCGACCGGCGGATCGCAAACATAACGACCGGGGCCGTATCAACGAAGAGAACGGTATCCGAAATCACGGAAGCGGTGGCGAGAAGCGCCTTCGCTTACTTATAATAATCGAATTTGCCGGCTCGTTTCACGATAACTATTTCCAAACATCGTAAACCGTAGAGGACTGGTCGGGACTCGGGGCCACCTAGCTCTCCGCGCGTTTAAACGGTAGAAACGAGCTGCTACGTGTTGCATGTTGCTTTTCGCTCATTTTTCTTCGGTCGGGCGGGAGAGCAAACGCCATTAACCGTTAGCGGAGCCCCGTGAGCGCGCGCAAAGGATCAAGGGGGTTCTCTCGGGCACTTCCGAAACAAAACGTTCAATAACCGGGCACCGTTACCCTGTGATTCCTATTGGCCGTACAGGCAGCCTGGCTGCCCCCCGCAAAAACTGTAAGTAAATACCGCTTATAGATTTCGCAGTTACGTTCAGGCCGGATAATTAATTGATACCCCGATTCGCGGAACCGGAGCCTAGTCGACGGACCCCGGAAACCACGGCCGTTCGTGGCCGGAATCCAAAAGCAATTAGTTACACGCGCAGTGGGTTAGCTGCAAGACCCGAGTTCCTATTCCTGCAGATCCTCTCGTTACGTACATGCACGCTCACGCACACACAGATATACGTATACAGGGTGAGTCGCCCGAGACAAGCCACCTGAATAACTTCTATATTTTTTCCAGACAAGAAGACATAGAGAGAAAAGTTGTTTGCTATGGAAGAGTTCATTGAAGGGTGTACAGAACTCTTTCAGGCGTAAGTTGCCGACGGAGGGTTAGAATATTTTAATATTCATACGGGAGGTGAATATGAACCAGAAATTCATGTATTAAATATTGTATTGATGGCAGTTTAATCTTGGGAGCCATATTAGCATTCCTTCCTCCAGAAGTTATTCAGGTTGCTTGTCTCAGGTGACTCACCCTGTATACAAAAGCATACATAGACTCGCGCACATAATACAGGAGCACGTGTAGAGAGATAGAGAGAGAGTCGGGGCAGCTATTCTTGCCCGTTGAACAGCTGGAAGCGGATCTTTTCGTATTTCCTCCTTTACGGTGTTTCGACCTTCCAACGTTCCCCTCAACCTTCCGACTGCCGGGCCAGTTAGGCAGCGCGTTCGCATAATGCAACGCGCATCCCGCGTACTGTAGAAGGTACAACGCGCGCGATCGCTAATCGCGTAACGACGTTTTCCCTTTAAATTGTTTGCACTCCACGCATTCCCCGCATTGGACCTCAACGACAATGCACGTCATCGGCCAATAACGTTACAATAGAGGGACTGCGTGATTATCATTGACAATGTTCGAGCTTACGTAGAACGCGGTATCGATTTCCCCCGGTACCCGTCGAATTAACACAGACCTAGTCACGCCGGAGGATGACGAATGTGTGCAAGGACTCGATCAACCCTAGTCGGTAACTCAACTATTTCCGGCGCTGATCCACCATCGCTCAAAACTGTGTATATAACCGTCGAATTTAGGGCGTCACGTGCTTCTCAGAAATTGTGGCTCGAAAAATTCTTTAAACAATTTTTCATGATTATACTAGAAATATTGTACGAAATAGTTACAAATAGAAAACGTTCCACAACTGCTCATACTTTAATAATCGACTTTGAAACGAAATATTGATAGAATTTTCTGGAGTATAACTTTGGACAGAATTCAAAAGCTGCGTACGTGCAGCGCCAGGAGAATACTCAAGCATGACTTCTAGAATCCTCTTTCCACCAGAAGTTTCTTTGCTTTACACTATTTATGCCGCAATTACTCTTTCTTGTGAACCAAGTACGTATAGAGAAAACAACACGAAAATATATCTTTGCTAATCGTGAGGAACTAACAAACTTTCCCGGCATATAGATCATCCTGCATTCTTTCAATATTTCAGCGCTATCTTCTCGCTGGTGCTTACTCTTCTAGATCCCCTCTGAAGTAACAGTACTTTCCTTTCCTTCAAACATTGATTCCTCCTTTTAACAATTTGAATAGATTATTAGATAGATGATACATATTTGATTGGATAAATGAAGATGTACAGTCCATGTTTAACGAAAATATTCCAGATCACATGAAACTTTCAGATTCCAAAATCAAAACAATTTCGTGTCCAAGAAGTTAAATATTCTGCGTATCCTCTCTGCGATTACACCTTTCTCTTTCATTTCTTCTGGCGTTTATAGACTGCACAATGCACGCACTGCAGTCTTCCCTGCAACCTCTCTTCATTTCACAGGAAATCGCTCTTCTTTACGTACTTCATTTATTATTTCAGAAACCGTTTCCACAAGCCCTCGTTGTCTGAGACCGTCAAGGCTTAATAAAGTGTTTTACAAGACTTCCGCTCACGCAACAGCCTCTACCATTGTTTTCGTATCGCAGCTGGAAACGAATGTCGTATCTCTCCCGCTCGGATCTCTCGAGCAACCGTCCTGGCGTTAATATTTTAATTCTCGGCTGTTGTTCTTTTTCTCCTATCTTTGTCTGAAAATATCCCTGCCGTCGAGGAGCGTCTTTGTCTGCTTTGGTACTCGTTGCGATGCGAAGGGTCTCCACCCCCGCGAACACAACATTGTTTTAGAGTCGAAAGTAGTTCAGCGAAGGTGATACTTGTGTGTCGACATTGACCCCGCGGCTGTTTATTAGTCTGTTTGTGGTAGATGAGGAGTCGGGACATTAGAGACGCACAAAGCAAGAGCTTGGAAAGAATCAAGAGGGGAAAATTTATGCATTCACTTGACCGAGGCCGAGAGGATTCGCGCGAGAGTGTGTGTATGTGTATGTGTGTGTGCCACTCGGGATATGCGGGTTTTCGCGAAATGAGATACGGTAACGGAACGGGTAGCGGGTAGCGTGCGTCGAATAAATTGATGCTACCGCGGCCAAATAAAGAGCAATTCAAGAAATAACGCACGATCGGTGATCGATAATTGATCACCATTGTCCGGGATCTTTGTGTCGATGCGATCGGGCGAGCGAGGGCCTCGAGCATGCTAAAAACGGTGGATCTTCGATCATTTTGCTGTTGATTTCGATGTTTGTTCCATCGTTCTTGGGCTGACATTCATTTTGGGAGACCAAAAATTCTCATATTTATTTATATATCCTGTAGATTTTGACGAGAAAATTCCAAAAATGTGAGTAATGTGTAACGTTGGGAATCGCCCCTTTTCAAGGAACTACAACATTTTTGGATCACCCTGTATAATTCTATGTAAAACTATCTCGGAGAAAATACGTCAAGAAAATGACAAAGTATTCTGTTCAAATTATTATTAATGACAGCAGTGACAAAATAATTATTCTCCGTCCCGGCTGCTTATGAAAAAACTTAAAAGTTCTTAGTTTGTCCCTAACACGGCTTCAACATTTTTTCCTTGTTCCACCCTAGGCAGAAAGTATTCGATCAACATCGTGAATATAATTTGTATATTGATAACGTGTAAAATATTGAATTGCTTTACACGAATCGAATTTCTTACATAGAAGGTACTTCGAATAAAATATTGTATATTTTACTATTGCATCAAAGGACTTTTATATCCTAGAAGGACGGCAGAAACTTATTCAAGTGTCTAATAAGTCGACATCTAAGCGTGTCTCGAGAACAGGGTGGGGTCTTGTTGAGTCGTTCGAGGAATACTCGGCGGCGAAAACATTTTGTTAAACACCGCATACATAAATTCACAGTTCTCCCAATAATAATGCTCGAAAGTTTCGGTCGGAAGTCGAGAAGAAAACTTCCAATATCGTGGGACGCCGGTTAACCGGCGGTTGCCGCGCCCGAGCAACTTCTCGCGGAGCCATTTTTCGATCTCTGCCAACTTTGATATTATTCGCGCCTACGTCGTACATAAATTCAAACACTCCGCATGCATACATATCGGTCATACATATATGTATGCTAACCGTATATAGTATATGTACCGACTCCACAGCCTGGCAGGAGTGAGTATTATTAATTCGCCTCGTACATTACCTCGGTCCCACGGATTGGTTCGCCAGGACGATTTACCGAGGGTTAACCAAGTACTTCGGAACATTGTTTTTTGGATAACTGTCCTGATTGGCGAAAGTATGCGCGATCTGCCAGTTGGAATTATTTTTCACGTTCACAACACTCCAGAAAGTTTTGCATACCTGCATGGGTACGTACGAAACCGGTCGATCATTTTCAGCTGCATATTTTTATTACTTAAAATATTACGGATAATTATTAGGTACATGACACGTTATGTTTGTTGCACGATTAAAGGTATAAAGATTGGGTGAACGATGATTGTAATTGGTAGACTAAGAATCTTTATATAAAATGAAAATTTTCTACACGAATTGCGAGAAATAAGAGGCGAATAAATAGTTATTAAATGGGTTTTTCTAAATAAGAATTAAATATGACTCGACTTGAAGAATTGATGGAATTGAATATAAAATAAGATTGTCGTCTTACACAATTGGTTCTAATAATTTTGAGCAAAATTTCATTTTCGGAGCGAGCCTGTAACCTTGGGTAGTTTTCAATAGCAAATGGACCTGTTCTTGGTCGATTGAATATTTCCGTGTTACCGGATCACGTGATATTCAGTGTATAGTAACATTCGCAGCAGCGAATACGGGAGAATCGAGTTAAAGAAGTGAGATTCGCAGTGGAGAGATGGATATTAGATGGATGCCCCTTTCCGTGTGTCGAGGATAATGCGATTTCACGAGGTTCCCACGCGTCGCGAACGCACACCCGTCTATTTGAATTTTATATTCGGTGTGCATTGTTCCAGGAGGACAGGCTTGCAACGGTCGATCATTCGGCATCATGGAAACTACATAACGTGCTTGCGTTTCGCAGGCTCGAATTGCGCGAATCGCTAGAATTACTCGAATGGCACAAATTTAATGCGCAGGGTCGCGAGAGAATCGCACGAACCTATCGGGCACGGCCAAATTTCCATCGATCCGTGCATGTCACAGGTGTGTCAAGCCTCCAGGTGATTTGTCACGCGCGGATTCGAATTGAAAATTTGAAAAACAGGAAATCGTTTCCCTCCGAGGAGACTCGATTGACGGTTCCTCCCTCCCTTGAAAAAATTGCGCCTGAAACGCCGCGTTTTTTATTAGATTTATTTTATTCGCTGGCGAACTATTATATGAATAATGAATCGCGAAGATCCAAATGAAATACGCGATTAATAGCTCGTGTTTTTATAGATTGACTGCTAAAACTTTAAACGCTACGAAAACTTATTCGCTGGAGAAAGAACATCAATAAATTCGATAGAATCTAGACATTTCATTAAATTCTGCTTCAACGTTCCAGAATTCTTTATTATCAAAAGTACCACTCGTATATTTTCTGTCGTATTTTATAATTGGATTTTGAACTTCTAAAATTAAATGCAGTATTATTTGTCTGCGTACTTCAACGTCGTCGACTAATTTCTTTCGGCTGTTTGATTTTCGCTTTGAAGCGGTTAAATTCACGTAGACAACAAATTTTCTAGAATATTAAGGGAGTATAGTTCGCAGCCTAAACGAGTTATGTCGTACTTGAAGCAAGTACAGTTCATATTAATCCCAAACTCAAACTCCGAGGAGTTTACTTCAGACTCTTGCATGCACCCACTTACAGGATCGTGTACGAAATTTAGGGATTATTGCAACTAAACGTGACAAACCATACAGTTGACTTGATAATTGCCATGTTGTAGTATGGTATCCTGTTAAGTAGTGTTTTCGTTCGAGAACTACTCATTATTAAGTAACTGAATTAATTAATTATCGGACCTCTTCACTGTTTAAGTTCGGTTTATCGATACAGTTTACCGACACGGTAAGTACTTCAATTCAGCAATGCAAAATAATTTTTTACCATATAAAATGTATTAGGAAATACAAATTTTTTAAATAGAAAAGCATCCTGCTAATTGTCTTGCACGTATTACCAATACCATTTCGACCATAACAAATTCCTTTCGTCAAAGGCCGCCCATTAATCCTGAAGTTTTGAACGCACGAATAATAGAAATCACTTCTGTAAAATACTTCACATGTTAAATTTGTACCTCAAATTGAAATATTACGAGGTCTTTCGTCGAATTTTCAGCTCATTGTGAAACTGCGCCGGATCAAAAGATATTCAATTTATAAATTAATTCAAAGCAGTTCCAACACTCTGTCACTTATTTAAATAAAAAATTCAATTACTCCGTCTCTAAACCGTCTCTCATTTTATTAAAACGTAGATAAAAAGAATTACAAGCTTCATTTATTTTAACCGTGGATTTCACTGTATCATAAAGGGGAAAATGAAAAATAATTCTGGTTCGTTGCAAGCGTTGCGATTTATTTTATGTAAAATCCGGAAAATAAACTCGCCCTAGTATATATACGCGTTTCTCGGTAATTATAGTGGATTCCGTCTATATTTCTAGCGGAGGTTCGTTCCATCAGGTCCAGAATTATTCGCCGTGCAAGCAACCCGCGTCTTAATCCGTTGGTTAGCTTGTTTCGCGACAAATAAGGCGCCGAGGTGCCGTGGAACGTGGAGGAGTAAGTAATTTAGCGATCTTCAGGGATCGTCGTATCCCATCAGGATCAAGCAGGAAACTGCAAATCGTCTTTCGACGACAGATCGCTGAATCCTCTTGAGATCTGCCACGGCACGGCTCTCGTCTAGCGCGCGCGAAAATACCTGTGCGACCGCGAGCGATTCCCTCTCCGAGCACTCTCAGTCTTTATCATAACACTTAGAGAAGACTCTGGTAAATGAATTCCCAGGGTTGTCGTTCGCATACGGAAAACCAAGCCGGATTGGTGTGCTAAGTCACGTCGGGATACCTTTCGTATCGATGCTTGGTGTCGCTGATTTTAAATGCGATCCCCGTTCAACCGGCTCTATTCGGTTAATAGAATGTGCCGCGATGCAACGCATAGAAATACTCCCTTGCAGTTTTTACGCTGAACGCTCTTAGGGATCCTTCATGCGGATTAAGATCAAATTCTTAGCAGGGCTAATCCTCCTTCCATGCAAACAGAGATAGTCTTCAGCAAAAATGACGAGGCCACAAAACATTGTACGCGATCTAGTAGAAAGCACTCCCAAGGGTTTTTCTTGGATCGAGACTTTGCTGTATTTCTCCGAAGAACGATGTTACAATGCTTTTGCAACATTACATTAATGTAGAACTGAGAGACAACGTTTTCAGAAGACGATAAAAATTGAAACCGTCAAAACTCGTTCCCGGAAGATTATGGTGCTCGAGTTATGTCATGTGGCGGGAAATGAGCGTTACGTGGTTCGCCAAGTCACAAGGATACTTAACCGACTTCGCGACCCGCCGAAAATCCCACCAAGAATATCGAAACTTCTGACTTCAACAAATCGAAGAGTCCGAACGCGTTGTCGGCGTCTCAGGCAACGCGCGGAAACTTCGGCCATGTTGCACCTGTCGATGCTGTTCGGGTTCGAAGTTTTCAACTTACAACGAGGATAGAGGGGAAACTCCGGTGGAAAAAGAGCCGCAACAGAATGTAAGAAAATTCGCGGCTAAGAGAAAGAAAGAAAGAAAGAGGAAGAAAGAGGATACGGTACGTAGGAGGAAGCTGATTGCGGCGCAAACCATGTCGCGTGAAAAAGCAAAGTAAGTACGCCGCTGCGAATTACAAGGGAGAGCCGCGATACACGTCGAGTGGCAGCTCAATTTACCTCTTGTTTTACGGTTTGATCGTTCGATACGATCGGCGGGCATGTACGACGCGTTATCGATCGCGTCGATCAATGAACTTTCGTTTTCGTTCGTTTAATCATCAGTCATCGGCGCACTCGACGCGAGTGACTTTGGGTTAAGGTGCGCGCATACCTCGCAACTCGAGATCATCGTTCTCATCTTTCGAACGAGTTACAATAAGGCAGATTATTGCATCACTGTTGCAGGTACACTCCTCGGCAAAATGATCGCTGCAGCACATTGTTGCATCGTCAAACCTTATCATTAAACAGAATTCTGCCAGAACAATTCCAATAAATCGTGTATAGTAAGAGGTTAAACAACATCGAGACTACGACTCGGAATTTAAGTGAAGAATTTGTATCTCTGTAAAAATATAGTATCTCTAAAATTGCGGAACTAGATGTCACGGAATGATTTATGATCCCTCACAGAACGTCGAGAGCAATTTTGTAAAAAGCATCGAATTCCACAGACAGTGGAAAAGCCGCAGATGTCGGGGTAAATACAAAAACGCGCAATGAATAACGTACTGCACCAAAAGATGCATCAGCAAACGTGTTCGTAATTTGCTGAAAAGAACGCAGAATCGTAATACTACATGAAAGTTTCAATGTAGAAACTTACGGGACAAAAGCGAGACTGGGAACGGCTAGTTCACGCAGATTATCCATTCGAGCGTGTGAAACACTAGTAAGTAATTCCATTACAATGGCATTTAGTGTACCGGCCAAAGATATTATTCAGCGGTTCGCAACGTGCGCAACTATTCTCCATTATACGGGCGCGCGAACAAACGCGATGAAGTTTAGAACGCCAAGACACGACGAAAACTGCATAAATTAACGCCAGCGTCTGTTGAAATTAATGAGCATTAAATTACATGGAATGCTCACGTATTATTTACGACGCGGGAGAGGGGTGGACGCAGGGTAGAAGAAGTTTCGAAGGTGAATTAATATCGTTAAGCCCTACCAGGAGAGAGAGAATATGTGTGTGAGTTAGGGAGTCTCTGATTTTTCCTCTTTCAATTCGTGGCTCACGATAGCTCACAATCGTTTGTACGTTTACTGTTCCTTTACTTCCACATGAAATGAACGTGCACATATAACGAAGGAAGCTCTTCGAAAAGCCTAATATCACCGGCGAACGTATACATTCAGGTGTGTACCAACATCTGCATTCCGATCGCGATCCAGCCGGATAAAAAATTGATTTCGCGACGAGACTTAAATATCGATCGCTTTATCTGCGAATCTACTCGTCTGCATTCTCGTTGGCCTAACGAAGAATATGTACTTCGTGGCTTCTGCCTCGCAGACAGGAGTTAATAAACACACGGTGAGGCGAGCCGGTCGGTATGGAACGTTCGTTTCTTTTTTTCCCAAAGACCTTTCATCCTTGCGGCTGAGGTATACACGCTGTCTAGATAGAAAATCTCAGACGCTGGCACCGTGAACTGCCGCGAATCAATCTTCGTCCTTGCTTCTGATAGAGGTAACCCGCGTTTCCTTTTCGCCGGCATGGCAACTTCGCCCTAGCGAAATCCGAGGGACGCGATTTTATATCGCGAACTTTATGCCCGGAGTGTTTACGCCGCCGTGAATTTCTACTTCTGCAGAGGAGAGCCGCTAAGATGTACGCCGTCAAAGGAACGCGTCTATTTGAAAATCTGACGCTTTGCCCCGCGTCACCTAACCTCCGCCCTTTCCAAATGTACACACGCTTCCGCGCGCACATGAGCCCTGCACCATGCTCTGTCAGTGCATCATACATCGGCGCATGCATAATTGATGAATACGCCGAGACACGCGCACGTGTCATTCCACGCCGAATCAAGCCCACGAGCCTGACGCGGATCCTTCGAACAGGCGGCGCTATTCATTGATAACCTCGAGACATACAGGGTGTCTCGAAATTCATTCATCATCTGAAAATTGGAGATTCTTGAGATCATTTGAAGCAACATTTTCCTCTTCAAAAATAGCGTCCGCGGCTTTGTTAAGGAGTTATTAACGAAAGACACAGTCCAACACAGTCTAGGTCACGCTTTGACTGGTCTGTGTTTTTCGTTGATAAATACTTAACAGAGCCGCAGACGTTATTTTTGCAAAGGAAAATGTTGCTTCAAATTATCTCAAGAATCCCCAATTTCCGGATGTTGAAGGAATTTTGAGACACCTTGTATATCAGCATACTTGAAGAAAGCGGTAATTTACCACAATATTTTAACCCCTTTGGAAGATCGTCGTTCAATGGCCCATTTGATTGCTAATTAATTATAAGATCAGGTGTTTCTATATATTCAAATGATACTGTAATCTTGCAGTTTAAGTAACTTAGAGCCAGCTGCAGTTCAGAGGAGAACGGAGATGCAGGTATCAAACATTCAAATTTCATTTGATGAGCATTTGATGCATTGTCCTCGCAACAGATGAAACAGCTCGTTTTGTAGAAACATAATTGAGGTGTCATGTGTAACGTTCGTGACAGAGACATCGCCCAGCTAATCCTCTCAAATTTTTGATAAAAGCATATATAGTTGCATGAGCGAATTCAGCGTTGACCATATGACATATTAATTAAATTACATTCGACGTGATCGAAGGCATCATTTTTATTTTTAACTTATCATTTGTGTAATACAAACCCCCACTCTTCCGTCACAGCTAATCCGGTACGAACAGAGAGGGGGTAACTTTTTCCCCTCGATTCGAGTCAATTCCCCTGATCTGACCTGAAATGATACCAAGACATCACTTGGTTGCCCCTTCGGGCGTGTTCCCGTAGGAACGCTTTCTAACAGAATGTTTCTGTCCCCGTAAATATACAAACGCGCATTCGCACACGGATAATGACTTGGATGATACGGCTGCTTCGTCTAATGTGCACGCTCTGACGCGCGCGCGTAAAGTCACGCACGTGGGTCAGGAACAGAAAAGACAATGCCACCGTGGCAGCTGCGGTTAAATTCTAGCTAAAGCCTTTTACGCGACATCGAGGTATACAATTCACTCACGGAGATAATAGGGCAGCGGTGATTCTTAAAAGGACAACACTAGGCGGACAGGGGCAGGTAAACGAAGGAAAACATTGGAACTCGCTTCGGAATTCATTAGGGACTTCCCTTAATTTGATAAATTTAACAAGATTTTTTCAGAAGTCAGAACGAAAGAAAACTCTGTTACACTCTGTGAAAATTAACAATCCCTTTCACTGTTTTATATAATGTCGCATCACTCTTAATCATTCTAAAACGTTTCCCAAGCTATTCACCTCGTCTTTTGGTTAAAGTGCATTCAAATAAGGAAGAAAATTTAACTCTTTGAAGATTAGCAATCTTCCTTACTTTTTCATTTAATGTCACATCACTGTAATCAGTTGAAAATGTTCTTCAAGCTTTTCATCTTCTCGTTTGGTAAAGACGCAGAGAAATAAAATAAGACTCGCCTTTAGATCTTGAAAAATGATATTAAATATTTGGTAATCACTGAGAAATAAATAACAATTTCTAGTTGAACATAGGATGTTTTCTTTGTAAAAGGGAGAATGCGTTCAGCTGAGGATTAATACTGCGCATTGAAAATGGAGTGAAATTTTACTCCTCGTATTTGCAAAATTATTATGCTGATACGTAGCCGAGTTAGGGGATGCACTGTTCGTTTACAAACCGGAACGTTGATTACGTTCCATCTCAAAAAATAATCTGCTCCACGGTGAATTTTGTCCCCGGAGAGCCATTTTGCAGGTAATAACTGTGTATTTTCTACGAGCACCGGGACACCGACGCACCGAGTTCGTGATTTTATAATCAAAATATCGACACACCGAGCTTGATTCACTGCATATTTTTGCTGTCGATTCAAAAAGAATATGACCACGTAAATTACGCATGTTCTACTACGTGAGTTTAGTAATTCGTTTTAAATTCGTTCAGAAACTCACGATTCGGAAATTTGTTGAACGAAAATCGAAATTTAATTTTGTCTTGTTTTTGAGTTATTGGTGATTTTATACGTACTAAATAGAAACGCCGTCGCGTGTGAATAAGGGATAAAATACATTCACTTGGCATTTTTAAGCGTTCCACGGAATACATTTATTTATTCTTTCGCGTTCCGTAGAAAATAAAAACAAACGGGCGATAAAGAGGACGCTGACGCTAATGAAGACATTTACCTAATTTCGCCGCGCTTTTCTCTCGCCTGAATTTTATTCCCAGAATCTAAATCTCTTGCGAAAAAAATTATAAAATGAACCGCAACTTTTTGTAACATTAAATATTTCAAATGAAAGTACCATTAACTTAATGCTAATGCCAAATGCGTAAATTTCCACAGAAAGAAACCGTTTTAAACCTACTACTTAAAAGAGAGAGGGAGAGCGATCATTCAAATCGAAATTTTTTATCATGACAGATTCTTACGTATTATTAATTGGAACATTCAGACGCGTTGCTTTAATATTATTTTATTAGCCAGCGAACAGGGCACATTGTCAACACAACGTGCTGACACAAAAGCAATGCCGAGGGGTTCGCAACTCAGTCATAAATTATCATTATTTGTACCGACGGTGTACAAGTTTCCATAAACGTGATTTCAACACAAAATATTCAGCGCAGTTCAAACCATTCATCACGACAAATCATGTTAAGCCATGCGGTTCAACAACAGAAAAATATATGTGGTGTACATGTCGTCAGAATCATTATCGTGCCCCACTATTTATCACTCGAACCTCGTAAAAACCTGACGCTTCTGCTCGCATTAATCCTTGTTTTGCAATTATACCTAAACCAGGCGCTCCTAACTCCGAATTGAAAGACGCAAATACTGCTGGCTCATCCTCAGTACTGTTTTGACAATTGTTAATATTTCTGAACTCGTGAGTTTTCGTCAAAATCAATTTCGTTAAACGATTCAATTAATACATTCAATAATAATTATAACTTTTGCATTTCATTTATACTGTTGACTATTGCTGTACGTTCAAGTATTATTTTTTTCCGGAAAAAGCTACCCATTGCCTAAAACCTCCAAAAACTGAGTGGCGGTGGGTTGCGCGTTTGTCGGCAATATTTGAATCGTTCGGCGGAATGGTGGTTAATTGGTCACGTTGCCGTCCGGGTAGGTATTCAATATTATTTTCTGAGTGAAACACTTTCTTCTTCCCATCCATTAATTACATTGCTTTGTGAGTTAATAACTTCATTAAGAAACGCGGACAGCTGAAAACAAGCTCGGTGGTCCGTATTCCTTTGGATCAGAGAGGCTGGTTCGTGTCTTATTCCGCCGCGGAACCGCTCGAAGAACGGGAACACGGAATTCCCACTTACTTATACTTCAGGGAATTAACTAATTATCTTTTTCTCTGGCGCGTCGCAATACAACCCAGGCACACCCCTTTCGAACACTCGTGTTCCTCCACCCTCTCTCTAGTTTCTTTATTCTCCTCAGTGCCAACTTAACCGAGCGAAAGCCGTCAGAAAGTGAGGGAGAGAGAGAGAGAGAGCCTAGTGCAGTTGCCTCGGTCGATATTCCTGTCCGCTTTCATCGTAACTATAGCAACGCCGGATCACGAAGAGACCTTCCGAACCCGTCTGTTCCGAATAAAGATTTGTCTTTAATTATAATCTTTGCAAGCTGGCCCAGGAAGCCCGACGTCTTTCGGTTACAGCTGCAGTCACCGCCGCCGCGCCGCGCCGGCACCCGGTCCGGCCCGAGTTTCTGCGCGCTCTCGAGGACGTAACGACTCCTTTGTGCCCCGCAATCAGACATCCCTCTTTGCCCATTCACCCCCTCTACTATCATCTAAGTATGTTCGTTCTTTCGCAACGAGAAATCCCAATTTCGGGCATTAATTTTTTAACGACTCGTTAGCCTTTTGTAACCCGGCCCTTTGTCGGCCGATCGCGTGCGAGCGGACCGAGGCAACTCGAACACGAAATGTTCCACGCTTGCTGCATAGAGATTAAATGGTATATGTTCATCTACGCTGATGAACCTTCTTAACCCTTTCCACTGAAATACGGTGGCCCCGAGGCACCACTAAAAATCACGGTACCGTAATTGAAAACAATTTTTGCATTGGCGAAGCTGTTTAGGTATGCGAGTTATTGGAAAGTCGAATGTGTTGCCCGCAAATGTAACTTCGTATACAGAAAATAAAAAGTACGATTGAAAACATTTTTATGCAGGTGAATAGCTGGTGAATAAATATATAAAATTCATAGTTTAATTATTTAACGTTAAAAGCAACGAAGACATTCCAGGTTCATATTCCAGTCAACTCATGCAATATAGTAGTTCAGTATACGAAGAGATTACAGTCTGTAGCAGTGACGTTATGGGGCAGACAGCCCCAGTTTCTGCATCATTCGCATTTCCATTTGTCGCCGAACCAGTGGCTGGAAAACGTCGGAGAACGCACGGCGTCTTCCTCAGACAGACATTTGTTTATTTCGCCGGGTTCGTCGATGATTAAGGCTTCGTACACTCGTCTAATTGAGCCGTCACCTGTTTCGCAGATAAGGTTCTACACGCACGCATACTCTATTTCGGGCGTACAATAACGTTGAGGACGTTGCGTGCAAAATTATCTGACACTGTGCTATTATAGTCGGCAGTCATCCCTCGATCTCAGCGAGCTGAATCTCGAGAGAGAGAGCAAACGAGAGAGAAAGAGAGTGGTAGCAAGAGACCACGGGACAATCAGTAGAATGGGACGAGAAGGAACGGAGAAGTTGAGAGGGTGTCTGCAAAATGGGTTTGCGAAGGGTGTGGGTTGCAGAAGGAAGGAAAACGGAGGGTTTACGTTTATCTGCGGCGGAGATCCATAAACTAATTCCATTAAGTTAAGACTAAGGATTAACGAATGACGCTCAGTCACGTATAGGCTGCCTGGTAAGAACAGTAATTAGATATCCTTCGACGGAAATGATTTCGACACGTGAATCCGCTCGACCGAGTTTTCAGAACTCCAAAACAACGAACCGCCCTCTTTGCACCTGCAGGATCACTACCATGAACCAAATCGAAGAGTGGGAACATTGCTAGGAACGTTGTTGTCTTTGAATTGTGAGGTTCCGCTGATTCTGGGAAAATATTTGATCGTTACTCATTTGCCGATTAATCCAGATAAATTCCAGAAAATAAAAAGCGTTTACCTCTATTATACGTCGTTATATAAAAATTCCTGAGCCAACAATATTATTCCTTCTGCGTTAAGCGGCCAAAAAGAAAAGCGACGTGTTTAAACCATTTTCACTTGAAATTAAATTCTCTAAAAAAACATGAATATTCATGCTAATTCGTATAAAGCAGACAGTGGCCGACACCACTTATTTCAGATTCATTTTTCGCCAACAAATACCGCGACTGCTCTTTCCGTGGAATCATCTCTAAAGTGGGAACGAATGCAAAACGAACGCGGTTATTCATAAACCGTGGCGAACGAGAAGACGACGCAGCGAGAAAGTGAGACGGGCGTTAAATCAGAGGGGAATACATCGGCGAAGATGCGACACTTTTAAACTCGAGACCCATAATCATCAATTATCGCTATCCGCCGCGCATAATTCCGCGCGATAACGAGACCGTCGGAGTTACAATACTAAGATCCGCAATAAGCCCAGCTCCGAATTTAATTAGCTCCGAATTCAGCAGGTTGGTCGAAGCTGAAATCCCTGCGTTAAAGTTCTCAACATTTTTAATTTAAATCCGGTTCATATCTTGAGCAGAGAGGAAAATAGCGTCGGATGGCACCGTGAATAACATCATACAAACGGTGTCCCATTAATTAAATTCCTACCCAAGGAGTTTAGCTACCCTTCTCGCCGAAGAAACCTGGCGACAACCATCGGCGGCCCCTCCCACCGTTCATTAGGTCTGAATGGCTCGAGCGATATCGAAAATAGTTTCGTTCTGAATTTGCGTTCAAAGGGTGTCAAGGAATTGAAGGTTTTGTGTCAGTTGCGGGGCGAACAACGACGGAGAAATGCAGGAAGACACGGGCTTTCGAAGCCCGTGAATAGAAGAACGGGCTAGGACAAATTCGAGTCACGCTTATCGCATCGACATCTGCCCCGGCGAACATAATTTTCACTCTCCGGGAAAGGGAGCCGGTAAGCTCGGTTGCCTCCGTAATCCCAAACCATGAAATATTTACATGGTATTTCGCCAAAGGGAAATCTCATTATCGAAATTCCCTAAAAAATGTCCCTCGAACAAGGAGACCCGAGACCATTGTCCCTTTACACCGGGAAATGGGTATTTACGTTGGACACTTTGCCGAGTGATTGAAGGATTTGAAAAGACATAAAGTGTTCAAATACGACAGTACGATGTACTTTATTTTCTAACCTCTTTAATGAACATTTAGCATTTTTCTAACAAGAGGTTAATAACTTTTCGTTTCTACTCATTTTTTTACAAATCTTGTACCAACATATTCGTCATGAGACCAAATACTTGCTTAATTCACAATTTATTAGGACCTCGATTATCCAAACTGATGAATTCTTCATTAACCAAATACGAGTTTTACATGTATACAGTTAGATAATAGATTTATCGAACAATTTCCCTTTAATGTATCTTCGCAATTTCAATAATCGTAAATTTACACAGTGATTGCGAATATGCTAAAAGTTTGAGCTAAAATCTCGCGAATAAATCAAACTAATAGACTCAAAAGAACCTCGCAGATGGTCGAGACTAAGAACAGACGAGCAATTAAAAATCCTTTGGAAATCGGTACATCGGTCGCAGAAGGCAAGCCGGATCCACGATTCCGCAATCGTTACATCAGGAAGACTTGCACGGGGTCGAACAAAGAGGCTCGGTGGATGAAAAACAATACCATTCTAACGAGAATCGTCAAAGAAGATCGTGCTCGGTACCCCCGTCCTGTGCCTTAATTCAACGAGAAAGCGTTTTGCCACGGCGCGGTGTCACGCGATGTGTAACAACATGCTCGTCGTCGCGCGTCGTCGTCTGGCCGGGAGTATAATGGATACAATAAATGCACAGTGTCGCTCGAAAGAGACGGCAGGATAGGTGGCGACTGGCTAGAGTCAAAAGTGTAAAAGCTTGCACTTTCCAGCCGATTTCACCCTTTCGCTTTTAACTGCAACGAAGACCTACATACACAGTTCACGGAGCGTTTTAACTTACAGCTCGAGCGTACGTGGTCAGAGCATGTACGAGTATCAGGTATCCGAAGAATGGAGGACTCGAATTGAAGCTAAATCCGATTTAGATCAGGGGTAGTCATTGTGCCAGATCTATAATCTCTTCGAAAGCTCTCGGCATCGTAATTGGAGCGTGTCCTTTCTTCCTTGTTTCTGTTCTTCCCTACCCTACTTTCTTTCCACCCTTTTTTCCATATGGTACTGATTCTGATTCTTGATTCTTGATTCTTGATTCTTTATTCTTGCGGAATAAACGGTCTTTACATCGCGTACTCGAGCGATCGCTAAACGGGACACACTGTGGTTATGCTCGATCCGATTTTCGATACGTTTTGAATGCGTACGAACCGCTCATTCGGCTAAACGACTCGATCACATTGAGACAAATGAGGTTGTTCGCGTTCAATTGCGAACGCAAATTGGTCCATACGTTTTGATATTTTCCTGCGATCCATTGCGGTTCAATATGCAATTCAAACCGACGTACAAAGATTAGTTTTATTTCTACGATTTCATCACTATGATTTCATGTACAAGCAGTTGAAATATTTGTATGAAACTTAAAAATATTTTCTCATTTTTTCATGCATTGCTTCTTCCGCTTATTTCGATATGCAAGTAAGGAAAATACTTGGATGCTAGTTGATTAATATTCTACATTTCATGGGCCAATATTTTCGAATTTTTGGAATAACGATTAAAATTATTTAAGGTACACAGTAAATGTCATTCTGATAGTTGATGTCCAGGAAAAACGTAGGTGCAAGAACGATTCAAGCGTGTTCAAAGCGCATTTAATCAAGCGAGACGACGTCGTATGCAATTGCAAATTGCACGCAGCATAACCGCACCCATATCCGCGTACAGTAGCCAATGGACTGTAGATTTCAATAAAACAACGACCAACCAACGTTTCGGGTTTCCACCCAGGAATTACGATGCACGGTAACCGTTCGATTCATCTTTACACTCGCGGTGGACGGCAGCCTTCCTTCTGTAATTACACTTTCTAATTGTACGACATGCACTTTATTTGAAGCCGGACGTTTATAGGAATGCCCATTTTCATGAGGCTGTTCGCGAAGTCCTGAATCGGCGAAAAATTTATTTCGTTGCGACACGCTCGCCAAGGTTAGAGCACAATAAAAACTTTTTTAATCTTGGTTAAACCTTTTCGCTATGTGCTCGCAGCTCCATGCATCCGGCTATTTTATGGACGTATTAACTCCGCACACTGGACTGTTACTTAACATATTAGGTTTAGGTGTTTTTTGAGTAATTTAGTACGTGTATAAATTATATATCTAATATTGTCCACCGGGCGATACTTTATCGCTTGTTTTAACGTTTAAATGCGCGAATAAATCTAAAAAATTCACTGCACTGGACAGAGTTTTATCAAGCATTCACTTTATTCTATAATATTCTGCAGTTTTCCACAGAAAGGCGATATGAATTTCAGTGAAAATGTGCTACTGCAACTAATAATTCTATCAGTTTATTCTAACTAAGATGGCAAAACTGTATGTTCAATATTTAAACACTTAATTTATGTCTCAACTTGATTAATTGCCGATCGATGTTCACAACATCTTTTTAAGATTTATATTTCAGAGGTTGTCATTATAAGTATATTTCCAAAGATGAAAAAGCGTCCAAAGCAAGCCAGCTAAATAATTAATCATTTTAACTAAAGCCTTGCGATGTTATCCTCTTTTTCTACCCACTATTTATATTTTTCATTCAACCGCTAGCGTAATAAATTCTGCTTTATAGACTTCCGTTCGAAATATTAATTCCACCCACGCCGTCCACTATCTGATGCACAAAATTCCGGTATTGTGCGCTTGATGGGTGAATGTGTAACCAACAATCGCGATGGCGAATCTCAGCGAACCGTAGTTGACCATTAGCGCCATTCAAGACGCGCCAGAAACTGGGCATTAATTTCTAATTAACGTCTAACTGATACAGGCGGAGGGTTCGCTTGGAACGTCGTATCAGTGCTGGGCCAGTTCTGTTTCTGTGTTCCGTGTTACGTGTGCGAACAGACGGCCAACACGGACACACACACAGGCGCGTACAAAGGAAGGCGTTATTTGGGCGGCCGCTTTTATGAATTCTCGAGCAAAGTTCATGGTTCTCTGCATTACGCCGCGTTAAAACATACTTCTACGCGATGAAAGAAAAGAAGACACCGGGCGTCGCTTTTGAAAGTGGCGTAAATACTAATTACTTTCGCGGCCCTGGTTATGCAACTGGGGTCGAGCGTTTTCGCACCGAGGACATAAAGAAGAGGCAAGGAAAAAGGGAGAACGAGACGTGAAAAGAGCTGGCTTCCGCCCTTCCGCGCGATAATATACAAGGTGATTCAAGGAACTGGGACAGGTTGTAGCTCTTTAATGAACGAACATCAAGGAATAGACCAACGGCGAAGGATTTTCGACGATCTAACGAGATCTGTGCACGCCTTTTCAGAAATCGGGAGCAACGACACCACCGTGAGTTGTTCAAACATGTACGAGGTGTGGTAAAAAACAAACCGAACTCTGTCGGTCTTCTCGCGACGATACCAGATCAGATGCAGTTACTTCTCCATACACTTGTGCATTAGATTACCAATTTTCATTGAGGATATCTTAACGCATACCCTGTACAATTTAGTAGAAGTATGATCGCGTGGGAGTACTACGTTGGAGTACAAGGCAGAGTCGACAGATCATGGGAATTGACTTGAATTGAGGGGAAACAGTTACTCCCAATTTGCCAATACCGGATTAGTCACGTGATACGAAAGTAGAATGGGAAGACAATTCCTATTCTAGCGATTCTGGTGCAAGATCTACTACATTGTTTATAACACATATTGAAACGTTCAGAGGAACGGAAAGCAACAGAGGCAGACATCGACGGAGTCCTATTTCTTTTTGACCACACCTCGTAGATTTGAAACGAACTCTGTGTCCCCGTGCATCGATCTTTCCCCTCGCAGAAACAGAGAAACAGAAGAGACAACGAGCACAACTCGTTTCCGAGCGAGTTTTCCCGAGGAAAATGGTAAAACGTTGACTTCCTTTATGACAATCGCGAATAGCGTAAACAAGAAGGATCCAGGAAAAGAAATTGTCATAAATTCAGTACATCAGGAGAGCTTGACTTTTTAATCTTCCGCTCCTCTGAAATTGCTTTGTTTGAAGGAAGAATATACCTGGGCTAACCCCTCGCAACTTTGTCCCCTGTTAACTCTTTTCCCAGTCGTATTTAGAAAGGACTTGTACAGTCTGCCCTAGTTTCGACGATCAGCTGTGTACACTCCAGCCATTCAAAAGTTCGGGGTCACTATCTCACCTTTCACCCAGTTAGCGATTCTTAACATTCGATGAACAATTTTTCTGCTACCACTTCGGCCGCTCCAGCCCTCTTCCGGCAAGTTACCAAACTCGTTCTCATTTTCGAACAGAGGCGCACAGTGTATACTCCTCTTTAGAAGTTCGTAACTCGCCTCAGTAAATATACTGTGAGCGGAAACTGGTCTCGCAAAATGTCATGAGAAGATTAGTTTCAATTATTCCTTTATGCTCTAAAGAGAGCATGAAATCTGCACTTTTCATTCTGCTGGTTAGTAATACAATTGTCCCTGTTCCTGGTTTGTTGTCAAACAAAAAATGTATCATATTTTTAAAATTATAAATACCATGTATTCCATTTTTATAAAGGTTCAGTGTTAAAGTTCGTGAACCTATACTTATTTTCTACGAAACAATTGACTCTCGGTTTAACTCTCGCTTGTATTGATACGTGATCCGGACTTCTTGAAAAACGGTATAATCTTCTAAAGTGAAAATGTCGTTCTTCTAGAAATCGAGTAAACTGGAACGTGACTGCCACCCTCCAAGACATAGTTAGCTGGCCAAATATCTACAGGTTGTTCATTGTTCCATGTGGGTTATTCAATACAAACGTGCTGATTTCATTAAACGTTGTCCCTGGCCAACAGCCAGAACATTTACACCGCTCGGGAACACAGAAATTGCAAAAGTTTCCGTCCCCGCTGTACCAGGTGTTTCTCAAAAACATAAACAGACCAAATGCAAATTTCGAATCCGTGTTATAGGCTACTGATCTGTACAATGTCCCGTAACAGGTTGTACCAGAAAGGAAATGGTATTCGAACACGTGTGCTCACTTGAGAACAGGAGTAAGCCTCTCGAGCATTAATGCTGATACATTTTATATGCTGATATTTGGTAGCTTAATCACTGAATCACATATTAAAATTGTGAAAAATAAAAATTCTATTACTTTTATAAATAAAATCTATTGTTATCAGAATTATTTTGTGACCACCGATATGGGAACAAATCATAACTAGTTCTTATGTTTATAATTACATATATAGTTTTGCGATTTCTAAAAAACGCATCTGTATTTTCGACGATTGAAAATGTTCAGCACACTTTTGTGGAATTAATCCCGAATGCATCATCCCTGAAAAGGTATCATATGTACAAAAGACATGGTGCCACAAAAAACGAGTGAAAAATTCCGTGGAAAACGTGTTTCCATAAAGGTTGAAATGAAAATGAAATATGTATAAATAAAAATGTAAAGATAGATATCGTGGGCATTGTTACAACCTTCAACGATATTAATTCTTGCGTTTGGTTTATGGAAATTTTACACGAGTGTAATTAAAAGAACCGTTTCCTGCGACAATTTTTATCTACGCAATATACAAGTCCCTAGAGTTACACGTCTACCCTTATAATCGAATTAACCGAAACAGCGTACTGCGCATATTATGAACCTCGCCCAAGTTATCTCATTATGATAATAATGATAATAACAGTTACAGCATCGTGGCATATCACGGGCACCACGATATTCGCCCCTGGGCAGCTTTTGCTTTCCTTAATACAATAAAATACTGCTTTAAGTATTATTAGTAAAAGAAATTCAACTGAGCAAGCTACGTCGTTCTTTAAAAATCGCACAGTTGTTTTTGAGGGGAACAAGGGTAAAATTGGGATGAAATGGAAAACGTAGCAGAAATGTGCAAGAATGCTAATTCCCTTCGGTGTAATCACCTACTTGACTCGGTGAAAAAGATATACACGATAATATATGGCGAAGAGGTTAACACGCCCCCTAATAGGATTGCGAATGGGAAAGTCCGCCTTTCGCGAGTCTTAACGAATATCGATGAATAATCAACTCATCGTGGTTATGACGATACACCCAATACAACTGCTAAAACATGCTCCCCGGTAAATTGAAATTCACGGCAGCCACGATATTACGCGGAAACCGTAGTATTCGTACACCGAAACGTTTTCCAGATGTTGTTTACTCGGCGCGTGCATAAATGAAATTGCTAAACAAAGTCGATGGGGAGTGAACGTTAATGTGGTAACAATTTCGTAATCGCCCGGTAGTATAAATCAATAAAAGACGAAACCACTCCGCCGGTTGGATAACCGCCGCGGCTCACCCGCTGGGATTTAATAAGAGTTACACGCGATTCGAGCTTAATTTCATCAAACTGATAATTACCGTCTCCTCTGCTTCCTCGTACCGAATAAAAATGTCTGGGGAAAGCACGTGAGATGGGTTCGCTTTGATGCTGGCTTGAGACTATGTTATGCTATATGTTCACTTGAGAATTGGCAATAAACATGAAGATTGCATAGAGTTAAATTAATTGACTAAGGCTATTTCATTCACTGGAGAATTTCAATTCATCTCTTTCCTTAATTTGCGTTTTACATTGTTGACTATGACACTGTGCGTCGTGCAACGAAGGATGAACCGTCTGGCGCAGTTTCCTAAAACAGTTGACGCTTCGGAATACTTTTTTCCCGTTGGACTTGCAGTGGTGTAGCAAAACGATTAAGTGAAAGTAACATGATAACCTCGCGGTGTAAAATCCGACTGTTCACAGCGGTAAGGCGCGGAAATTCAGAAAGTACAAGAAGTAGATCGCGCGCGCCGCGCCGGGTCGCTGGGTTTTACAGCTTGGCAATTTCATGACGTACTCGATAGCTCCCATCCCTAAGTTGCATTGTGAGGCTCATTGTGGGTAGCTCGGCGTGCGGTAATATCGCCGTTTATAGGTTCCTCCGTTGCCACCGGAATACAATGTGTAATATATCCGCCGCGGGAGAAACGTGCAGATCCAAGAAGCGGGAGTATTGTTCGCGTATCGTTCCGATACGGCGGACGTGTTAAATGTGATTATTCGTTGTCCACAGATCTCTTGTCCCTTATGTACGACCGGTGGCCGTCCCCGGTAGGATCGCTTCAGGATCAGCTTGCTCCCGTTTCTCTTCTCCTCAGGCTGCCACGGCGTACACACATTTTTCTCTCGCCTCTTCGTCCGTGCGTTCTTTTCCCTGTGACTTGGCCAGGCGGCGGCTGTGGCTGCTCCCTTGCATTTTTTCGCCGTCTCGTTCTCGAAGCAGCACGGCAGCTCGCAATCGCAACAACCAGTGAACACGGCTAGCGACGACAGTTTTATTCCGAAGATTGGCGGCCAATGGCGCGTAAACTTGCGGGGGAAACATCACGAACCTGCGATGGATTCGAGAGAGCTGTGCGAGTAGTCGAGCTCCGGCACCGAGGAGGCTATTCACGTTGAAAGGTGCGAGAACCGACCGAGACTCTCTCTCCGGCTGATGTTTATTCTCCGGTACTTCGTCTGAGCCCGCGTAACAACGTTTCCCAGACGTTATTCTCGGAACAGGAACCCTTCATCAATTTCTTCGCCAGTTCTGGGCCAGTTTCTCCGTGGCAACTCCCGTCGGCGAAGCCTGCGGTATCGCGGCCGTGTCAACGCGCTCTCCCGCCTCTCTTTCTCGTTCCGTAAATTGTGCTTCCCTTTATTCGGTTTCCCCTTTTTCCGCAGCCGCGAGGAAATAAAACGCCTGCCTCCCACGCCTCTCGCTCTCACTCTCTTTCCCTCTTGCTCTCTCTCTCTCCCCCTCTCCCTCTCTCTTTCTATTTCTTTTTCTTTCCCTCTCACGTCGATTATTCAAAGTTCATTGTTCGCCAAAGGAGCGACCGCAATTACGGAACTTCAATATTTTCGTTGGAAACGAATTGCCCTCTAGGAAGCGGAATCGTTTGCGGATAGATTTTATTCAAGCAGGTATAATGGATGCGACTGAATTCATGAATAAAGTTTTTACTTTAATCATAGGAGTACCTCTATTTCCTCGTTTCTCGTTCTTTTTTTTCTCGCCATTCGCAGCAGTTTTCTCAAGGAGGAGAAAGCAGAATGGGATCTTTCTAGAGATTCAGTGGAATTGAAAGCCATGGGTTATCATCTGTTTCTCTTACCTTGTCTCGCGGTTTCTTCGTCCGAGGCTCTTCGCTACGATGGTGCTTATTCCTGTCTTTCTCTTTTTGTATTCCCAGCTTTTTCGTTCGCCACTGACCTAGGTTCTTAAATTTTATATTTCTTGCCAGACCCTTGTTTGTCACCCTCCTGGCAGGGAAACGATGCGTTAAACGAATATCGATGGTATTGGAGGGTACCTGGCCAGGGCGATAATGGACTCAATTTCGCGGCAGTAGGGCGCCAGTCGTTTGGATTTCTCACGTCCCGACACTCTATCGATTCCCCTGGTGAAGCTCTCAGTGATTTCCTGGTCGACCACCATTGTGGAATCGTCATATCTTTCAACCACTGCCACACGATCTTCCAATAGTGGTTACGAACACTCGCGTTTCTTGTCATGTTCTGCCCATTGTTCGCATTGTAAGTTATATCCAAGTAACGATGTTGTGAATCTGCCTGCCCCTAACTCGGCGCTGTCACCGGTATCGGTTGTAAAGTTGAATAGAACGCGTGTACATTGATCCGCCGTAAATTATACCGACCTTCTTCCCCATCAATGGAACGCTTCACCTTGGAAAATCTTATGGCGCGTTTAGTCCAAACGAACGAATGCTCCATAGGCCCGCACCTCAACAAATTCGTGCTCGTTGAAATGTCGAAAGCGAGCGAATGTTTAAAAAAAATAGAATTAAACAATATGCTCACGATGCAGATAGATAATGGCACAGCAATGAAATCGCAAATGCGTGTGCTTTTATAGCACAGTTTATTTACATTATAGCACAGTAAATTTCAGAAAATTTACAAGGTGCTTTGAGCGCATTATACATATATCCTTTTCAGTACCAAAGACGATAGACAAAAGTATTTTAGACAAAAGCATACTACTTCATTGTAGAACAGGTTCATCATAAACAGAAATGTTACGAACGTTTCGGATTCAAAAAATTCTGTTTTAATTAGTCTCAACATACTTTAATAGCCACGAATTAAACCGTGACTTGTGCATATATTCGCCAGCAGCGACAGAGCAAAAACCGATAGATCACTCATTGATATTTATTGCAGCAACACACCGATACCCATAAAGTCAAGGTGCAAGAAATGCAGGTCTCATAAAGTAGAATTGAATTTCCGCGTCCCCGCGAACGACGCTATTAAATTCAATAAAATATACAAACGGATAAACAGGCGATAGTAAAAGTAAAACAGCGACGTTATAGATGTAACATTTTAACGAGGCCGGGACAGTGAAAGCAGTTTCAAAGTATAGTAAAACCGACGAACTATGGAGACTCCGCATTCGAATCTGATTCCCTTTGAAGCCTGGCAACAATCGTCGAGGGGCTGTTTTATCGCGTTACACTGCCGCATCGGTTGTTTCGATCCCGTTTTTGATCTCGTCGGAGCGACGAGGTGCAAATGTGCCAGAAGTAACACCGAGAGTCAAGACGAATTTAGACTTTTCACCTGGGATGTATAGATTGTTATCAGGACGGTGTACGGATTGTTTTCAGTGTTTCATTCAAAGTGGTTATTCAAAGTAATTAGCGAACAATAGATTACGAATCTTCAGAACGACTCCGCTCGTTAGACAACGCTCACTACATATCAACATGGCGGCGCCCTTACCTGTGAAAATCGCTGAACTTTAGACATGGAAAACTTTTGAAACAGTGGTTTTCCTAAGATTAAAATTTGGATTTTCTGGGAGAAAATTTCTGGTTTCCTCAAATGAAGTTAAATCAGTACAAGTACTCCGGTTTTCACCTCTCGCATTCAATGTAGCTGATTCATCCACGTTGTACGTCCAAAGTGAAGAGTATAAATTCGCCGTAACACTCGCGATTTGAAGCGATCGATCATCCGTTGATTACACTTTCGCATGCACGTATTCAAGTTCATCCGTATGGGAGAAGGAGCTGGAAAGTTCGGTCTCCTGTACGGAGGAAAAAATTATTCTTCCGATGACTTTCCGGCATCGAGCGAGTGGTCTTCCGAAAGAAACACAAAAGGGAAAAAGAAAGCCGGGTACCGCGAGGAAGACAACCGCGAAACTTTTCGTCCCCTCCCGATATTGGAGGAGAACAAAACTGGGACGAACTTTAGATGAGGGAATATCGATATCATCGGCGAAAGGAGACAGTATTATTCTTCCGTCGAAGATTACGAAACTAGAAAGCAACTCTCAAGAGAGAGAGACAGAGAGAGAAAAGAAGGGAGGAAGAGAGTTCTTTTCCAAAGCGAAACGGAGAGGAAGAGCCCCCCGTGTGATTTCACGGAACGATATCCAGCCGTGGAGCTTTTTGCGAATCGTCATTAGGTTTACGATCCTGCCTGGCGGATTTACACGGACCGTCCGGTAATAGGTCGTGGAAGAAGGTGACGATAAATTTCATATTCTAGTGCTGCCGCTAGATTCGCGGATGGCCTCGCCTCGCCTCGAAATGACCCTGTAATTTAATGCGCGTTTTGCGAGAGGCATCTGTTTATACACTTCCTACGACGTGTCCGCGGAGCCAATCATATTTTCATGGCGGGAAAGTAAGTACGCCTCGTTACCATGCTTTCTCGGTCGCTTGCTCCTCCTCGATGTAAATTCTCCGTCCTTTTTTTCCTTCTCCTCCACCTCCTTTCCATTCTATTTTACTCAATGTACCGTACACGGTAAAACCACCATTACCCGAACTAACGCCGAGACGTAAACGCTCGTCAAAATGAATTCTTCGGATAATAATACTATAACTTTCTCCGACGTTCGGCTACATACCCAGACGGAATTAAACTGTAAATGTTAGCGTTAAACCTTGACGGAGAAAGTACTCTGTTGAGTCGCGATCTGTCTTCGGAACCTCGTCGCAAAAACGGCGCCCGCTGCCTAACCGACCAGAGAACTGCCCTAAGTCCGAGAACAAACTTTGGACAGCGGTGATCTAACGCAGCGTGGCGAGGCTTTGGAAACTGGAGACAACGAGTTTACAGAGAAAGAAACTACACAGTTGCTGCCATTTGTACGCGGTGGCTCTAACGAGGTCGAAAACTGAGGATGTTGGAGACAAAATCAGTTTGCTATACAACAATTATGGTTTGCTATTACATCGGTCGAAGAATACACTCATTGTACATGCCCACTTAATTTTGTTGACAACTGTAGGTATGTACTTTTGAAAGCGTACTTTATGTAAATACTCTCAGGTGTTCCTAATTTAAGCTAAAATTATTAAAACAGTTTTATCTCGTATTCAAATGAAGAAAATGTTTCAGACTGCATGAGCTGGTTAAGGCTCGTAATCGCCAGTCAGCAAAGTGTTAAAGTTCTCTTACCTTTAAACTATTATAAAGACTAATTTAAAATCGTCTGCTTTCAGATCTTCTGCTTGACCTGTTATAACATCCCCTTTAGGATCTCCACCCGTCATTTTTTCAAAGCGAATAGGAAGATCAACGCTGTGGTAAATATTCGGACAGATTCCGGGAGTATTAACTCCGGAGCGACGAGCGTGCTCGATAAATCGATAAATTTCCGTACGAAACGAGAAAGCATGCAAAGTTGTCATTCACCTTTAGACGTAGATCGCTGACAGTCCACACCCGGCTGGCGTAATCGTTCGATGCCCCAAGGATCAGCGTTCCCGTTGAATCGAAATCGACAGACATCACTCCCGCGTTGCTGCCGACGAGGATGCCTTTGCTCTCCGGCGTACCTGAAACGGAATATATTTCGTATCAAACGAACAGCTCAAAAACAAAAAAAGAAGAAGAAAACACCGATGCTCTTATCATTCACAATGGCTTGGACCTCGATCTCGTCTAACGCGGCCGTGTATACATTTTCAATCCTTTTTTTCCTGGTCGAGCTGCCCGGGCCAAATTAAATTTCATTTAGCTTAATGCGGAATGTCAACGTACCAGGGTCGTTCAATAGGAGCGGATGAAATGTCGAGAAAGTGGAGAGCAAATAGATTTCGAAAAGGGGGAGGATGAGAGACAATGTTGGAGGTCGGTGTTGAGAAAAGGGTGGATCTGTGAGGAGACACGGCAAAGGGCAAGTTAAGCGGATATAACCGGTACAATAAGGACGGATGTTTCATCCAATTTGCAGCGCGGCGAGGGGATTACATTCAGGCACATTATAACGCGCGCGATCGTATCGCCATATAGCTGAGGAAAATGTTTCTGCCAGCCGGGCAGGCCTTTAATATGTGGGCTCTATACTCGCCAGTGCGATAGCGAGCGCGAATTTCACCCAAGTAACCTGTTGATTCGTTAACATACTTCATTAAGTGGGTGGAAAAGAGCCTTTAGCGAGACGTCACGACATGCGTGCATCTACCGATCCCGCTAAATGACTTTGCTAGCTTATAACTTCGTAGAAAGCTACACGCATCCTCAGTTGCCGAGGATCTACAAGCTGAACAGCACAGAGACCTGGCTTCTAACTCTACTAGATCTACCAGATTATTAAATAGATTACACGACATTTCGTGGAAGAAATTATGGACTCAGCGATATAGTCTTCTTGTCTTTGATCAATTTGTAGGTGCTTAGTTACTTTCATTTTTACTGATAAAGTTGATATTGAATCGAATTTCGTGAAAAAGAAGGAAGTACTGTACTGAGATCATAAGTTATGTATCACCTACGAACTGAACAGGCTGCTGACCCTATCTAATCTTCTTTAAGGAGCTCTGGCTACATAATTATTTATAACAATACAATTCACATGATCGTCTACTAGATCATTTACAGCGATGTATGAATACAGTTCATAGATGCAACTCGCTATGTCCGTACTATACATAATAACAGTCGGACAGATTAAACAAGCCGCTGGAACAGATACCTAATAGCCAAACATCGTAACGAATGATCCGCTTAACAGATCGTTATATCAATCCCAGAGAATTGATTCCTCCAGCAAACCGTACCCGAGTAAATCCTTCTTTCGTCCTCCGTAACAGAACCAGATATCTATCCGCGTATTTGTATTCATGAAAGGGGACGGAGGGGATGCTAACAAAGTTTTAATTACTTCATTATGGCAAGTTTTAATGAAGTTCCAAACTGACTTTCATATCACTTTATTGTCGAGCCCTTGCCTCCGCTAAACGCAACAAAATGATTATCCATTGAATTATCTCGAGCAAACATTGATTCGGCGAGCGATCGCGCGGGCGTGTTTTAATTTGGTTATCGATCACTCTGGATCCCTCAGGGTAAACGAAGAAAATTGATTAGACAATTCACAAGGAATCGTGACACCGAGACGTTTGATAATTCACCGATTCTATTGTCGGTTATTGTGCTTATGAATAATAACGACCACCGCTAGATAGATCCAAGCTCGAGGGACGCGACGCTAGCATAATGGGGGTCGGTTCGAGATATCGTTGATTAATTGGACGTTGTATCCGGGACCGCGAGAGCATTCTGATTCTGGGTCACTGTTTTAACGGTACGATTTTGTTTAATTAATCACCTTTTGTAATGCTCCAGAGCTTCACCTTCCTGTCAGCTCCACCGGTGGCGAGGATCCTCTCGACGGGAGACCACTTTGCGGCAAAAACTTCCCCGTCGTGTGCGTTCTGCAAGGGTTATTAAACGCTTGACGTATAAACTTTGAAAAACTCACGCATGCAGGAAGCAACGGTTAATGTATCAGCCGCGTATCGAATTAAAATTTCCGCCCAGAGTTCCACGCGCGAAAACTTCCGGGACACCCGGCTGGAGTAAAATTAAGAATTCAGGCGAGCCGCGATCAACTCGCTCTCTCTCTCGAGAGAGAGAGAGAGGGGGAGAGAGAGAAAGAAAGAGAAAGAGAGGGAGAGAGAGCGAAAATTTTGCATCTATTCTGTATGTTTTATCGCGGGAGCGTAGTTGATCCACGATATTCGTTGTGCTAATATTGTGTCGTGGGAGGCGACCTCGTTCGAGATCATTAGGAAAAACGCGCCGGAGATTTTACGAGTTAATGGGAACCAACAAATAGCGCTGATAATGCGGCTGTAAAGTATGCGTGCATAGTTATGATCGTTAATAGAACACACGGTTTGAAATGTTGCGATAAATTCGTACTGCCTAGAGTTTTCCTACGGAAGCATATACATATATCGACCGCGGTTCGAGGGTAATGTACACTGCGTAGAATACTTTAATGATGCAAATATTTTCCTCTTTGCAAAACATTAACTACTAATACTGTGTATGGATGTATGCGTCTGTGCCGTGGATTGTCTGTATTTGTTCGATCTAAATATTTTACGTGCCTAAAGGATTTAAAAGCTTGTACAACCGACCATCGGACTGGTGATACACACAACGAAAACCGAGGCGCTTCTACATGAAAAAATACGGTGCAAAATTTGGAATGAATTTTTTTCATAAGAGGCTTTATTTTCGAGTAAATCCACGACGGAACTTTGTGGGGACGAGCGCCATTCGGCATCCTGTGGCTCATGTATTTTTCCATTATCGTCTAGCTTCTGTTGAATCCGTGTTCGGAAAACGCAACGGTAAAATGTGTTTGATTATCTCGGTCCCCGCGGTACTTTAATATAAAGCGGATAATGATCGAACACTGCATGCAATTAAGTATTTCAAAAACGAAGCCTCGTGTCGACAAAATTTCATTGTTTGTTTTCACTGTATTTTTCATGTGGAATTCTGCACTTTTCAGATTGTACCAACAATTTCATGTGAATACTCTTTGAACTCTGAGTGTTATAAAAAAAATTACATTAAGGAGACATGCATACTATAGAATGCTCAAAAAATACAGCAAAGGAGAATATACAATATTTTTGAAAAGTGTATTTCAATGTTTATAATAGTTTCTCTTTAAATCTCGAGTAACTTGAGAACTGAAAACAACTGTGACTAAACTTTGTATATATACATATATATGCATATATATGTTTATATAAATAGGTATTAAATACATCGATATAATCGTAAACACCAAACAAGCATACTTAAGTTAAAGTGGCACTTAAATAGTATATTAAAATTTATATGTTACAAATAATAGTTGTGTCTTAATTATAGTTAGCAGGAGTATAACGAATGACAGATTATCTGATAAATGAAATTAAACGATAAATAAGTACAGCGATGAATACGTTAATACTTGAGTAATGTACCATGCTCTGAGAAAAAGTGTATGACTCATAAAAATAATAAGCACTCGATTGCCACGTATAATCCCACAAACAGCCTATCGTAGTAAGTACAAGACATTAACTTAAACCAAAAGACATGTGTCCTGGTGTATATACTTTAATACAAACAAGTACAACAATTCCTTACTGATAAGCTACATTGATGTCCATCAAAAATACTGAAATATCGTCCAAAAAACGTATCAACAAGATTCTATATACTTTATATAGATTATATATAAGTACTCTTGCGTGTAACTTTAACGTATACTTTCGTCACCCTGTTTAATAAAATATGTATAGTACGTCAGTCAATCTAGTCTTTTTAATCAGGAATGTTGCTTATTCATTTAAAGCCACGGTACCGAAACGAACGAACGTATAATTTACATCGCGTTGGAACAATAAGTTATCGTAATAAATAAATTACCCAGCGATCATGTCGCGAAAATAATTACGTGATCGACAGAGGCGTTGCAGGTACCACACATCCGCGTCGTCTAGATGAAAATAAATAATTAACGCTCTATGAATTTTCTCTTCATCCTGTGAAAAAAGCTTAATTGACTGCAGTCCGTAGGAATAACAATTTCCTTCCAGTACATATAAAAATAACTCCGTATTAAAATTTGAACTCTTACGTAAATTACTAGGACAACTCTTACGTAAATTAGGTTTATCGTAAAGCTATTGTAGTTGCTCGCGATTTTACCTCCTCCGACCGAAATTACTCTATAGCTGCTAATAATACTAGTGTAGAACAGAAAGAGAGCGAGAGAGAGAGAGAGAGACTCGCGTGAATTCCACGATACAGGTTTGATTCACGCATCGCGTTCGACAGTTTTTCTTATTCCATCATACAAAACATGCAGTTCTGTGTTACAACAAGTCAACGGACCGTTTGTACTAGAATTTCCACAGCGACAGCATAACGTATATGTATTATTT